>JBCFYV010009882.1:6300460-6356454 GCA_039000515.1 Timema cristinae | reverse complement strand
AGATGCAGCGAAATAAATATCCCTGGGAGAAAAATAAACACTCGCTCTACTCTCAAACTCTAAACGTTTTTTCAAAATGACGGCGCTAGCTCCGATGACGCCAGCAGAGTGCTACAAACACATGAGCACGTCTAGTTTTTTAATTCACTTTTAAACATCACACTTTGTCCTCCGTGATATATCATAGAGCGTGCTTTAGATTTAAATCGCTTACAATCCAAATAATAGATTGACTTTGGAAGGAAGACGTTACCGAAACTTCCCAGACTGAGTATGTAGTCGTCGGGCGTTGCACCGGGAAAACCCGTTGCCAGGGTCAATGACCTCAATATCTATTCTTGTCTCAACTCGTTTTGTTGGGCCGCCAAACTGTCGCCAGGGAAAACCCATTGCGCCCTCATTCAAGGTCACGATATATTCTTGTCTCGGCTCGTCTTGTCGAGCCGTCAAACTGAAGCCAGGGTTGCGATGACGTCATTGGGAAATCCCCGGTTGCCAAGGTCAATGACCTAGCTCACAGTTTCAAGGTCACGATATATGCTTGTCATGACTTGTCTTGTCGACCCGCCAAACTGGCGCCACGTATGAGTCACCGGGAAAACCCATTATCACATAAGGTATTCTAAGGAAGGGAAGTGAAAGGGGTCTCAAGGTAGGGGAAGCATTTATCACACTTTACCCCAAACGGTCGTCAGGGGAGGTTCGTGCTGCTTGTTCCGAGACAGTCCGACAGTCTTGTGACGGATGAGCCAATGTTCATTGTACATAAGACAGCCATAGCGCGAGGTTCGTGCCACGGCCTCATGCCGAAACGTCACGGAATATATGCCCCCCCCCCCCAAATAAATAGAAAACTCCAACACCTCAATCCTAGCCAATAATTAATTAGCAATAATCAATAAATAATAAATCATTAATCATCAAGAACCAACATGCCCGGGGTGGGGTTGTAAATGAGGGGTTGTAGGGGAGGAAATTTCGTAATCATCACTTGGGAAAAGAGGTCAGGAGGAGAGGGGGTCAGAAGGAGGGGAGGGGAAAAACCAACTGCCAATCAGAGAGCAATGATGCGTGGTCACATGACCAATTTCAACCACCGTACTAGACTACGCCGTACTAGACTACTGCGGTATGAAAGAACGTTCCTGAGTAGATGCTCAGTGGGCCACTAATGTAAGTAGCGCGCATAAGACCCTAAGTCAAAGAATAATATACTCGGATGTGATTGGTGTAATTTATAATATAATATGGTCAATATAGTTAACAATATAATAAAATTAGTCATTTTTAATTAAAATTTCTAAATACATTAATATTGGCAATTATAAGCCTTAGGTTTTGTTAACAGTAGCTCAAAATGTATTATTACTTTCTCGCTATATTACATGTAGATTAAGAATTGTGATCGTTAAGAAAATCGAACTCGGGATGTTGATGAATCTTGACGTTTAATGACACCCCCCCCCCTCCCCCTGCGAATCCGAAAAAGTGTTTTTTGAATTTTCTTCCGTCCGTTTGTCTGTACCTCCAACTAGAGCCTAAATTATTTTACTGATCGGGCTAAAACTTGGTATCTAGGATTTTCATAGGGTTACCCCAAGGGTTTTTTGAAATTGGATATCCAACCCTAAAATTAAGGGTAGTTTACTGAAAGGCATAAAGAGATAAAGTCGATTTTCTCAAAATCGGCTAAAACGATTTGGATTAAATTTAATTTCAAAACATAAAGAAATATTCCTAACAAAATGGCTACTCTCAATATTTCGGCAAAATGACCTTAAGGGCTCCAGTCTGATGCGTAAATTCTCATTTTTTATCATTTGAGATTGAAATATAATATAATATTTGAGATATGAAATTACCTAACATTGCAAATATGTAAAGCTATTTATAATACAAATATTTTATTGGAAACATATTTTTATAAGACCAATAAATTTAAAGCTATACGCAAATATATATATTATTTAGCTTTTCGAAGATTAAAGGTAAAGTATTGCGACCGTAAAGAAAATCTAACCTGAAACGTTAATCGATGTCGACATCTCATGACACCCCCAACACTAAAAAGTGGTATTTGCAATACCGTTTGTGTGTCTTTTTAACCCCAAATTAATAGTAGTTTAATAAAAAGCGAAAATAAAAAATATATATTTTCTCAAAAGAGTCTCAAATGATTTTGATTAAAATTATAAATAAAATGGCAAATTTTCATTTTCCCGTGAAAATTAATTTTAGAGTACTTTAAAGAAGCGGAGATTTCCGTATCTTAGCAACTATTTGAGATACTAAATAAATTATCATTGCAAAATTGTAGTGCTATTAAAAATAAAAAGCTTGAATATGAAATATATTTTTATAAAACCAATCGTTACCGAGATATTGGCAAATATATTAATACAATTTTGTAAGGTATAGTTATAAAGAGATACTACTTAAGTTTTAACGCAATAATTCTCTAATGCCATAGAGTAAGAAATGAGCAAGTCTCTCAAAAAGTGAATGTTCTTTTACATTCAACCTACTAGGGGAAATGTCTGTACAATTATCTATCTCAAACATTTTAGATTTAATAGTCAAAATTTACCTATTTTAATGGTCAAAATTTATAACCCCTAATAAAATGTTGAAAATTTTAAACCGGAGTCGACATTTTAATACGAAGTCAATATTTTTACTTTCTCGCTACTTAACAGTTCGAGCAAGAATTGTGATCGTCAAAAAAAGTGAACTCAATATTTCATGGATGTCGACGTCTCATGAGCCCCCCGAACCTTAAAAAGTGGTTTTCGCAATGCCGTTTGCCCCCTCTGTTCATCTGTCTCAGTCTGTCAGGCTAGAGCCTAAACTATTTTATCGATTGGGTTAAAACTTGGTATCTAGGGTTTCCATCAGTTTACCCTAAGGAATTTTTAGAATTGGATATCCAACTCTAAAATTAAGGGTAGTTTACTTAAAGGCGGAAAGAGTAAAAATCGATTTTATCAAAACCGGCTTAAACGATTTTGATTAAATTTGATTTCTAAGCTTTGATCAATATTTAAAACTAAATGGCTATTCTCAACTTCTCATCAAGATGACTTTAAGGGTTCCGGTCTGATGCGTAGATTCTAATTTTTAATTTTATCTCCGTAAGTCTTTGAGATATGAATATTACTTATCGTTGCATACATGTGGTATCTATTTACAATAAACATCTTTAACTTGAAATATATTTTTATAAAACCAAAAGTTTTCAAACTACAGACAAATATATATTTCTCTTAACTTTGCCAACACTTTAAGGACAAGTATTACGATCGTCAAAAAAATCTAACCAGAGATGTTGATGGATTTCGAAGTTAAATGAAACCACGAACCCTAAAAAAGTGGTTTATGCAACGTCACCTATCTGTGTTTCTGTCTAACCTTAAAATTAATAGCACTTTACTAAAGGGTGAAAAGAGAAAAAATCCATATCCTCAAAATCGGCTATAACGATTCTATCTCTCTCATTTTAGACTAAATAGTCAATAATTACCTATTTTATTGGTCGAAATTTATAAAAGAGAAATTTAATAGCAATGAGATAACCATAAGATTCCCTAGTAAAATAACAAAAATAAGTAAAAATTTTAATACTAAATGGGGACCCAATATCGATATTTTTTATTGGTCCAAATATACAAATGAAGACGTTAATTTTTTTAAACATTATGAAATTTAAAACCATGAGTCAAAAAATTTTACGTATGTGTAGTGCAATTTTTTCTCGTGTTCACTAGTGTATATTATATTATGAATTTTGAGTAAATATCTCCATTTTTTAAAGAATAGAGTGAGAAAGTCCGTGCAGAGTTGCGTACCATTTTTTTCTGCTGTTATATTTTTGACCTTTGGTTGGTTAGCTTTACGCTTATGTCGTTGTGTTTAAACAATTACTTGCTTTGAAGTTTTAATTGAAACATCAGGCTGTGTGTGTACACGTACATGGAAACGGCAATTTCGTTGTGCTTCTTCGTTTCAAGTTGTTTGCGTGCATGAAAATCAAACAATATTAGTTTAATACCATCGTTAAACATCTAATAATATTTTTGATTCGTGTTTACATGATTTAGGAAATTGGCTACACCATATGCGTATAGTAAATTAACTTTTTATTATAAATTTAAATTATAAGTACCTAATTGTGATAAATTTTATTTTATATGCAGAGGATTAGCACATAGGTAACTTCACGGGTATACATACATACATACATGCATACATGCACACATGCATACATACACACACACATACACACCCGTGTCGGGTTTGCTGGGTCCCGAATCGGGCGCCTCCCCAGGTGGCGGAAAGGGGGATGCCCTGTAGATATGTCGGGTACCGAGGAAATTAAATACTCGGGCTGGACCAAAACCCAGCTAGGGAAGAGACCCCGAATAAAAAACAAATGATGGAGAGTTCAGGTACAAAATTAAAGTTTACGGTGCAGAGGAGGGATACCTCAGTACCGGCGTCCGACGGAAGTGTAAAGACGGGCTCCGGGATGTCGTCAGCCAGCGACCGTCACATCGAACAGGTTGACCACTTGGCCTCATCTGCTACAAGTGGAATGAAGGAGGAGCACGACGAGCGCCTAATCAAAAGGCAAGCCGTGTGGGAGCGGCACGAACAGCTGATCGCTAAGCTGTTGAAGCATCTAGAGGGAAGAAGAAATGTCAACAGTGAGACGCACTCCCTTGCGCACTCCCTGGTTGGATCATTCAAGAGGATACGGCAGCTGGACGAGGAAGTCCTGGAGCCTTTGGCCCCTCGGCATACTTTGGACAGAACTGCTCAGACTTCGCCATCGTTGAGAGGGAAGGACTCGGAAATGACTACGCAAAGTATAGCTCTGACGCCGAAGTCAATGATGTCGATGAGGAGCGGCGGAAAACGGAAAGAGCGAACCCCGGTCTCAGCGGAAACAAAGAATGCAAAAAAAGAAAAGAAACAGCGCGATGACTCGACGGAGTCACAGCACACTAATGAGCTTGTGGAAGACCGAGCTCCTGGCTGGAAGGAAGTGTGAAAAAAGATTAGAAAGAAGCAGCGAGCATCGTTGATAGTATTATCTAACGCACTGGTGATCCGAGCTAATGAAGCCAAATCCTACGTTGACATTCTCCGAAAAGTCAAGCAAGATGTCTCCGAGAAAAAGATTGGAGATAGCATCCAGAAGATTCGCAGGACAAACACTGGTCAGCTTCTGATTGTCCTCAACAAAAATAGTGGTGCTAGGACTGACGAACTGCGGAGGCTGATGGCAGACGCTCTCAAAGAATATGCGGAGGTCTTGAGCAAGGTGCAGGAAGTCAACCTTGAGATCAAGGATATCGAGGAGACTGCCACGAAGAGGAAAGTTGCAGACGCGCTCCAAAAAGCGGCAGGTGAGAGCTGTGTGATTACAGCAGAAGCAGTTAAATCACTGCGAAGAGCGTATGGGGAAACTCAGATAGCGGCCGTTAGGCTTTCAGCGGAAATTGCGAGGAGGATCATCGGCGAGGGGGGAAAGATTCGCATTGGATGGGTGCGATGCCGCATCAAAGAGGTGAGAAGACCCATAAAGTGCTTCAAGTGTTGGCACTTTAGACACCTCGCCTCCAGATGCATGAGTGAGGTCGTCAGATCCAGGCACTGCATTGGATGCGGTGAGAACGTCCACAAAGTTGCCGAGTGCACAAAGGATGCGCGTTGTATCCTGTGCATGGAAAAAGGGAAGGAGGTGAACTGCGACCACGTAGCTGGTAGCAGCAGGTGTGCAGTCTTTAAGGAGGCACTTCAGGCACTAACCGCTAATCGTCGATGAGAGTACTTCAGCACAACCTCAATCATTGCGAGGCGGCACAGGACCTGCTCATGCAGACTGTGCGGGTGCTGAAGTCAGATCTTTTGGTCATTTCGGAACCGTATAGGCAACTCAGCACTCAACCCTGGGTGTCTGATTCTACCGGGAAAGCTGCAATTTGGTCCAGCGGTGAATTCCCTTTTCAGGACGTTGTCAACAGCACAGAGAAGGGATTTGTCAGAGCTAAGCTGCGGAATATCCATTTCTACAGCTGTTATGCTCCGCCTAGACTAACTCTCGATGGATTCACCGACTTCCTTGACAGGCTGGTCGAAGATGCGAAAGAGCACTTCCCCGTGGCAATCGCAGGAGATTTAAACGCTTGGTCAGTTGACTGTGGGAGTAAGGAGACAAACCCAAAAGGTCAAGTGCTACTTGAGGCAATGTCCTGTCTGGATGTCGTCTTAATGAATAGCGGTGGAGAACTGACTTTCATGAGAGGAGAAAGGAGCTCTATTGTGGACCTTACGTTTGTCAGCAGCAGTATTGGAAGAAGGAAGAGCTCGTGGAAGGTGACTGATGTCTACAACTATAGTGATCATCGGCTGATCTCCTGGGAGGTATCGGTCAACCGGGAAAGTTCCGGACCGCCACCAAAGAAGAAAAACTCACTTGGTTGGAAGACCAGCATGTTTGACCCGAGCCTGTTCCGCGCAGCACTTGATGATGGACCAATCAGAGATGATAGCGCCACGCAAAGAGTAGAGGAGGTTATGAGGCGGGTCACCGAGGGCTGCGATGCCATGATGCCTCGAAAGCGCTCCACAAACCAGCGTCCCCCGATGTATTGGTGGAACCACACGGTTACTTCGCTCCGCCAGGCGTGTATTCGCGCAAGGAGACTATCCCAGCGTGGTCGTGGGAAACCAAATTCCGATCAGCTGGAGGCGGAGCACAAGGCTTCACGGCGGCGGCTTGCCAAAGCCATCAAGGCCAGTGAGAGACAGTGCTGGGATGAGCTCCTCGTAGAGGTGGAAGGTGGTCCATGGGGAGGCCATATAAGGTGGTCATGACCCGGCTGAAGAGCCAGCCGATGCCCTGCCAACGTGCCCATATTTACTGAGTAAGATCGTCTCAGCACTTTTTCCGAAACAGCCTGAATGCGTCCATCATATCGAGCAGGATAAAGAGGATACGATCCCGCTGGTGACAACTGAAGAACTGAAGAGAGCGTGCGCGAAAGTGGGAGGCACGAAGGCCCCAGGGCTGGACGGTATCCCCAACGTCGCGCTCAAGGCAGCCATTAACGCAGTGCCAGGAATGTTCCTGGACATGTATAGCACATGACTCCAGGAGGGCACCTTCCCTCAGAAATGGAAGCAGCAGAGACTGGTGCTCCTCCCCAAGGGGAAGAAACCGCCGGATGAACCTTCATCCTACCGTCCACTCTGCATGCTTGATACAGCTGGTAAAGTCCTGGAACGAATAATTTACGGGAGAATCGATAAAGTAACAGAGAAAAAACTATCAGATAAGCAGAATGGTTTCCGCAAAGGGCGCTCCACGCTCGACGCTATTGACCTGGTGGTGAAACTTGCAAGGGATGCGATCTACGGTGACAGGTGGAAGAACGGTGAGAAGCAGTACTGTCTAGTAGCGACGCTCGATATCAAGAACGCCTTTAATACAGCCAGGTGGGACTGCACCATAGGGGCGCTAGCGGAAATGGATGTTCCAGGATACCTGCAGAAGATGGTAGCTAGCTACTTCACCGACAGGGTTCTCAAGTACGACACGGAGTATGGCCCACAAGAGTATCGGGTAACTGGTGGAGTACCTTAGGGCTCGGTTCTTGGGCCTCTCTTGTGGAACATCATGTATGATGGACTTCTGAAGCTCGTACTACTAAGAGCAGTGACACCCGTGGCCTTCGCTGATGATGTCACTCTTGTCATTGTA
Source organism: Timema cristinae (assembly GCA_039000515.1). NCBI lineage: Eukaryota > Metazoa > Arthropoda > Insecta > Phasmatodea > Timematidae > Timema > Timema cristinae. Next base: position 6,348,689 of record JBCFYV010009882.1, on the reverse strand, counting down.
GGAAAACACCCGGAGGACATCAGCAAACTCTTCTAGGTCACATTCACGAGGATTCACCGGTGGATGGAGTCAGTTGGCCTGAAGCTGGCAGAGCACAAAACCAAGGCAGTATTGATCACCAGCAGGGAGAAGTTTGAGACGATCTCACTGCATGCAGGTAAGCATGAGATCACGTTCCAGCCGTGCATTCGGTATTTGGGGGTGATGCTCGACTCGAGACTCAACTTTAAGCAGCAGGCGGAGCATGCCAGTGCCAAGGCATCTGTGGTTGGGGCTGTTCTATCACGGCTCATGCCCAATGTGGGAGGCGCCAAACAGAGAAGGAGAGCACTCCTGTCATCAGTCGTCACGTCAGTCCTCACGTATGGCATTTCTATATGGGCCGATGAACTGGCACTCCAGGAGTCCCGTCGTAAAGTGGCACCAGTCTATCAGCTGAGCGCTTTACGAATAGCAAGTGCGTTCCGCACGGTATCAGAAGATGCGGTGTGCGTTATCACCGGAGTGCTGCCGATTGGGGTTTTGGCGGAAGAGCGGAAGGCCCTGTATCGTCGCAAAGGTCTAACATCGCTGAGTGCAGAGGAGTTGAAGAGGCAGGAGCGGCAAAGCAGTCTCCAGCGATGGCAGCGGCTGTGGGATGCCTCCACCAAGGGGAGATGGACTTACCGTTTGATTCCCGAAGTGGATAGGTGGTACAACCGCAGCCACGGAGCTATTAATTACTACTTGACACAGATGATCTCGGGACACGGGTGCTTCCGGGCATACCTATACAAGTTTAAGTATGAGGATTCCCCGGAGTGCCCCACCTGTCGCGGAGTAGAGGAGAATGCCGAGCACGTGTTCTTCACGCCTCGGTATGATACCCAGCGTGGAAAACTGGAGGTCATAGTAGAGGGAAAGATTACGCCAGAAAACCTGTTGTCAGAGGCAGCGTGGGAGGCGACAAGCACGTTCACGACGGAAGTCCTTAAGGGTCTACGTCACGAAGAGCAGGAGAGGAGAAAAAAAGAATTAGAAGGAAGGAGCCTAGGACATCCCTAATCCCGCCACCAACAGTTAGGTGGGAAAGAGTAAGTAGGAGAGGTCGAATCACAGAAGGAAGAGCAGAACAACAGCTAATGCCTCCCCTCGTGAAGTAATACCTAACGGCGGTTCCATGGGGGAGTAACAGAGGCGAGGAGAAGAGGGTCAGGTTTTTTAGTCGGTATGGGTTTGGTCAACTCCAAACCGAGTCCGACACTCTGTGCGTAAAAGCATTTTCCCCCCCTCAAAAAACACACACACACACACACATACACACACACACACACATACACACATACATACATACATACATACATACACACACCATTTACGTGAACTACCAACCAAATTAAAAATAAATTATGTTTGTTTCTGGAACATACACATTTCCTTTACGGGACATGAGGTCAAGTGTCTTTACAAAATATAAAATATATACATGTTTATTGAAGAGGAATTCGAGGCCAACTTCCAAGAGCAAAGATGTCTTTTCTTGGACTTTAAGGTAATTCATAGCCTGACTTTATGTAATATTTCTTTCAACCAAACATGTTGTAGTCATGAATGGCCGACCTTAAAACTGGCCACTAAAAGGATTGTTCTGTTAAATTTAAAAATGTATAAGCAGGAATTCCACCCTTGGTATTTTACACAAAAATAAATTTCCTCCTCTGATGTCTATGAGGCACGGCCAAGTAGATTCCCTTTTCAAGGAAAATTTTGTTATATGGGTGTATCTTATGTCGACTATATTTCTAGCAAGGTGTACGCACTTATATTGATTTTGAAACACATACTTCTTGAAACAAGCTTTCAACAAACATTAAATTGACATATACATAAAAAGTTATTTTTTCAAGCTTTGTTGTGTAATTTGTCATTCAGTTTGTGCATATTAGGGATGCTTAGTTAGTATTACAGAAAGGTGATCGAAAACCAAAGGGGTTTCGATCATTGTTAATTGTTGTCCTAAAGCAATAAGCGTTTAATTCTTTTGAGGATTTGTGCTTGGTGGCATACAATTACCATATTGTTATACCACGTTGAGTATCAGACACTTGAGATTTAGTCTACCCTCCCACTTCGCTAGTGTGTTACAAATGTCTGACCTATGTGCTAGCATTCTGACGGTCAACCATTTGACCACATAACGGTGACTTCTACACTACGAAAGAATCCTTATGCATACTGAATCTTCTAGGAAGAACAGTCAAAGACGAATAAAATTATATATATATATATATATATATATATATATATATATATATATATATATATATATATATATATAAGATCCAAATACTGGTGTAGAATGTATTTAGCTTATAATCTTTATGTATACATTTCTTTATTATTTATATGGGGGAAATGGATCAAGGTAAATAAAAGCATATATATATATATATTAATATCACACACTATTCACTGGATCAATCCATAAATTGTGTTAAGAGTCGAACCAGAGCCATTTGACGTAAGTCTTATTTCCTTTTCATTTGCGGACCTTTTCTACAAGGTAAACGTTCAGATATGATGTTTGGTCAGCTCATGAGTGGATAATCCTCCAAGGATAGGTTTACCCTTTATACCTTCAAGCAAGAAAGTATGACACACCCCACACAATTTATTTTTGATTATTTCTTTTATATTGCTGCGCCGATCAACACGTGTCTCAGTGTAGCTGCCGCTTAATGTCCATAGAGTGCAGTGCTTAGAAAGACCAGTTTTCAGTTGCTAGCTGAACGTTGCAACGAGAGGTTAAAGCCGATTGGGATGTCCCACACCGCACCACACTAATGCCGTTACTGTTTTGAACAAGGTGAATGTATTCATAAAAATATATTTCTATATTTTTATTGTCTCATTATAATTTCAACCAAATAAAATAATATTTATTCCTGTATTATGCTTGTCTTTGATTTTATTGCATATTCTTGGACTAAATGACATGAGTTTTATAGATGGACAGCTACTAAATTGAAGCAGAGAGAATAAGAGTACTTTTCGACAAGATTGCTGCAGAGGATCCATTTGATTCAGAGGATGAAGAGGAGGATGATATTTTAGAACACAGTAACCAAGACACATTCAGAGCAGGAACCAGACGATGATTGCAATGTTGCAGAACATGTCAGAAGAGATATTCCTTATTGTTTAGGTAAAGATGGACAAAATAAAGTGGGGTGTACTTCCTTCCAGGCCGGATGTGAGTACACGAGCTGAGAATATTATTTCTCGTTTACTTGGTGTTGTGGGTATAGCAAAACAGGCTGTCACTTATGAGGACTGTTTTTCTTAATTTATAACTCCAGAAATCTTTAACATAATAGTTACTTCTACAAACCAGGAAATAGAAACTAAATCAACTTTCTGTCTCGACAGTATACATTGTCAAAATAACCACTGTCAGTGGGATTTCTGCAGTCTTGAGATTGCTGTGTTTAGCTGGCCTTCACAAATCGAGTCGTCTTAATTTGGAAGAACTTTGGGCAGCAGATGGCACAGGCATAGATATTTTTAGAGTCACTATGTCTCTTCAAGGATTCAGGTTTTTGCTACCTTGCCTTCGCTTTGATGATAAAACAACTACAGTGGAAAGGCAACTAGCAGATATACTAGCTCCAATTAGAGAGGTCTTTGAATATTTCGTTAGTAACGGTAGAAAACATTATTCACTAGAATCCTACGTGACTATTGACGAAAAGTTGGAAGCTTTTCGAGGCAGATGTGCCTTTCGTATGTGTATACTAAATAAGCCGGCAAAATACAGCATAAAGGTGTTTGCCATGGTTGATGCGGAGATGTTTTATATATTAAATTTAGAAGTATATGTAGAGCAACAGCCAACTGGCACCTATAAATTAAGTAATCATCCTGGCAACATAGTTGAACGACTTATAAGCCGTTATCTAAATCAGGTCGAAATATCACACTAGATAATTGGTTCACGAACTATGATTTGGTAGATATTTTGGGCGAAAAACACTAATTAACAGTTGTTGGAACCATTCGTAGAAACAAAAGGGAAATTACTCAGAATTATTAAATACTAGAAATAAACCTGTTTACTCTACTATGTTTGCCCTTCGGAAGAAAAAATCCTTGTCTTATAAGTCCCAAAAAAAGAGAAAAGTTGTATTGTTGATATATAGCATGCACTATGATGACAAAATTGACGAAGCAAGTGGGGAGGCAATGAAGGTCGAAATAATCACATTTTATAATATGTCCAAATGTGGAGTTGATGTTGTTGACGAATTATCTGCGTCATATGATGTATCAAGTAATAGTAGGCGCTGGCCTCTAACATTTTTTTTTTCATTTATGAATGTAGCAAGAATCATTGCGAAAAAATAGTTGACGTAAACAAACAAAAAATGTGCGCGTAGAACATTTCTGAAAGAGCTAGCATTAAAATTAATTCAGCCACATCTAAATGAAAGGGAACAAGTGAATATTCCAAGAGATTTAGCACTGACCGTAAAGAGAATGGCCTCACCCGAAACATATACTTGTAACCTGCCGCCAAAAATACCAAAAAAGCAAAGTAGGTGCGTGAAATGCCCAAGAAAAATGACTGAAAAACTAAAATAGCTTGTTACATGTGTGGTGTGCACTGATGTATGGACCATGTAATAAAATCGTATGAGGGTTGCTATGAAAAACGCCAGGCAGATGCAGAAGTTGTTGAATCGCATATTTGCCTGACCTGTTCTGAATAAATCCTTCTGATGTAATAATAAATAATAATTTATTAAGTAGTTGACATTATTTACTCTTAAACATTTCTAAATCATATTTCTGTACCTAGAAAATATTAATTCAATAAATACATATTGCGAAAAATATAGGTTGATTAAATTTAACATTTTGTTTACCGATAATTGTCTGTAATATATGTACAAATAAACTAACTACCTAGCCCGGTGTATGGCCCCAATTTGACCTTTGCCCCCGACGCTGATTGGCTTAGAGCTGGTCACGTTACCACGCCCCCTCGCTCTCTGATTGGCTGTTGATTTCCCCTTCCCCTCCTCCTGACACCCTTTCCAGTGTTCCTAACTAGTTTATTCTTGTCTCATTTGTTTGATTTTATTTGTGCTCATTGGTTATTTATTCATTGGTTTTTTATGTCTGGGTAGGATTGGGACGGGCGTTGGAGTTTTTTATTTATTTATTGGCGTGCAGTCCACGGCATCGGGCGTTCCTCTCTTGTCATCGGAGGGAACACGGAGCAAAAAGCTCTTCTGACGGCAGCGTAGAGAAAAGTGTGAGAGATGGTTCCCAGCCGTAAGACTCGTTTCACTTCCCCTCACACCCCCCTCCTTCAAGGCATGTGTCGCAACACCTCATGCAACTCCTTGTGTGGTATTAGGTTTTCCCGGTGTCGCGACCACTTATATGATAATAGGTTTTTTCCCGGTGACTCATACCTGGCGCCAGTTTGGCGGCTCGATGAGTCAAGACAAGAATAGATCGTGAACTTGAATGATGTCGCAATGGGTTTTCCCTGATGACTGGAGTCAGCTTTGCGGCTCGATAAGACGAATCAAGACAAGAATAGATCGTGACCTTGAAACCGTGAGCTAATAAAAGAGGTAATTGACCCTGTTCATTTCGTACCACGTGATATCACTAGAGGGAGGGGTGGATATATAAAGGGGGCCCCGCTTCGTGGTCTATTTATAAGCGTTTGTAGAGCGGTTTAAGATGGACAAGTTACAGCAGCTGGTAAATATTTTTGACGCCATGCAAACCATAATATTGTGTGATCTAACCGCCGATCAAAAGTACTCGGTGGATAAATTAATAATATTAGCATCGCGTCTTACTACCCGTTCGGGTTATACGCTGTATATAAATTAAAAGCGGTCAATACAAAGTTCGGGATACGCCTAATTGCCTATCTAGAAGGCGAGTTTTGTGTATTTTTACCCTGTCGTTTCGGTACTCTTAACAAATGAAGAAGTGTGCGAGCATAATAGAGAAAAACTGGTATTTACCTGCACCGGAGTAAAACCCGGTTCACCTATCATTGTGAGCTTTGAACACGTTTAAGAGACGGCGCAGGAGAGTCAAGCAGTTAACAACATAGGGCAGCTAATACATGTGCACCATATTGCACGGCGGACCCTACAAACCATACAGAACGTTTAGCCCTCAGATCCGCTCACCATGCTTAGAACCGGCTATATTAATTTAATGTTTTTGGGTCATACGATTGCGGGGCGTGCCTATATGACTGTAGGAAAAATTCAGTGTGGCTGTGAGCGATAGACAAAGTAGTGAACAAAGACAGACAGGAGAGAGACTACATCGAGTTCTGCGATTCAACCTGTCACACGATAAGAGCGACTGAAGTACTACCCTAAGAGATAAGCTAGAAGTCTTACATGTGTGATATTACATGTGCTGTGTACAATTTACGCAAAGGGAGCGTTGTGGCCGTGTTGCCCAGGCCTCCACAACCCTTCCTAGCTTCACACCGCCCGCCACCGTCCTTCACGACACCGCAGCCGCAGCCACCGCCCCCACCCAGAGTAGCCGGCGTACCCGCCATCAAAGTCACCCGAGTACCCACCGCCAGAGTCAGCTTCCTACCAGACATCAGAGTCGGTAGTCACCTGCGTGCCCACCAACAGCGGAGGAGGATGTAAAGATCCGAAGAACCCGTAAATCTAAAGGATCTAAAAATGTACAAAACTTATTCAAATGTTAAAATTATGGGTGAAACGCCCGATGATTACATAATCGGTCTGGGCAGTTTCGGTAACGTCTTCTTTCCAAAGTCTGCCTCTTTAGATTATAAGCGATTTAAATCTAAAGCACGCTGTATGATATATCTCGGAGGACAAAGTGTGATGTTTAAAAGTGAATTAATAAACTAGGCGCTCTCATATTGTCGTAGCATTTTGCTGACGTCATCGGAGTTAGCGGTGACATTTTGAAAAACGTGAGGGGGGAACGTAGTTTGTGCGTAGAGGGCGTTGCCGTTTGAGAGAGTGGGTTTTTTTTCACCCAAGGATATTTCTTTGCTGCATCTCCAATTGCTATTATGCCATTTAAATGCGGCATTTGTGTGGGGACCTACGCAAAGTTAGCCAATCTTATTCGGCACAAACATCAATGTCATCAAACAACTCCAAATCCTGCTCACCAGGATGCCTTTTAGGACGAGGAAGTATTGTGCAGTGCGTTAGACCTGTTTGAGAAAGAGGAATACAACCGTGTCAAGTGCTTAAACGAACTTGAGAAAGGAGACCACCAATGAACCAAACGTTATTGTGCTTGAGGTTGTTGGAAGAGAAAGATCGCCCTGGTTAAAAACTGTGGAGAGTGTCAATATGCGTTCTAGCGCATCTTAGTGTGCCCTGAACGACTTTGAAGGTGACTCCTACTCATTTTCTAGATGGTGGAAGAGATTATATTCCCTCCAGATGGTTTGTATTAGGTAAAAGTGCAATTATATGTTTATCTTGCTATCACAATTATATAATTCATGTTGAACTATAGTCTTAATTACTTGTATTGGTCACAAGACCTAAATAATATTGCTGCTTGTAAAAAAACACTATATTATTGTTGTGACTGCATGTTATGAAAATTTAAATTCATTAATTGCAGATTTTCAATAAAAAAAACTATCAATAAAATATTTTTTTTAACCCTAGAATATGTTGGTTGGAAATCCTTGGAGATCAAACAGAGAAGGAGATCGCAACATTGTCATATTCATTTATAAATTGTTGTGACATTAGTTTACTACATAAAGATAAATTAAAAGGATTCAATTGTTTTATTCTGAACGTTTCAACTTAAACATAATGTTTGATACTGAGCTTCTAAGCCGAATAAACTTGTATTTAGAGGATAAGAGAGGGGGTGTTTGGGTGTAGACGTTAAAACACAAATATGACAGTGTATAATATTTATTAATTTACACAAATAAAAGTTTTTACAAATATATCTCGCAACATGTAAAGTATACTTGGAATATTTATTTGCACAAAAACAAAAGTTTTAGAAATATGGCTCACGCCATGAAAAGTATGCTTTGGTTATTTATTTACAAAAATTATAATTATAGCATATATCTTACACCTTGAAATAAATTATACGTGTTTAGGTGTAAAGGAAACAATAAATTTCTTGATCTCGTAGCGGAAATAGTGGCCTTGGTATTAATTTACTAAGTCCAGTTTAAAGAGTATTTGAATACATGTACACAACCAGATGGTTTAAATCTAAAATATGTACAAGGAAAAAAAATTGACTAGAATTAAAATATATACAATCGATTAATTCTATTTGACTAGAAATAACCAGGTAGGTGAAGGATTGTAATGGCGGTAAAAAAAAAATGTTTTAATATCCCAGGTGCATCAAATAAGTCAATACAAAAATATGCGTGTTTTCATGCAAAAAAAGTATGAAAAAATCTTAAATCTTTGAAAAATGGTATGTCAGTGCAACTGTCTAGAGTGAAAGAGAAAAAAAAGATGACTATTCAGCCCGTCTAAATGATCACCTTTTAGTCGTGGCGAACGCATTTACAAGGACTGATACTCAAACGGCAACGTATTATAATCATCGGTTATCCGCCGTTTGGTGTACACGGGCCGGTAGACTTTATTCTGCGAAACGGTACACACAGTGGCAAGACCTTGTCTTATAATTTTGTGCGGTATGTGTATGTATCTTTCCGCACCCTATTTGGTGGCCATCGTTTTCAAAACGTCAAAATTAACGTCGTTCCAGTTGCCGTAGTTTATAGTGATCCCGCGAACCTTGCACACCGTTTTTGTTTTGGAAGGATCGCCACCAATACAAACTCGGCACGCGTAATTCTTGGGACCGCCAGATACAAAGGCGCTAATGTAACTTCCCTGACCGTAATCCTGAAGTTCATCATTGAGGTCACCTAAAAAGTCTCCGGTCGGTGGACTCCAATCGCCGGGGCGTTCAGTAAATAGAACGCTATCTGTATCATGATACAAAAACGTGGTCCCCCAATTGTTCAAGGATGCTGTATAAGTACAACCTGAACATAGCAGTCGTGAGCATGCCACCGCCACACACGTGTTAGGGTGCAATGCGTCACGCGCATATTTGTAATTCAGGAACATAACCTGATCATTAACATCAATGACTTTATCCATGGTGATGTACGGATCCGTCAGGTACTTGTGGATGACCTGATAGTCGTTAACAACGGCTACGTGTGGTAAATCGAGTCTTTGCCCAAACTTTCCCAAATTGTGAATTTAAAGAGAGTTTAGCCAGAGTGCGGAGATCAGAGTTTTTACAAACAGAGCCGAAATCGAGTTTTACCCCTTCCCTTTCCTCATAATTTTGAATATAAGCTAACTTTTCCTCTTGTGAGGTATACCACTCTGGCCATCCACTGGCTTCTTATTAAATTTTCAAAAAGTATCAATGTACCCGTGAAACAACCCGCCAGTACGTGTATGACGATCGTAAACAGATACATTGTACTCCCACACTTTGTTTACTGTTTCAACAGTGTAGCATTTCTCAACGGCTTTCCGGATCTCGTCAATCACTCAGACGGCTGTCAACCAGAGATCTTTTTTGTCGTTGTGCTGACACGCGCCTTGGTTATTCTCCTCCCCGCATTTCCTGCACAAGATGAACATTAACTTGTCGTGCATCCGTGTAGACAATACGGGCATGAATAAATCCCGCGGAGGCGTCACTGTAACTTTGGCTATGCCTTCTACTTGATCTATAGACGGACAATTTTGTTCCAAGTGAATTTTGGGGTGGCCGTCGAGGTATTTTTTGTACTTGCAAACGTAAGGATACAATGAACAAACATCTAAGTATTTGATTGTCTCTCCACAAGAAATGTATGATTTGAGCTTGATACAATTTGTACACCCGCCAAAGAATGCGTCTCTGGGAATGAGGAGCTTCTTGCTGTAATGCCTCGTGCTGAAGTACAAATTGTTTCAAGTCCTTGTCTGTGAGTTTTATCGCATTAAACATACACACCCCCATCTCTACGACCGGGTAGCCGGCATTCTTTAACTTTTCTACACAAGCTAATGGTCGCTTCATAGCGCGTCTCCATGGTCCCGTGAGGGCAATTTTTGATAGGGTGGTCCGTGCCAATAACAGCCCCAGAACTGGAAGACGGTGGTGGTATTTCCTGCTTTAACAACGCCGTCTACACGTCACCCTAACACATAATACTCACGGCCATTGTCCGCATGAATAATAGATACACCACGTCGGTGGGCCTCCCAGCAAAGCCATTGTGTAGCGACGTGCGACTGTTGGGCTGCACACCATTAGCCAGCGTTAGGGATTATACTTATGGTATTCTCCTTAAGATGGCTTCGGCGGTAAATCAAAATTGATGCTCCTGCGATCGTACACGCCTCTCTGAAAGGATCCACCTTTGATTTTTCCATAAGCATGTCTCTAAACTTCAGGCAGGCCATCCGTAGGATCCCTATATCTCTCACGCAATATAGTTCCAAATTGCGGTTAAAATCAAAGACATAATTTTCTTTGACAAACGCGTCATGCCATTTCTCAAAGTGAGCCTTTCCCTCAACCGACATCTCACCGATGCCGTAGTCCTTCTTTGGCGGCAAGGGACCCATATACCTCGCGTTTTCTTTTTTTATTAAAAATGGGGGAAATGTGCCTTGGCACAAGACTCATCCAAGCCGAATGGTTTGGACATCTTGGACAGCGACATCAGGAGAAAGTCCAGAGTGTCAATAAAGTGGAGCAGGCCGTAACGCATGGACATGATTTTCCCACCGTTCATTATTAGCTCTGGAGTCCTTTTTTTTTTTACCGCCATCATATATTTTAAAATAAAATTTACATCATAGCCTTTCGCATTATGGCCTAGGAGGGTGATATCCTTAAATTTTGTTGCTTTAATTTGCTCTATAAATCAGAAAAATTGGGCCATTGTGGTATCACCCTTGAATATGCGAGTCCTATCGCCCCCACATTCGGTGCAATGATGGTTCTTTACCTCAATATGAAAGCAGGCATTGCAATACGTATGTACGACACAGAGGTCGTGCAATACGTGTTGACCGCACCTTGAAGAAGCGTTTCTTGTCTGCATTCAAAATCATAGAACACAAACATGAAATTGCTCTTTTCCAGAGACGGCTTGGATGTGGCTTGCTTCATATAGCAAAAATGACCAAAAGGACGAGGGATCTCACAAACTCTACAAAAAGTCTCATAACACCTGTGTGAATAATTTGACTTTTACAAACAGAAAAATAGCACACAAATCTCACAAACCTTTTTTGACATCACAGATCGACGTGTGACTTCTGCAAAAACCGGAACGTTTATGGCTATCAAAACAAGTTTGGTTTGTGAACCAACGCCCACATTCTTTACAGACCACAGTTCGACAACTACGGCAAACCACCTTAGCGTAGCACTTTTTGTACACAGATCCACATATGGGCTCGTTCTTTGTGTTGAACGGCTCACGATACTCGCGGCAAAAGTACCCGCACTTAAATGCGGCTGTCAAGGATGTTATGACATCAAAATGGTTTTGCTTATCGTCGTGAAAATTAAATCAAGATAGCCTTTAAAGGAATGTTTGGGAGGGGTAGGCCCCTCATATAGGACCCGTCTCCCCCGACATTCCCTGAATACGGTGATTTTGTATTCGGAGAAGTATGATTGAAACTGTTTCAATTCATAAATTCCACCACCTTTCAAAATATTCACGTGGGCATCACGACATAGTTCCTGTGATTTTGAATATGACGACCAATTTTGATTTGTTTAATGGTGTTCGCATCCATGCATCATGGTTCTTTTTTAACGTCACACACAGCCTTGGCAACAACCAATGCACGGGCAAGGCAATGTGTTTCGTCATTTTGAATCGTAATGATTTTTTGGTTGTTACGGCTATATGTGCTAGCAGGGAAGAAGTTATCAAATTTATGAGGATTGGTAATATACCACTTTGGTGGGCACATGGTCTAAAGCGTCACTCTCGAAATAGATTAGTCTGCCTATGACTGGGAGATCGTGGCTTAATCATGATAGGGTGATATTTCCTAAATATTTTCCCACTCTCTCCACGCGAATGCGGGTACACTTCCTCTAAATTGAAACGTATCTATTCCTAACCCACTGGCGTAATTAGTTCATACCTAAACAGGCAGAATTAATTATGGAAATGTAGCCACATTTGCGTGGGAGAGTAGAAGAAAACGATTGAATAAGATCTCCCCAAAATACCCTCAACAGGGATTTGAACCCCCAAAACGAAGCGTATAGCTGGCTGGGGTGGATAGGCTAAGTTTTCTGCTCGAGAGTATGATTGTATCTTGACGTTTTATCTCCTCACGTTTAGTCCAACTTGGTCGCCTACACACTTTACGGTCCTGCACTGCACTACACTTCTTATCAGTTCTAGGAAAAGTTTGCTTGCAGCCTTGACTGATTACCGGTAGCGGTCAAACCAGCCTCCCAATTGTTTAAACAAACCAATTATTCTGCCAAACTGATGGCTGTAATCCACCAGTTTGTATAACGTTAGCAACGCCATCTATTTTGAGAGATGAAAGCTCAACACACCACCAGAGATGGTAGGCAGGGCCTTAAGGAAAGACAACTATTTTACATGTTAACGTTATCCAAGTATAATTCAGTCTTGCTTATTATATGTATGCCAATAGAGAACCGAGTCATACAATGCATGAATTCAGATGACTATCCCTGCAAGCTATAAGATAGTGTGTTGTGCCTCATTGTTCGGCCCTTGCATCTTTCATCCGCACTTGCACAGACCACGCCAACCACCCTATCTCCTAACTGCGACACTCCACAGATCATGTTCTCGTTTCCGTCCGTGACGAGTTCATTCTTCACTCCACACCAATGAGAGCTCTCTCGATGTGGCAAAGGACTTCAACCGTGTTTGGCACGAAGGTCTCCTTTTCAAACTCCTTTCCCTAAACCTGCCCTTCTACCTGGTTAAGGATGTTCAATCTTATCCATCCCACCACACCTTATCCACTACCTTTGGGAACGCCACCTCCCAAGACAGAAGCATCCGGGCTTGAGTGCCGCAGGGTTCCATGGTGGGCCCGGTGCTCTTCAGTATGTATGTGAACGACATTCCAAAATTCCCATACACCAAGTTGGCACTGTATGCGGACGACACGGCTCTAGTAGCGGAGTCGTGGCAAGGGCATCTGGTGGAGAGGCGACTCCAGACGCACCTGACGCAGTTGGAGGAGCGGCTGACCACCTGGAGAAGCACAGCTGTGCTCTTCACGTGGAAAAGAAAGTTCTACAGGCCGGCCCCACTTCGGCTGTTCGGAGAACAGATCAGATGGGCGGACAGTGTTAAGTACCTGGGACTTACGCTGGACACCAATCTGACCTGGAGACGACAGTGTAACGAGAGACTCAACAAGGCGAGGCAAAGGCTGGGAATCATAGGCCCAATGCTTAACAGGCGTAGCGCACTGTCAACAAGGAATGGTCTGACGCTGTACAAACAGTTGCTCAGACCGAACCTCGATTATGCGTGTTCCGCTTGGGGCCACCTGGCAGACACGTTATATGAGGAGGATGCAGGCGTTCCAGAGCGTGTGTCTTAGGATCATTATGGGCGCACCTTGATATGTTCGGAATGATACTCTGCATCACAACCTGGATATGCCTAACATCAAGGACCACTTCTGGGGACTGGCGCAGTCCTTCTACGCTAGACTTCCCGGTGCCACCAATCTTCTTATCCAGGTGCTTGAGAACTACGTCATCGACCCTGGTGGGTGCCATCGACGTCCCAAAGCCCTGCTCGGATAAGCGAGATGTGACAATAGTGGTTTGGGAGGTTCTCACCCAGCCCCCCATAGAGAAGTGTCTCCGCACGTAACTCTAAAAACCCTTATTCGGTTTCCCAAATACTTTCCCCCCATTATTACTAATAATGTTTTCTGTTTCTCTGTTCCAGAAATTCGCGAAACGTGACAACCCAACTTATTACTTGCGAACCACAAGGTGTGACCAATTGGTCGGTACGTGTTGGAACTTGCTCTCGTGCTCCCCTTTAGGGAGCATCAGAGCATGCCATTCGACTGCAACTGCGCGCTCTCTTTCTATTCTACTGGTCCGCTTGGCGGACATTGTTACTAACGTTCTCATGCGCCATTGGGAAGCTTCCTTCCTCTCTCATTGGACGAGATCGGGCAGCAGTGGAGGGTATATTAGAGGGCGATTACTCGATCAGAAATCATAGCCGTGACTTTATAGAAATAGTTCAAACCAAACGACAAACCACAATATCACGACTTTACCAGAGACGCGACTAGAACAGTCAGGGACTATCTGGAAGGATCTGACAACACCAGGGCAGAGGTAAACACTCTGTACTAGCTCACCACTACTATAAATTACCTACCTAGGAAAAAAGCACCAGGACACGACCACCTGACTAACGATATATTAAAACAAATGTTAGTGAAAGCGGTAATAGCGCTATAGGCGCTACTGAACTCACTACTGACGATCTGCTATTTCCCGACTGACTGGAAGCTGGCTAGGGTAATAATCCCCAAACCTGGTAAAAACCCGATGTTCCCTTAGAACAGAAGGCCGATTAGTCTACTAGCGACCTTGAGAAAAGTATATGAGACTAATTCTCAAAAGACTGAAAATAATAAACGAGAGGCTAGGAGTTATTCCAAACCTTCAGTTCGGATTTAGAAACCACCATTCCACCACCCATCCCGCAATAAACATAAAATAAGACGTAAATGACGTATTTAAAGAAAAGAAATACGTAATAGCGATCTTCGTAGACGTCGAGAAAGCTTTCGACAAAGTTTGGCACCTTGGACTTATTCAGAAATTAATATAATTCAACTACCCAAAATGGTCAATCTTCTTGATAGCCAGCTTCCTCAGATCCTCAGATGGCGTACGTTCCAGGTGGTTATGAACGGCAAGAGATCGCAGACACACACTATTAAAGCAGGGGTACCGCAGGGTTCATCACTAGCACCGCACTTATATAACATTTATGTATCAGATATTCCCACTCATGATCATGTTTAGGTTAGACTTTTCACCGACAACACCATGCTCTATGTAGCTAATAAAAACAAACTACGCATCAATTGCAATGCAACGATACCTCTTCCAGGACTGGCTTTCCAACTGGAGAATTAAAGTAAATCCCGCTAAATCAGCAGCCCTAATCTTAGCTAAAGGTAATGTATCGTTTATAAAAAAGCTACAAGTTGAAGATCAAAACAATAAAACTGTACACTCTAGTTTCAAGTGGTATCCTACCACACCAGTAATAGTAATGGATAAACCCACCAAGGCCCCATTCATTTGTGTGTAAGTTCCTAACTGGCTTCCCCCACGGACACAACCAGTAACCGCAAACATAATGTGTTGACTGACAGCGCGAGACCTGGAGACGCTTCAACAATGTATTTTCGCAAAGGATGCCGGAACAAAGTATGACGTTTCTGGCTCGAGAAGGTTGCGTGAGCAAATAAGACTATTCTGGAATCTCCCCGACACTGCTCGTCGCATACTCCCCGCCCAATACCACTTCCCTTTCTCCTTTTTTTTCCCCCTGTGTTTTCTCTTGTATGTGTAACCCCTTCTTCCCCCTTCTCTGAGCAACTAAAATCAAATACATACTGGTAGGAGAACGGTGATAAAGACACTCTTGACAGGATAGCAACCTAGGACACATCTGTGTGTTCTAAATAATTTAAGCTCTAAATTATCTTTTGGCCTTTGTATGTTTAAATTTATTTTTGGCCTAGATATCAGATTTTATATTACGACTTCAAATTATGAAGTTCATTAATCTCGGAAAAACTTTAATATGTTTAACCCTTTTTTAAATTGCAAAAATTTAATATGCTCTTTGAATATGGAAGACATTAAAATTTTATAAGTCTATCTGACATATATATTATAAAATGTTTTGATAAATATATTTGGAATTTAAAGTCCTTTTGACTTGTGATATAATTATTATGTCATGTTCACTAATGGGTAATTTTAATAAAAAGCCTTGTTGGCGTGGGAGATTTATGACGTGAATCATGGGCTTTGTTTAAAAAAAATGAGAAGTAGGTTATATGATTATAACACTTATCTTTTAAGTCCTTGGACTTGTGTAAGAAGTATTATGTGTAAACCTTGGAGTCCTTCAGACTTAAGTAATTTTGAGACGTTTATCTTTAAAGTCCTTAGGCTTGTGAATAATTTAGTATCGTCATATGTTGATATCCTTCAGTTTGTGGATATATTTGAAAGGTTTAATGGTGGGAGTCCATTTGACTCGTATAATACTGAATTGGTTCAAATCGTTAAGTCCTTTTTTGACTAGGGCAATGTTTTGAGATACATGTATTTAGCTCTTGAATACCTTGTAGATTTGTCTATATTAGATTCTTTAAAATGTTCAAAGTCCTTGTGACTCTAAAACTATTTAATAAGTGTAGGTCCATACCTTGTTTGATGAGCATGAGAAAACATGCAATTAAATATTATAAAGTTGGTTAATTGCTGGAACTTACTATTTAACATATGCGAAACTAATAATGTTGAATATAGTCAAAATCCTATTGTATAATATCGCTGGAGTCTTTTATATATATAATTTATATTTATCTAATTTATAATTCATGACTTACCTTTTGTTTATAAATAAAACATAGCATTTAACTAACTTCTTATGTTTCTCTCCGCTTATTTTTTAACTAAGTTTTAAGTTTACTGAATAGGAAATATCCTTGATGTCTGGCTTGTTGGTTCCCTTTTTGCCTGGCACGATAATTGCTGAGTGGGTTTTGAGGAAACAGGAGCAAATATATTAAAGTGTGATATACTGGTCTTTTATTGTCTTATCAGCTTACTCTGCATTTATTCTATTTTTTTATACCTTTAATAATTGTATGCCCGCCTTTGTCCTGAA
This sequence comes from Timema cristinae, assembly GCA_039000515.1. Lineage (NCBI taxonomy): Eukaryota > Metazoa > Arthropoda > Insecta > Phasmatodea > Timematidae > Timema > Timema cristinae. The sequence goes on along the minus strand of JBCFYV010009882.1, from coordinate 6,331,681 downwards.
AAAAAAAGGAAGGGGTTACACAGTAGGAAACCGCTCCCCGCCCCACTTACCGTATTCGACAAAGAGATCCCATTCCAAGATGAAGTCAAGTACCTTGGGATCACAATATATAAGACTAATAGTAAAGCAATTGCTAGATACATACAACTGTACTCAATGTTCAAAGGAGGGAGCTCTCAATTCCCACTAAAATACTACTATACAAGCAAATAATTCAACCCGTCATTCTTTATAATTGTGTAGTATGGAGCTATGCCTCCAAAACAAACACTCGCAAACTTCAGGTAGTACACAAAAAAATATTATGGACACTCACAAGGGCAGACCGATTCACTAGTAATGCTGACATACACACGATGACAAACTGCCGCCAACTACAAGAAATATACCTGGACAGAAACAAAAAGTTCTACGGCCAGACTGAAACGCACGAGAACGAACTTGTTAAAGGACTCGGACAGTGCGACCCGACAACCACGACACCATAAATGACCCAGGCTAGCGTAGTTGAGCATCTATTTATCCTATATAAATGTCTAATATAACCTTTAAAATATTATAAAATCCCTAGTTGATAATCCTAGAAGAAAAAAAACCTAGGTGTAGCATTCCTTTTAGAATAGAACTTAACTAATATTTGACCATCAACTACGACAGAGCGACAGCGAAATCGCCGACAACTCACCACCCCAACCTTAGACCCGACCTTCACACAATCGCACATTTCATGCCATTACTACCTTAGTCATGGCCGGACGCCACTGGGATAACCGGCTAGGTTTTTTTACGAGTCAGAGGATAATACTGGCGCCGGGGTCGGCCCCAGATGGTGAATGGAAATGTATCCACTTCAGACCCAATCCCAAGAAAATAAAATCCAACCAACCCCTCGATAATTACCTTTGCCACGGCCGGACTCCACTGGGACAACCGACTAGGTTTTCTACAAGTCAGAGAATAATACTGGCACCACTGTCGGCCCCAGATGGGGAATATAAATGTAGTCATTCACTTTAAACCAAATCCCAAGTAAAGTTAAATCCTTTCAATCCCTTTCCCAGAAAACAACTCTCATAATTCACCCACAATCCACCATCATACCTTAAACACACCCTCCCCCATCCCAAGAAAAGAAAATCCTCCCCATACCCGAGACCCTGCACAATCACTCACTGTCACCAATTTCACCTTAAAGTGTTATGTACTAATACACCTGAAATTCTTTTACAGCCTCATTTCACTGGTTTCATTTTATAGTTATTAAATTTCATTCACAAGGTTATGAGTCACAACAGTGACTCGGTACTCAAACAGAAAAAATCAGCCCTTTCTCTGATGACCTAGCTTGGCATTTCTGTCAAGGTGATTATTCAGAGTCGTGCAACAGCCGAAAGGTTATAAGAATTTAGTGGCTACCAAACCCTGGTGTGCCACCTCTTCGAAAGAGCGAAATAAATTCTTATATTAGGAAAGAGTCAAACTTGTCTTAATCCTCTCTCTCACTCCACTTTCACCTATCCCATCGCGACACACGTTGCCGGGACCGTCACCCTACCTCCCTCCCCCCCCCCCCGACCTTTTTCCTACCTCTACCCACACGACCCACGAGACCAGTGTCTCAACAACAAACATCGCCCAGAGACTGGACTTCATCGATACATAAACCAGTTACAAGCCGAACGACACCTCCCGGTCATTAAAGGAGTAGAGACTCTGTACAGTTATTAGGCTAACACGAGGTGATAATTCCAACTTTAGGAACAAGACAATTTCTTTGCGCTTACATCTGAAATTTATGATGGAGCTCGTGCTAGACAAAATAGGACGAAATCCACCATCTCGCTACATTGTGAGAACACCATTGAAAGAGTTAAAACCAAGTAAAAACTGTTTTTACATCAGTCTATTCGCTACAAAAATAATGGATCATGCTATCAATAAACTAAACGTTGGTGACTCTCACCTTAGGCTCAGCTCTAACTAATTACCATTTACATTCCCATACTTCGGATATCCCTGAACCATTAACCCACGTTAACAAAATTAGGATATCTATTCAACAGGAAGGATTATACATACTACCTAACCGTTCTCTACTGCATAATATCAAAGGAAGAATTCTGCTGAATACAGATGGGGGAAGTTATTCGAGAATCGTTAGTAATGGGATATTTCATCTCTTTTCAATAGTTGCTTATTAGATCAATGGGGTGGAGATTGATCAATCTAGAGATGTATTTCAACAACATAAAAACCATACATCGGTCCAGAATAAAGAACAGATGTACTTTGTAAACGGATGATGGAGACTAGGAGGAGTAAACGTAAATGCTGAAACAGGTATCTTTAACGTATGCATTCCTTTAAGTCTCATACTAGGATTCGTTGAAGACTATTCCCAAACGCTGATCAATGTTAATCTGAAACTAGTACTTGCTCGATCAATGACTGACAATAATGCTTCATAAAGATCAGTCCCTCCTGCTGTAGGCATATTCTAGTCATCTCAAGAGAATATCAACGTCTTACCCTACTTAAATTCATAAAGAGTGGACGAATCATTGATCTACTCTTTCGCTCAAGAGAACTGTACGAGTACCCAAACGTGCCTGCCTCTACATAGCATGACTGGACAATGAAAAAATTAACCATGCTTGAAAAACATCTTTATGTCATCTTATTTTCAGAACGATCATAACAATACGACATCTACAGAAATAAGTTTTTTTTTTTCCATCAATGTTCTCTACGTGCGGCTAAACTATATTTAAATTCTGTCGTACACCCGATATGATCCAGGTTTTCGAGTCCTTCGCGAAATTGTATTAAGACTATGATCATTTTCAATCTTTATATTATGAAACTAGCACTCCTTTACCATTACTAGAGCCACTTACTCTCATGCACCCATATTTGTGTTCGACAGGAGCTAAGAAGATAATTTCATGGAGGATTTGACTTTTCATATCAAGTAAGAGACGGATGTAAATATTCCCCCAGATAATAAAACCTTCTACTAGATTATACATGATAGTTTCATCCATTACAAGCCATCCAACAATGACGCCACTAAGATATTATAAATGAGCTGCAAAACCTCCACCCTCATATAAGTATGTTTATCAAAGTGCAAGGGTTCAGGAGTGAGGACGGGAGCTTCCCATTCAAGGGAACAAGTATCCTGCATCAATCTATTGAAACCGTTTCACCGAACGAACCTGACTAAACATTTCTTCCTTCGTTAGAGATTGGTTTCCACACCTCACGGAGTAAGAGGAATGTTTATTGGGTAACTACACATTATCACAGATTTGACTGGAAGAGTGAGTATGTACTCTAATTTGAGCTCGATCCTCACATCAGTTATCATCTAAAAATAAAAGGACAATTTACACACCAAGACCTACGATCGTTATCTAAGGAGTGGAAAAGATAACCTGGCTTCAAAGTATAATTACTCTCTTAGGTGGCCACATGGTCTAAAGCGCTACTCTTGCAATAGACTAAACTGCCGAAGATGGAAGATCAGGGTTCGATTCCGGTCTGTTGTACTGAGGTTGGTTTTCCTAAATATTTTTTCAATCTATCTCCCCGTAAATGCGGGTTCACTTTTTATACATTCAACCTACCTAATCCCTAACGCATTGGTGTAATTAAAACATAGTCGTATAACCCAAATGGGTAGAAGGACGAGGCACTAACAAAAGTATTAGGAACAGTGAGGATTAGAACCTTATCGAGTTGGAAGATCTAGCTGAGAGCACTTAAAATTCAAAGCAGTGCAGAAAAATGTTCCAGTCTTAACAATACTGTCAGGGTTCCAACACAAAATCATTAACTTTTTTCCAGGTTATTTCAAGGACTTTTCAAGGATTTCTACAATTCTCCAGGTCAAAAGTATAAAGTAATCATGGCAAAATACACATCATTATATATTTTTTTCATTTAGTGCAGGTTCACAACTCCCCTACACTTGCACTTTTCCATGCATATTATTTTTTAGTGTATTCTATGACGCAACAAGTTATTCAAATAATTTTAAAAAACATAACATAAACTCGCTTGCAAGTAAACATTGGTGAAATGTGGGTTTCCCCTTTCACAGTAATTAATGGCAAAATAATGAATCGGTCACACCGAAAAAAAATATAAATGTCAAGGACCAGCTGCAAAAGCATGTTAGAGAAGAGAGAGGAGGGTGTAACTTTTCAGGAGCTGAGACACAACACGTTTAACATTGGTGGTATAGCCTTTGGTGATCGTATACCACCAAGCACCAAGGAACAAAATAATTAAACGCTCTACTGTATTACCTTCGGCTAAAGCTTAACAATGGCGGCAAGTACTTTGGTAATCGGAACAACTTTCTGTCATATTTTTAAATGTAGAGTCCTTAAGCAACAATATCCCTGACTAATTTACTAGAGGATGCTTAGGCAATTAATTAGTCAATTGATTTAGAATAGTTTTTAAAATCGAGAACATATTATATTTGATTTATTAAGTCATCAAAGGGAGATGGCATTGTCGAGGCAATAAAGCCAGACATCCTAAAAGGGTATTTTTATTTACATTGTCAAAGCTTCAAACCCTACTTGAACTCCTAACAGGCTAACATTTTTTATTTGCATTGTGTGTCCAAGCAGGATAAACAAATCTCACAGATTAAAGTGGGCAAGACATGTAGCACGAATGAAAGAATTTAGAACTATATTTAGGGTATTGATTGGCAAACACAATGGCCAGGGACCATTGGGAAGACCTAGACGCAAATGAGGTATGCTAGTTTCAAGTGACTAAGAGGACTTAAATGGCATCCATAGAAAATGCTTGATATAACTTTAATATACTTTAGGAATAATGTGGTTACATTTCAAGTGTTTGCATCAGTCAAAAGGTATTCCAACCTTTTGACAACATATCAAACGTATGATAAAAATAGTATTTATGTTGTTGGAATGTCACAGCAATCCCAAAAACACACATCTATCAGGACTACTTCAAGATGAAGAAACAGCATTGGAAACAGTGTATTAAATTAAATGAGGAGGGGAAGTACTTTGAAGGTGACAAGGCTAAATAAGATGTAGATTAAGATGAAAAATTTTTTTTTTTTAAAGTTTGGGAACTTTTTGAACAGACCTCGTATTTGATTTATTGCTTTCACCAGGTACATGGACTAAATGTCAAGCTTGTCTTATCTGGTTTGCAAGGAGGCCAGGGTTAGAATCCTGGTCTAGTATACTAAGGGTGTTCTTTTCTAAATAGTTTCCCACCCTCCCTCCATACAAGTGTGGATGCATTTCTTAAAAAGTCTACCTTCCTTATTGCTACACCAATAGTATAGCTTCTCCTCACTGATACCTTTCTTGTACAATATATGTTGATGTAATGTTAAGGACATGGTTCAGCAGATTAACTTTATTTTCAAATTTATTTAGATAAAAAATTAATTTAAAACTCATTTTCAAAATTGGCAGCGCACATACCAACAATACTATAATGTATATAAAGCAATGTTGACATACATCCTTCTAGTCTTTGATTAGATAAAATATTGTCCAAATTATTATTTTTTTATGAAAGGTGATTCTCCGTATTTCCTTTATATTGAACTGTTTTTATTTTGCTTTTTATAGTTAAATACCTACAGAATACCCTATTTCAAACAATTTATGCAAATTGTTCAGTCTCTGAACTGTATATATTTAATATTGTAAAATAGCCTTTATGTAATAGTTTGTTTAACCTAGTTCATTTTTATTTAGTTCCCTATTTTTATTGGTTTGTTTGTGTTAGTGGTTCTTTTTCTTTGGTTCCCGCCGTTTTTGAGTTTTTCCCTCCCTTTTTGAGAGTGGAAAGGAGGGGGAAAGTAGGTCGTTTGTCCCTTTTGTTAGGCAGTTCAGCGTGGGACTCTGTACGTGTTGGGTGTCTGCTATGACGACTGCATCTTTTGTTGTATAAATCATTGTTTATGTGGAGTCTGTGCTTCGGGCCCTAAAGGGGCCTCTTTGGTCCAAAACCACAGCCACTATTCAAGAATTGCCGAGGAATTAACGTAACGACCTTGTTCCCTATTCCTTCCTATACCAACCCACAAGGTAAACCTCCATTTTCGCGGAACCTTATTTAGCAGAGGTAAGCAGTTATCCCATTGTTATATACAGTCCACCTTTTATCGATTTTGTTGTTGTTGTTTTGTTGCTATAGTTTGGTGACTGGAAAGAACATTTGGTCAGTCCGGGTCGGATATTGTGAATTTGTTGATTCGTTTTCCAGTCGTTTGCGCCATCTTGGCCATTTATTTTCCCGCTCTGCTGTTCTTGTACTTTGTGTAATTTCATTATTAAATTGTTTTGATGTTGTTGAGTTTCTTGTGGGTCAAGAAAATTCTATTTTGTCGTATTACGATTCGTAATTCTTTTGATTCAGTCATTTGGTTTCGTATATTGGCTTTGGTGTTCCCTTCTTTGTTTTGCGTCACTTGTGACGTCATTTCTCGGCTTCTCTCACAAACTACGTTCGATATTCATCGATCTACGAGATTCGATACATCGATCTCGCAACTTATCGCTGGTCTGATACATCGATCTTCTCTCGCAATCTATCGCTTGCTGGTTACTATCGATCATTCTTTGTTTACATAAATAGCTCGCCTTGTTTTGTTCTCGAACGTAGTTGATAATAATTGTTTATTTGTTTAGTTTTACACCGTTCTTTAAATTAATCATGGCTGGGGTCTACGAAAATAAGATCACGGCATCTTTGAACCTCATGCGCATGATGTTTGATAAGGTGAAAGAAGCTCAAGACGATCCTTCAGATCCCCTGCGGTTACAGTTGATACAATCGTTCGCCCAAGAACTCACAGGTACGCGGGAAAAGTTTGAAAATTCTATTGTGGAGCTGGATAGTTACCTGGCAAAGGTTAAACAACCTAGTAAGAGTGATAAGGTGAAAGAGCAGCAGGAATTTATGTTGGCCTACTTTTCCTTCATCTCTATTTATAACCAGCTGTTTCCAGAGTCACTACTATTCAAGCCGTGTGAGAGAGTAGTGTTACCACCCAGCCCTGTTCCTACGAGTCTTCCAGGCCCTAGTAAGATTGTATTACCGCCCATTGAATTGCCTAGTTTCGGTGGCAACATTTCTGAATGGCCTGAATTCTATGATCTGTTTCACCATTTAGTCGAGTGTAACAATGAGTATCCTGATATTGTTAAATTTACCATCCTCAAGTCTCATCTTCATGATGAAGCACTCTCACTAGTTAAAAACCTCACCTACGGCAAAGCGGATTTTCCTGCAGCAAATTATGCACTCAAGGCCAGATATAACAACCCGAAAGTTATTTGTAATTTTCATCTTGACAAACTGGTTCATTTTCCTAGCATTGTGAAGCACTCGCCGACTCACTTGAGAAAACTACTAACCACTATCAACGAACACTTGGGAGCACTACGTCTCCAAAATCTGCCTGTAGATCAATGGGACACATTGTTAATTTTCATTGTCATTCACAAACTAGATCCTTCGTCCAAAAGGCAGTGGGAAATAACTTCACAGGACAATGCGTTTCCCACAATGAATGAGTTTCTTCATTTTCTTGAAAAATGATGTCAGATTGAAGAGGCCCTGACCCCTTCAGGTGTTGGTATAGGCCACGGCAAGTTACCCACCTACACAGATAGAAGTCGCCAACGTGGGGTTCATTCGTTTGTAGTTGGATCAAAGGGGGCAGCAGGATCCAAGCTACCTCCCCAAGAACATCGAGACAAAAGAACAGATGGAAATACTTCTGGAAGCTCAAGACTATGTGTAAATTGCAAACAACCCCATACCTTGTATCGTTGTGAACTCTTTCTAAAACTAACTCCTGTTGAAAGATTTGAATTTGTAAAACATAAGCAACTGTGCTTGAATTGTTTAAGTGGCTCGCATAAGGCAGCATCTTGTAGCTCATTGCTAACATGTCGCCATTGTAACTCCAAACACCACTCATTGCTCCATTTTGAAAACCGTACAATGAAAGCCAGGCCTAATGTTGAGGTCACACCCCCGAATGTGGAAGAAGAAGCAGCTTATAGGCCTACAGCGTGTACAGCTTCCACCGTATCGTCAGCAACTTCTACATCCCTTAAATCCATGGTGCTGCTATCTACAGCATTGCTACACGTAACGGATGCATCGGGAAACCTACAAGAGGTTAGGTTCTTGGTGGACTCAGCTAGCCAGGCAAACTTCGTCACTGAATCTTGTTTTAAAAGGCTAGGTTTATCTCGTCATCGTTTGAGAGGCTCGGTTAATGGAATTGGGGAATCACCGCTCCCCATTCATGGCACTACTTCATTGACACTTCAACCCAGATTCTTAGACAAGCCTAGGTTTCATGTCTCGGCTTTGATTGTTGACAAGATCACAGATCAACTTCCAGCGGTCCAAATACTACCAAAAACATGGCCCCATTTGGAGGGTCTAACTCTTGCAGATGACCACTTTTATCAACCAGGTGAAGTGGATGGTCTAGTGGGGGCGGAATTCTATCCCTACATAGTTGATGGAAGGAGAATATTTGGTCAACCAATCACTCCTGTGGCCTTAAGCTCATGTTTTGGATGGCTACTTATGGGCAAAACGTCTCTCACTCAGTCCACAGTACCCAAAACCTTTTGTGCCTTGCTGGATCCACATTTAGATAGGGTCCTTCAACAGTTTTGGTTGTTGGAGGAGGTTCCTACAGAAAAACCTATTTATAGTCATGAAGAGACTCGTTGTGAAGACATATTTCGTCAAAGTGTTAAAAGAGAAAGTTCTGGTCGATATTCAGTTGCACTGCCATTCCAACACGGCCCATGCGACTTGGGAGATTCCAGGTCCAAAGCAGAAAAGCGATATTATACACTGGAGAAAAGGTTGGAATGCAACCCTGAAATGCGTAAAGAATACCATGCCTTCATGGAAGATTATTTAGATCAAAAACACATGTCCTTGCCCCCTAGCACTGATTCAAAGTCGCTCTCATATTATATTCCACATCACTGTGTCCTGAAGCCTGAGAGTACAACAACCAAATTAAGAGTGGTTTTTGATGCTAGTGCCAAGTCCACCTCAGGGCTTTCATTGAATGATGCTCTCCTCACTGGACCTAAACTTCAATTGGATATCTTTGAGATACTTTTAAACTTACGTTTGCATCGCATTGCCCTCACCGCTGATATACGACAAATTCATAGGCAAATATGGGTTCACCCTGAACATCGATCCTTTCAGAAAATTCTTTGGCGCTTTTCCACTACAGAACCTCTGAAGACCTATCAACTCGATACAGTAGCCTTTGGGTGAAGTCCTCGCCATACTTGGCACTTCGAGTTGTTAAGCAACTGGCCATAGATGAACAAGATCGGTTCCCTCTGGCGTCCCAGGTCGCAGAGAATGATATATATGTGGATGATGTGGTTACTGGAGCACCTACCATTGACCAAGCAAAACTCCTTTATCATCAATTAGTGAGGTTCTTCCTAAGTGGTGGTTTTGAATTGCGCAAGTGGTCAAGTAACAATTCAGACCTCCTTCATGCCATTCCTATTGAACATCAAGTAAATCAAGTGAAAGAGTTTGATGGTGATACCTCTTCTAACGTCGGCTTAAAAATCTTAGGCATGCAGTGGATACCGAACTTGGATGTCTTCACTTTTAGTGTAAATGTGACACCTTGTGAATGCACAAAAAGCGTTGTTCTTTCTACAGTGGCTAGAATTTTTGATCCTTTAGGCTTAGTATCGCCCACCACCTTGTTTGCAAAAATGTTGATCCAAACTCTTTGGGGTCTGAAGATTGGTAGGGATGATACCCCATCCGCCACTTTGTGCCAAATATGGAATACTTTTCAACAAGAGCTCATCCATCTTTCATCAATCCAAATTCCTCGATATTTGTCCTCGAGTGAATGCCTTGAATGCACCTTACTTGGATTTGCAGATGCCTCTGAAAAGGGTTATGGTGCTGTAATCTATCTCCGAGCGGTCACTTCATCGCAATCAATAGTAGTAACCTTGTTATGTGCAAAGTCGAAGGTTGCCCCCTTGAAAACGGTTTCCATACCTAGATTAGAACTATGTGCTGCGTTGCTTCTTGCAAAATTAATTCATGTGGTGAAACTTCGCCTCATGCAGAAGGTCACACTTACAGATATCTGCGCATGGTCAGATTCGACAGTGGCACTTCACTGGATACACTCACCACCACATCGATGGAAAACTTTTGTGGGCAATCGTGTATCTAAAATTCAAGAATACTTGCCTTCTGAACATTGGTTCCACATCCCTGGAATAGATAATCCAGCAGATTGCGCCTCACGGGGACTCAGCCCTTCACAACTTGTTGAGCACCATCTTTGGTGGAAAGGACCGGCTTGGCTGCAGTGTGACAGATCTGTCTGGCCCGTAATCCCATTTGTTGAAGAGACCATACCAGAAGCTGTGACTGAAGAAAAGCTAGTCGCCCTACTAGTTCATCATGAAGAAGACACACCCTTGCTGAATTTGATAGATCGCATGTCTTCACTAAAGAAACTGCATAGAGTCACTGCCTATGTGCTTCGGTTTGTGAATCGCATCCGTCTAAAAGCTGCACCTAAAGATGATCACTTAACATCGAAAGAATTGAATCAGGCTCTTCAAGTCCTAGTACAAGCAGTTCAACATAAGCACTTTAATAAAGAATTCAAAGCCCTAGAAGTTGGCCATACCTGTTCACCTGGCATAAGAAAACTAAGTCCTTTCATAGAAGAGGGTGTAATCCGCGTAGGAGGTCGACTGCGCAACACGACTCTAACATTTGACCAAAAACATCCTGCACTTCTCCCAAAAAAGGATCATTTTGTTGATTTGGTAATAGATCAGTGTCACAAGGACAATCTTCATACTGGGGCACATCTTGTATTCTCACTGCTCCGACAGAAATATTGGATTCTGGCTGGTCGAGGTGTGATTCGCCAACGTGTGCAACAGTGTAATCATTGTTTTAAGTTCAACCCTAAGCCCAGCTTCCCGGTCATGGCTGACCTACCTGCTCCCCGAGTCCAGGAGTCCAAACCATTCACCCATGTGGGTGTTGATTATGCAGGTCCCTTTAATATTACACTCAGTCGACATCGAGGTGTTAAATCAAAGAAGGCATACATATGTTTGTTTGAATGTCTGGTCACTAAGGCCTTACATTTAGAACTGGCATCGGACCTGTCCACAGAAACTTTTCTTGGCGCTCTGAAGCGATTTCTCTCCAGAAGAGGAGAATGTTTAGCAATGTACTCAGACTGTGGAACAAACTTTGTAGGTGCGAAAGCAGAATTGGATAAATTGTGTGCCTTCCTTAACTCTAGAGTTTATCGCCAGACCCTGTCAGATGAGCTGTCTTACAGAGGAATCACATGGCATTTTAACCCCCCCTCATCTCCTCATTTTGGTGGGCTGTGGGAGGCCGGAGTAAAGTCAGTCAAGACTCACCTAGTAAGAGTGGTTGGTGCACAAATTCTCACCTTTGAGGAATTATATACCTGTCTTACCCAAATCGAAGCTATTTTGAACTCAAGACCCCTTTGTGTACTATCTCAAAGTCCAGATGATATCTCAGCATTGACACCAGCTCATTTTCTAACCTTGACACCTCTTCAAACCATTCCAGCTCACGATTTAACTACACTCTCTTTGAATCACCTTTCAAGATGGCAGCTGGTGCAACGTCTTGTGCAAGATTATTGGAAGCAGTGGCACTTAGAATATTTGCACACTTTGCAACAAAAGACTAAATGGAACACCCCCCAAACTCCAATCCAAGTTGGAATGGTCGTGGTCATCAAACAAGATGGCCTTCCTCCATTGAAGTGGTTACTAGGAGTCATTGAAGAAGTCTTCCCCGGCAAGGACGGTGCCATTCGAGTGGCTTCAGTACGTACCACTCGAGGAACCTACAAGCGGCCAGTGGTGAAACTCTGTCCACTGCCGTCTCAATAACTTGGTTGAAATACCTTATTTCAAGGCTGGCGGTATGTTCAGTCTCTGAACTGTATATATTTAATATTGTAAAATAGCCTTTATGTAATAGTTTGTTTAACCTAGTTCATTTTTATTTAGTTCCCTATTTTTATTGGTTTGTTTGTGTTAGTGGTTCTTTTTCTTTGATTCCCGCCGTTTTTGAGTTTTTCCCTCCCTTTTTGAGAGTGGAAAGGAGGGGGAAAGTAGGTCGTTTGTCCCTTTTGTTAGGCAGTTCAGCGTGGGACTCTGTACGTGTTGGGTGTCTGCTATGACGACTGCATCTTTTGTTGTATAAATCATTGTTTATGTGGAGTCTGTGCTTCGGGCCCTAAAGGGGCCTCTTTGGTCCAAAACCACAGCCACTATTCAAGAATTGCCGAGGAATTAACGTAACGACCTTGTTCCCTATTCCTTCCTATACCAACCCACAAGGTAAACCTCCATTTTCGCGGAACCTTATTTAGCAGAGGTAAGCAGTTATCCCATTGTTATATACAGTCCACCTTTTATCGATTTTGTTGTTGTTGTTTTGTTGCTATAGTTTGGTGACTGGAAAGAACACAAATTCATTTTCCTTATTTTATTTTAAATACCAAGTCCACAATCTATACATCACCCACAGAGGTAAGTACAAAGACAAAAGCATCTGTCTTTTTATTTGGTTTTCTAGTAAAGGGAAAGTCAGGATTTAAATTCTTACCAAGTGTATTGAGATATTGTTTCCTAAATTTTTTACAATTCTATATCCATGCAAATGCACATTCACTTCACTTAAACACTACCTCTCCTCTTTATTCCTTTCGCATCAGTATGAGCATGTGGATAGTTTGGTGCAGTCTTATATTTGTTTGTGAGAAATTATCTAAACAATTCTAGAAAAAACTAAAGCCTATAAGATGGACATCTTTTTCATACAACATAATGCAGTATAGAACTGAAAAGAGTAAAATTTGAAACACTTATTTTTTTAACTATTTCAAAATGCTTTTCTAATTAGAGCAGTCTTGTATTGGGTAAGCAATATATGCATACTTTTAGAAATTATAACAAATTGCCATTGCTATTATAAGTAATGCACTATTCCCCAAAAAGAAAAGGTAAATTTATTTTCATTTGAATTTGTTTTATATATATATTTTTTTTTACAAAAAATATTTAATTTCTATTGCTATAGCTTTTTATAGTTTCTAAAACAAAAGTTTATCAAAGGTAAACCTCCCTCAATCTTGTTTCCCTGTCATCGGCAGTCTAATCTACTGAGAGAGACCATGTGGCCACCAAATAATTATTCCCCTTCATTCACATTACTCTTTTATTTGTATTTTCATACGATGAGAAAAAAACGTATTCTGACTTTCAGATCAAATGTTTTAATTATGAATTTTCCATTAATGTCCTTGATTTTCCAAGTGTGTGCGAGTTCAAAATTGTTTTATAAGGACAATTAGAGAGATAAATTACTATACTTATAGGATGCTATTGGCAATTGAGCTAATTTGTAACTCTTTTGCACATTACAATTTACAATAGTTTGATAAAAAATTCTCACTCCCTGAAATTTCCTAGCATTTATTGACTGTTGAATCAACTATATCTATGATGACATCATTTCAATTTAATCAAATAAACATGCAAAATTAAAATTGACTTACCATACTGCTTGAAAGAGAAGGTGCTGACTGTCCCAGTGCTGAAGTACGTAAGCGAATTAAATTTGAAACATCATCACGGTCTGAAATTAAAAATGTTAGTATTGTTTATAAATATAACAAGAGAATGTTTAGTTAAATTATATACCTTATTTTACTTTTAGTGCTAATCATCTTACTGTCTATCTTAGCTATAGGCTAGTAAGAACACAATTGAAAAAAGTTTTTGAAACACAAAAATATTAATTTGTGGTAAAATTAAATAACATTATTCTAGTGCAATATTTGATTGGCATTCATACTATCGTTCGAAAGTGACAGTTGCAGATTCTATGAGTCTCGGTATGAATATATGAAAATAGCTTTAGTAACGTTAGTAACTGTCAGATACTATTCTTGAAACAGTATTCTTACTATTCGCAGGCTAGAGTAAATTATCCATGGATATGAGGACATTTAAAAAAAATAGTTACCTGAAGAAAGGATAAAAGCAGCTAATACAAGTTAGGAATACTTTTAGTAAACATGACCAACCTTACCTCCTCAATCAGTCACATAGTTTGTGTTTTTGATTGATTATTTAAAACTACTAAAGGCGTGAGACCTAGTGCCAGTTACTACTACTACTACTACTACTACTACTACACCTAATTACTGAAAGATGTACAAATATATTCCTTTAAGCTTTCTACAAAAATAATGTTAAAATATGCAATTATATGCAGGGGTATTCTAGTTTAGGTTGGTACCACCGTTAAATGTGTTGTTTGTTCTTTTAGCTAATCGGTGTCTATGCCTATGAACTTGTGAAACAATTAAGTCATGTTCTTAGTTATAGCATGTATTGTTAATCTAAGACCTGTTAATTATTTCTATAAGCTTGTGTGCTCTGACAGGTTATGAGCCCAGGCTTGTGATTGTGGATTTTAGGACAGGTAAGGCTATAAGTCAAGTGTGCGCAGTAATATGCGTGCACTCTATGTGTTTGCTTGTTGTTCGTGATGCTGTTGCCAATCCCCATCACCATAATGGTTTTAGAAGAAGACAAAATGTACAGAATTTTGCTTTTAGACGGCACTAATTTCGACAACTGGAAGTTTCGGGTAGAAACTCTTCTAGATGAAATCGATCTGTTGCCCTTTATTCAAGGAGACTATCAGGACTTGGTGAAAATTGTGTCAAGTGATAGTGCTGAAATTAAGGCAGAAAAATAAAAAGAGCTGGACAAGCTTCGGAAAGCTGATCGCAAGTGTAAGTCACAGATTATACAACGAATCTCAGACAGCCACTTGGATTGTGTGAAGGATAAGAACACTGCTTATAATATATGGCAAGTGCTTTGTAACACTTATACTCACAAAGGTATTGCTAATCAGCTTTTACTACGCAAAACCTTGTTGATGATGAAATTTGACCCCTCTTTAGAGACCCTTGAATTGCATTTTATTAGGTTTGATCGTACTATTCGGGAATAGAAATCGTCGAGAGCTAACCTCGAAGAATTAGATGTTGTTTGTCATCTTCTCTTGACTATACCATCTGAATATCAAGTAATTGTCACTGCCATAGAGACACTATCTGCTGATAATCTCAACCTGGCATTCGTAAAAACGCGCCTACTTGATGGGCAGAGCAAACGCCAAGCAGAAGGTATTGATGGATGCAGCCAGTCATTCTCTAGCGTTACAAATCGGAAGGCTAGAAAATTGAAATCTTCGCAGCCGGAATGTTGTCCTAATTGTAAGCAAAGCAATTCAAAGCAAGTTACTGGTAATAAGTGTTTTTTCTGTCATAAAACTGGTCATTTTCGTTTGGACTGTCCAAAATTTAAAGGCAAGAAGCAGCAGAATAATTCAATATGTAAAGCAAACGTAGCTGAATCTAGTGATGATGAATTTAGTTTGACTGTGGCAACATCAGTGGCTTGTTGTGATGGATCTGTGTGGTTGCTTGACTCTGGCGCCACTGAACATATGATCAGTGATAAAAATATTAGTTTGGTCTCAAATAATAGACGCCTATCAAAGTCTATCAAAATAAAAATTGCCAAATCAGGATCGATGTTGTGTGCTGAAGAGATCGGAGATACACACGCGTCTGTGACTCACAAAGGTAATAAAAACTTTATAAGACTTTCCAGTGTACTTATTGTTCCTGGATTACAATTTAATTTACTCTCAGTTAGTAAAATGGACGCTAATGGGCTTAAAGTTGTGTTTGCAAAGGGGGACGCTACTATTTTGAAAGGCAATATTTTTGTGGCTGCTGCCACTCGATCTGGTAAAGTGTATACAATGTCTCTTTCGCCTCATGAAAAAGCATGTGCTGGTGTTGCTAGTTCCAATGTAGCATCATCTGATTTGTGGCACAAGAGGCTTGGTCATATTGGCAAAACCGGTTTAGTTCACTTAAGTAAAATTGTAGATGGAATCAAGGTTGATCAAGGATCGATCTCCGATTTATGTGACTCTTGTATACAGGCTAAACAAACACGTCTTCCTCATACAAAGCCACGCATTAGAACTAAGCGCCCTTTGGAGATCATACAGTGATCTTGTAGGGCCCATTAAGCCTATATCATATGAGCAAAAGAGATATCTGCTTACCCTGATTAATGCCTATAGTCACTTTACAGTCATTTACACTCTAAAGGAAAAGTCTGAAGTGTTTACCTACTTCAAACAATTTGAAGCTAAGGCAACAGCTCACTTTAACCTAAAGATAAGTCACTTTAGGTCAGATAATTGTGGTGAATTTGTGTTGCAGGAAATGCTAGATTATTTAAAAAAGAACGGTATCCAGTCAGAGTTTACGATCAGGCATACCAGTCAGCAGAACGGTGTCGCAGAAAGAATGGGACGTAGCATCATGGAGAAAACACGTTGTTTACTCCTTCATTCTTCTCTTGATAAGTCACTCTGGACAGAGGCTGTTATGACTGCAGTCTATCTAATAAACAGATCGCCTACTAAAGCTCTTGAAAACAAGGTTCCAGCAGAACTGTGGTATGATGTAAAGCCTGATATGTTAAAAATGAGGGTTTTTGGCTGTGTAGCATATCTTTGATTACCTAATCAAGTTCTTAAAAGTAAACATGACAGCCGCTCGAAAAAGCGCTACTTTGTTGTTTACTGTCCGAATGGGTACAGGCTGTGGTGTTCACAGGAACAAAAAATTATACGCAGGCATATTATTTTTTATGAACATTCGTTCATAACCAGTAATGTTGTTGGTTCAACACCCTCTCAAGCTATTGAGGTCATCGGTTCGACTTCAAATAAAGTTTTTACTGAAGAATTGCAGGAGGAGCCATCTTCAGAAAGAGAACCAGAGACAATTTCTGACAAAGAAGAGACTCCTAGACCTGGTGAGGAACTTGAACCTCTGCATAGGAGCACGAGACCTCGCACTGCACCAGTGTACCTAAATGAGTATGTCACACTCGCTCTTGGTGCCGAGTCATTTATTGACAACTTGCCAGAAACCTTTGAGGACATCCATAGTAGAGATGATGCTCAAGAATGGATGGCTGCAGTTGAGGAAGAGATGCTCTCATTGAAGAAAAATGATACCTGAACTCTTACTGAGCTGTCATCCGGTAAACGAGCTATCAACTGTAAGTGGGTCTTCAAGATGAAGCAGGATGAAAATGGACAGCTTGACAAGTACAAGGCAAGATTGGTGATGAAGGGCTGTGCACAGAAGAAAGGGTTTGACTACAATGAAACGTACTCACCTGTAGCTCATTTAACCTCTGTCAGAACCCTGCTTGCAATCATTAACAAAGAAGATTTAATTGCCTTCTAGTTGGACGTGAAAAATGCATTCCTACATGGAGACCTTTCTGAAGAGGTGTATATGAAGCAGCCACCTGGCTTCATAACTGACAGCAACCTTGTTTGTAAGTTACATAAGACCCTCAATGGATTGAAGCAGGCACCACGGGAGTGGAATGCTAAACTTGACAAATTTATGAATTCTCTCGGATCTAAGCAATCTGAAAACCAAAAATGAATATACTTGGACTTCAGTAACAGCATAAAAACTTACCTTTTGGTTTACATAGATGACATAATTTTGGCAGGGAACAATCTGCAGAAGTTGAATGACATCAAAACATATCATATGTCAAAATTCGAGATGAAGGATCTTGGAGGTTTGCACAACTTTCTAGGTATAAAAATTGATCATAAAAGTGATGGTATGTCTCTAAGTCAAACAGCCTACTAGAAGAAAGTTCTCAAGAAATTTGGTATGGAACAATGCAAACTGGTCAAGACACAGATGGAGGAAAAACCACCTGAAATAACTACATCAGTGTGCATAATCCAAAAAAAAAAACTGTACCGTGAGCTTGTTGGTAGTTTGATGCATGTGATGTTCTATACTCGCCCTGATCTGAGCTTCTCAGTGAATTTCTAGAGCAGGTATTACAGCAATGCAACAGACGCTCACTGGATTGGACTCAAATTAATACTACGCTATATTCAAGGAACACTTGAAGTTGGTTTCTTCTTTCTGAAGAACTGTGATGTCGCCTTATGAACCTACGTTGATGTGGACTGGGCCAATGACAGCAATAATCGTAAATCTACATCTGGGTACTTATTCCCAAGTTTATGGTGCCAATGTTGGTTGGACTACATGTAAGCAGACTACAGCCAACCTTAGCTCAACGGAGTCAGAGTTTGTCTCCCTGTCAACCGCCTCATCCGACCTACTCTGGTTGAGAAGACTGATCCACGACTTTGGGATCACTCTAGAACCCACCAAGGTGTACGAGGACAACCAGTCCTGCATAAAATGTTTGGATAAATGGAAACACCGAAGACTAGAGCATAGTGATGTAAAATATAACTTTGTTCGTGATTTCTATCTAAGTGGTGTTATTGATGTGATCTATTTGGAGACAAATGAGCAATGTGCTGACATTCTGACAAAGAGTTTGGTTGGAAACAAATTTGAGTACTTTTGTAATTATATTGGTTTAATCAAATGCTGATTCACAAGAGTTTATTTGTATGTATTTAGGGGTACATGTAGAACATTTTGCCTAATTTTGTGGTTGTAGTAGAATTGAGGAGGAGTGTTAAAATATGCAATTCTATGCAGGGATATTCTAGTTTAGGTCAGTACCACCGTTAAAGGTATCTTTTTTTTTTAGCTAATCTGTTTCTATGCTTATGAACTTGTGTAACAGTTGAGTCATGTTCTTAGTTATAGCATGTATTGTTAAGTCTAAAACCAGTTAATTATTTCTATAAACTTGTGCATTCTGACAAATAATGATTTTTAAACCTATACAATGCTACAATATAACATAGAATGTTATTTATGTATTATAATACAATTCATTCAGAAAGACTAATAGGTTGATAGGCGGAAATTTTATATTGGGTGTATTTAAAAAATGTGCCCAGACAGGAATTTGATTCTGAGACATTCTATGCATTGTTTCAGGTCCAGCCTTAAGGTTTATGGCATCATGTGTAAAAACCTAAATGGACGCCCTGGTGTAAAAGCCTAAATGGGCACCCTGTGCAAAAACATAAATGGGTGCCCCGTATAAGAACCTAAACAGGCACCCTGTGCAAAAACTTAAACGGGTGTCATGTGCAAAAACCTAAATGGTAACTTAAGCCTTCTCCCCTCCCACCCCACCCCACCCCCCTCGGCAAATTGATTAAAAGTTCAAAACCTACCAAATGAAGGTGATTTTTTTTAAGATTTTAAAAAAAGTAGATTTTCTAATAAAAAAAAATGAATGTGTTTTTAAGATTTGTAGGCTGACTGATTTCACAAATATAATCTCGCACACAATTTCATCAAGTGACTGTCAAATGCCGGAGGAGAAGAGTGTTTTTCCCTTAAAATCAAAGTATTTAAGTGATTTCTAAAATGGATCGTGATACAAAGAAGTCTGGAAAAATCAAATATCCATAAATATGCCCTTGTGATTTTTTCTTCTCAATAGTTCATACGTGGTTTTCATAATGTTTGCAAAGATATTTTTAAAAAACTAAAAAGGGTGACATTTTTGATAAAAATTGATCTTTTTATTCTAGTAAATACTACTCTAATTTTGATAGTTATCTTTTTTTAATACTATGGTGGATTTTAAAATAAAATGATAAGCTCTATTGAAATCTAAAATGAAAAGTTGTCTATATTGATTAATTAATATATCGATAGTTTGTTTATTTTATCGGATATAACATTTTGCCCCCCCCCCCCTCCTTACCCCCTTCCAAAGTTCCCAAAGTCTAGCCATCTCGTACAAATGGAAGTGTGCACTGTCAGTAGAGCCGGCCTTGCATTGTTCATAACATTATAATCTACTAACTATACCACAAGTCACTTAGATTGTCTCATTGCGCTGTAGTATCCATGTTTATAAGCTTAGATAGATTAGTACAGCACAATTGTACAAACTTTCTCAGATTATTAAAGCTTAGAACAGTGGATTTTTTTATTGATTTTTTGCTATCACAGTAAATACTATTCACATAAGAAAATCGAATAAAATTGTTCAAACCATTTTTAAGAAATTTCAAATTTTCAAAAATCAGTTATTTGTGAACTACCATTTTATTAGCCTACTTATATTTGTAATAATACAAACATATTCTTATTTATAATGAAAGAAAATTCTCATATACTCATTTTGAACAATATTATAAAAGGCAATAGTTAAAAAATTTCAAATTTTCTAAAATTTGTCAAAATAAAATTATTTGCCCTTAAATTTATTTATTTTAGTAAAATAATTAAACATTAATATGTATCAAGTAAAATAGTCCCAAGATTCCAATTTTGAACAAAGGTGTGGTAAGCTAATTTATAGTGATTTTTTTAAGAAAAACAAAAAAAAAAATATATATATATATAAATATATAGTCAACTCTCAATTCTACGACCCCGGGAGTAGCGTCCCTCTTGAAATAACGACCCTTTTTTGGGCAACCGTGAAAAATGTAGGAAAAAAGGTTGAAAAGTTTAAGGAAATCAGCTGTAAAATGTGTTTGTTGCATTTATTTAGGTCGCTGCATTGCAATTATCTTTGTGAGCGCTGTATTACTAGTAACTGGGGTAGGTCAGGTATAAAAATAGACCATACCTCATCAATGCCAGCCAATAGCACTTGACTCTGTCCACCCCCTCCCACAAGCAAGACAACGTTTCCCCGTGCGCGACTGCCGCTACAACATGCACCAGGCTTGCTTTTGCCATTGTTATTTCGATTCTCGATTTGGTTACTATTTTGGTTTGATTTTGTGAACAATTTTTGACGACCCATGCTAGTATTTAACATTTTTATTTTGATTTGGTGACGTTTTTGGTTGGATTTTGTGAACGATTTTTGATGACCCACGCTATTTGTCTAAAAAATGCAATTTTTTCGTATGAAGGTCAGGGGTGGAACAAAATCTGTTAAAATTCCAATAACGACCCCTTCGAAATAACGACACTTTTCCAGGGAACCGTGAAAGGTCGTAGAATTGAGAGTTGACTGTGTGTGTGTGTGTGTGTGTGTGTGTGTATATATATATATATATATATATATATACACATGAATATGTGTATGTATATGTATAGTTATTTATATAGCAAGGAACTTACCAGATTGCCTACTCATTTTGAACAAGTGTTAAAGAGATTTTTTATATTATTTCAAGTTTGTAACAAATCTATCATCAGTAAACTACTCTTTAACAAATTTTTTTGCCCCAAAGAACCAGTTAACATTTTTATTTGTCATGTTAAACACTACCTAGATCTCCATTTTAGACAAAATCATAGACATTTTTGAAAACCTGTAATTGATTTTTAAAAATCACTTATCAGTAAACTACCCTTAATTTAAGGACTAGAATAATGATTTATTATAATCTCAGAGCCGAAAATCTTCACAATTACAAAACTTTATTTTTATATGAGAAAGAAAATATCATAGTTGTTTTTTGTATATTAAAATGCAATGTATTATTATTATTATTATTATTATTAGCACCGCGTCTTACTACCCGTTCGGGTTATACACACTTATGCTAATGTGTAATGGTAGGGTGATTGTGAGATGAAATGAAGGACCTACAGTTTAACCTGGAATCCGAACCACGGTGGAGGCCTGGCATTCAAAATGCAATGTAAAAGCAAAACAAAACAATGTATGAAATTTGTTTTGTAACTAAATAGCACTCGCAGTGGTGTGCACAAAGATAAAAGAAAAATCAAACTCATTTGTTTGGTATGCCAACTACTGGAAAATCAAGGTTAGAATATCGGCCAGGTGTACTGAGGTTTTTGCCCTAATTGGTTTTCCACTCTTTCTCAATACAAACAAGGGTACATTTTCTCTAAGTTCTACGTTACTTATTCCTGACCCTTTAGTGTAAATAAATGTGTACATGGATAAAAAATATAACAATTTTAGCAATGGTCTCTTATTTTCACACTCACAACATAAAATAAAGCTCTCTGTAATTACCTGAACGATGGCTTCGTTTTGAATCTTCAGAGTCGGAGTGTCGATGGTAAGTCCTTTCATCAGAAGGTTTCATAAAAACTAACAACTTTTCATCAAAATTAAGACGAGCAGAATGTGAGGTTGACCTGATTCGTGTCCGACTTGGCCTGTGTCCCCCAACATCCATTTTGGATGACATTGACATTGCTTTTTCTGTAAATAGTCTAAAGTAGGCTATATTTTATATTTGTTAAAAGAGAATTATTTATAAAGGTGTTGCATATTAATAAGAGACATTTCATAGAATTTATGACAAAGTTTCAGTAACAGAAGTTATTGAGATAAAATAATATGATAAATTTAGCCCATTATCTTGAAGAAAATAAAAAATAACTTTGTAACCAAAAAATGACACTGCTGTGATGACACTTGTAAACAAAGGTTGTATCCGAAAAGTCTCAAGGATCCTTGTGTTGTCACCATGACAAAAATACACATACACTTTTAATGGAAGACTTCATCAAATGATTTGAACAGTTAACCATCCTTGGTACTGCAGTGCTATTACCTACCAACCATCAGAAAATCCATGTTTAATACGATTTAGTGTCACTCATGAAAGTGAATAATATTCATCAAAATAAAAGGCCATTATGATTTATCAATTTTATTAATTTATCCTTTTAACATGATTTTCTGTGTTATTACTTTATCATAAACTGTAACTGAGAAGATTTTTGTGCAGGTTAAGATGGACGTAAACGTACATTTCTATGCTCTTGTGGATAAAATATAAATAATATAGCAGTTGCCAGTCAAACACCGTACCAAGGCCATGTGAGAATTTGGTGACGGCTTCCGTACTTGGATTAAAGGACATAGGAGGGTTGCATCAGCATCCTTGGTGACAATTCGGACAGATCCAGACGTGTCCACGTCCTTTCTGATGCAACTGACAAAGATAAACAGCAAGACGAGTCATAAGTAGAAAATTTGGATACAGCCTTAAACTAACCTTAGTGGTAACATATTTAATGTAAGGGTGAGTAAATATTGGCTATTTTTTAAGAAATTAAACTTAAATAAATTTTCCTTAATCTAACAGCTAGAACTTAGATTTATTCTCATTTGGGTTTGAATGTCTTTGCAATAAAATTAATACAATTATACTCTCAAAGAAACTAGTGCAATCTTAATATGATGATGTTTAGAGGATGTTCGAATAAGTTTTCAATAAAACTTTATGTCCCAAGTGTTTTGGTTGACATGGTGGATAGTTATTATCTTGTGTGGGTGAAAGCCCACTAAGGCCCATCAGTGTATTCATGAATATAGGATAAATATTTTACTAATCTTGTTTGTATCTTAGTAATTTTAATTATAAATCAAAATATTATATAGTAAGTGATTTGATGAGGAAGATAACTGTCCATTAGATAGGTAGCCTAAAGGGACTTGTGGATCAGACTAAATAAGTGAATTTCACTTGGGAATAGTAGGTCTACCTTTTTTATATATATAAAATATATAAACTATTCTATGTTTCGTTATTATGTATGCATATTATCTTAATATCATTACATATGGTACCTAAGAAGACGATGAATCGAATAATACCAAGATTTATAAGGTTCGGAAATGTTGAATTTAACAAGGCCAATTCAATAAACAAAAGTAGAAACAAAGAAATCTTAAATATTTATAACTGAAACTACACAATGTAATTCATGCAAGAATCCATCTGAACTAAACCAAACCCTGTTATATAATGTCACAAATACAAAAGCCCAAATTAATGTTTAAAATATTTATTAAGATATGAACCTAGATTTCAAACCTTTCATAATTTAGAAAGATATAATTATAATTCCTACTCAACTTAAATCATCAAATGTTTCAGCCTGTGGCCGGATTAGTTTAGTAAAATGCCTACATCTTCTTATCGCCTTTCACCATTCTTCTTCCTTTAATTTCATCCGTTCTTCTCCTCCCCCTTGCACACTTCCTACTCCTCCTTTATGGTGTATGTGAATTTACATTCTAATAGTAATGATCAAAAAAATTAAACATTTATAAGAAAATATGTCATATAATGCAAAGGACCATGGGTCATTCATTGGGTTAGCATTGATTTTAGTGAGTTTTGTTTCAGAATATTAATGATTTTCATATAATTCAATGAAATTACTGTCTTGTAATTTTAAAATGGGTATATTTATAAGCATATAAATGACCATGATGAAACTTAGTAAGAATACAGTATGGACAAGTTAAGAGTAGGTCAAAATGTTCCGTCATTATGAAAATATAATCAATATAATGTAACTAAGACCCATTAGAACTATACTAGCCGGCTCAACTATTTTTAAATTAAATTGCTAAAATATTGTAAAAGTCTATTCTAAAATAAAAGCTTGGGTATATTTTTTCTGACAGTGTTAAACTTTTTTATATTTTTAATGATTAGTAAACACTTTTAGGAATTAGAACCAAACATAATTCTCACACAGTAGAAATGTATTATTACCAAAATTTCCTACAAAGCCTTGAATGGTCATGGACACAGGCCATGTACGAGCCACTAGTAATATTTCATTTTTAACTTGCCTATCCTCTTGTAAAGCCGTGAATATTTACTTTTAATAATAGTCCCGACTGAAATATCTTCAGCGAGTAGACGCTGTGTCTACTGTGTGGTATAATCGAGTGTAAATAGTCGAATAGCTCGACTATTATTGTTAGTAATCGATTAGTCAATAAAATAAAACGGGTTTTACGCCTACAGTGACATCTATTTTAACTATAATAGTCCAGGTAAGATAGCGGAAAAGCATTCATTTCTTAAAATAAATTTACCATCCACATTCTCAAGGTAATAATTAGGATAAAAATCGTATAAATTGAATGTATATACTTTGGACTAAATCGGCTTTAAGCTTTTACGTTAAAAAATTAATAAAAGTGCCAACAACTGGTATTTTAACTTTAAGGTGTGATTTTTTTTTTTTTAATATATCACGTGATAGCGCCTATAAAGACGATAAAAATGAACCATGCAGGGCTATTATGACCATTCGATGCAAAGTTAGTTGCTATCGCTAGTTAGCTTCACTTTCGAAGAAAAGATAGCGTTTGGATTATTATGATCACCACACTTTGTATCGTCCGCTAGTTTTATCTTCGACTTTGCTTCTAGCGTTAACGCACATAATAAAATCTGTTTGCGTCAACAGTTGGCAACACTTTTCCGAAGAATATTATCTTTTATGAAGTTAGAGGCTAGAAACTAGGTACATTTATTTCAAGAATGCTAGTATTCATGACTGAACATTATTCATTTACTTTTATTTTCCTAAACAGCTGATCACAAGTCACCTTATTTGCAAGAACGATCTAACCTAGCTTAATTTAATAAATCACTCGCATAATTTTGTTTGCTTACGGTTTGAAATGAAAAAAATACTAGGTCTACAGTATTTAATACACATAACATATTGTAGTCAATAAAGCATGTGAACTATGCATTAAAACAGGAATGTCACACAGGGAAATGAATAAGTTAGTATGAGAATTTGGCTAATAAAGAAACAAATGTTTTTGTAAGATGTATGCTTTACGACCCAATACTTTATTCTTCATATATTCATGTTGATATTGGGACAAGTGTGTGTTATTATATTAATTACAAATAATTTCAATAGTTTATAATGTAGACTTCTCCTTATATTTGGCCAATTTTAATTTAAGATAACTTTAATGTATAACTAAAAAAATATATGTCTTATAAAACTTTGTTTCAAAAACAACATTTATCAAACAGTATATTAATATTTTTGTATTTTGGCTTTGTTAGTAGGCCTATTTTAAAACCGTCCTTGATTTTGTCAAGCCAAAAATTGAACGTTCAAAGATATAGGCCTACAGTAAGGTGTTTTAAATTTTATATTGATTGAGTTGAGGTTAGATAAAGAAAACTTCCTATCTATACAGTACTCCACCTGAACATATATAGGCCGACTTTGTGCTAATTTTATTAATTTACAGTGTTGAAAAGGTTATCACGTTTGAGATTGAATCAAATATGCGGTGTGAAGGTCTTAGAAAATAAAAAAAAGTGAACGAGAGGGTGGTTTGGATGGCTAAAAATAATAAAATGTATCTTTTACTTAAAGGGAATTATTGAGACTTTAGTTAAGTGATTAAGAATATAAGGATATTATATTTCTTTATAATGAGCTGTTTGAATTTATTCACTTCAGTATAACTAGGTTTAACGACTAATTATTGGTTTCAGATAACTTTAGTAAGCCTTTTATGATTAAAAAAACCTAGGCCTAAGCCAAACCGCATGCAAATATTAAGCTAGGGCCTATTTAGTTATTTCCAGTCGGCTGCAATATTTCATAGGTGTACAACTAGCATTAATGTGGATAGTAACTACTACTGTATGTATGATTCAGTTTAAATATGATTACATCATTAAAGTTTTGTTGAGGCATCTTAAACATATTAGGCCTACGTTTTATTATTTTATCACCTGAATTATCAATGTGTTGATAGTGAATAGTAATGCATTTTGATATTGTTGTGTTTCAAATAAAATACATTCAGTGTAAGCGTACTATCCCAACTCTTGTCCTACATTATAATATAGGCCTATTTAAAGCTAGATTATGTGAAACACACACAAAAAGTTTCGAGGTAATTATATTGGGCTAATGAGATGGCAAGTTTAAATATTGTAACACAAAACAACTAATAAATTGCAAAAACTAGTAAATATAATCTCGTAACGCAAACCAAAGGACAAGTAAAATGTCTGCGCAACTTAGCGTCACGCTACTAGAAAAATATTTGCGCTCGCAAGGACTTTGCTTTCGAAAAGTGGTCGGCCATAATAACTTTTGACGCAAAGTCTAGCGTCTCTCTGCTAACGTCTACAAATTCGTTTTGCGTCGTGGTCATAATAACACTGCTGGTCAATTGAAATCGGCTCACAACCTTTTTTCAATAAAATATAAAAACCACGAAAAATTGCCATTTTTTGACATTAAATAACAGGCTAATTGTCGTAGGAAGTTTTTCGGGGCTTAAACTGTAGCTCTTGTTGGTGCCTACCATTAATAAAAGTTTCGTGCAAACATAATCATAACTTTTTGCGTAAATCGCGAATATGTAAAAACAGGTGTGGTGTACGTGACTGGATGGGCGTACTTAAAGTCAACAGCTAACTCACCGGATATCCGGCGTACGTGTTTTGGGAAAAAGCAATGTTTGGAAACTGCTAACAAGAGAGTGCTGTTAACATGAGTTAGCCGTGTGACGTTGTAATTTTAATATGAAAACTCCCAGCTATTTACCCATTGACTAGACCTATATAACGAGGGAACTCAGCAAATAGATTACCTATTAAATCCGACAATTCCACTAGAGGTCCTTGTCTTGGCTTGGACGCTATCACTCCATGATGGCAATATATAAACTTTATACATTTTAATGGTTATTTAAAATCTAAACAACCTATAATGGGTATGAGTTTTTGAAACACTTAGATTAATTATTTAATTTAAAGCGTTCAGTGTAGGCGTCTGTAAATGTCTCACTATAAGATTTAATTTTTAAAAGTAAATTTGTTTATGAAACATTTAATGTTTTCTTTTGCCGCTCAGGTGCTAGTCTATGTAATTTTTAGAGATTTTGATTCTTTTTCTAGCTTGGAATATTTAGTTTAAATACAATTTTTATTGCTCTTGTGAGTTACCAATAATTGTTTGAACTTAACAATTGGATAATTTTTTTTATAGTTAATATTTTGTAGATGTATTTTCTTTGAAGTATATATTATAGTGATTTTTTTTCTGTTGGTTTATAAGTTTTAACTTTAACATTTACCGATTCGCCTAGTGAGAAATTACAAGTATTCTAATGTAATATTACTTTTTTTCTATTATAATGTTAACTGTTAACATGACGGAATTTTCTCTATTACTTTAAAGGTGGTGGAAATAATAGCCCCACAGAAGTTTGAGCTATGTCGGGATGTCAAACATTTGTGTAATTTATAAATATCATAGTAGAAGTTTAAATTTAAACCTAATAGTAAAATGTAAATTGGTTCAGTCTGAATTCACAAATTTTGATTGTTATTGGGTAACTTCCAGACTAATTCTATAAATGAATAATTTACATTGAGATTGTGAACTATATTTTCAAATTTACTGAGCAAGTGCAGTCTCTGCCATATTTATATGTTTTCCAACACTCTTCAGCTTTCCTTGTGAGGCCATGTAATTTTTATTTACCATTGTTGTTTTGCCTTGAATAAATAATTCAAATTTTTCTTAAACTTGCAAATGTTCGTATTTTTTGTAATATTAAATTCCTTATATTTCCGCCCACCCTCATTTAGGCTATTGTGACCGTAGCCAGAAGAAGTGGTGATCGGTACATATTTGACGAAGACCGTTTTTAGGGAAGAACCCGATTAGAAAATTCCTGCCAAATATGCAGGTCCATATCAAATCTTGGCGGTCCTGAGTAAGGTTACCGTACGAATTCAGCTGCCTTATTGCTCAATGGGAGTTAATGTAGAGCGGCTAAAATATTTTCTGTTTAGGAATATTTTCCCAGTTCTGTCCACAGAGCCAGAGGTTCAACCGTGAGGTAGACCAAGGAAGGCACCTATCAGCCAGGAGGTTGATAAAAGACGGAAGAGGTCCGGCCTTCATACCTTGTAGCCAACATCAGTAATTCATGGGGTGGAAGCTCACCCTAAGACGCCATCTCATAGTTATATGCTGAGCCCACATAAGCAGTTATCAACAAGTGAGTGCCTGAAAAAATATTTATTTTCTCAGAGAGGGAGAGAGAGAGGAAAAAGTGCAAAGTGCAGCGAAAGGTCATGAGTATGTCTAGCTCATAACGACCAGTATTGAAGATTGTTATTTTCAGCTAAAATAAAGTTGGACAGCATTTTTATGACTGTTTATTTGCACCTATTTGGGAAATTTTCCAAGACCTGTGAATGTTACTTTATTCATTTCTATGAATTTAGATTTCTGACACTGTCTGATTAATATCATATTCAGTTTCACAAATTTCCAATTTAAAAACTTTCACTCTTTTTATTGACTACAAACATGTTCACCACATAACCTTCGTCACCTATAAAAGTGCAGTTACACTTACCCCGTTTAACCGGGAAACCAGCGCCCCTCATGAGACCTCCAAGCACATCATCACTCCGCTAACCCTAACAAGAAAAACAAGACTGTTCCTCGTAATGTTACGTAGTTCGGCTGACTCTCCCCGAGTAGCAGACGCTGCACAGGCGCTAAAACTAGGAGAAAGAAGCACCCTGGGTGATCACGTGGTGTTCCCTACCCCCTGTAATATCTCCCTCTTGGCGTTGTGCGCAGGCGTCAATGAGGGGAACTCGTGCTAACTTGCTGATTGTGACATCATGGAACTTGAGTATCCACCCTCCCATATTTTCCCCACTGTGCAAAACTGAATAAAAGCGTGTAAGTGTCCGTTATGTTGGAAAAACTTTATATAATTTGTAAAGCTGGGGAGCTGTTAAATTGTTACTTAATTATGTAGGGACCTAATTTGGATTTGCTTCAGCATATTTTTTTTAATGAATAATTTTACTAGTTTAGTTCTGTTGGGTAATTAGATTTGTTATGAATCGAGGCATTATTTTGGAATTATCTGCTTAAATTTAGATTCTATGATAGTATAAACAAGTCATATTTTGTTGTTAAATTTTGTATGGTATATTGCGCAATATTATGATTGGGTTCCTGTCTTACTGTGCTAGGCGTTCTAAATGAAACTTATATGAATTGTTATCTTACTTTCAATTGTTACCCAAGGGGAATTTCAATTAATGTTTGCCAACCGTTATTATACACTCAGTATGTTTGTAAGAGATATATTAAGCCTTTATGTAGGTTGCCCCACCTCTCGGGTAGTTGGACAATAATCATATCTTGATTTATTTTTAATATAACCGGGTGTATGGTCAGGAGCATAATCCTACTAAGTGATATGGATAAGATATGAGAAGTGATGCAAATAGACTTTCTAATATAGGTGTTTGCCAACTTTAATTTATTTTTAATTATTGTTCGTTATATTTTAACTATTAGCGCGTTTATAAATTAGTCCAGTTAAATCATTATGAATATTCTTTATATTTGATTATGCGTGTAATACTCCGAAATTCTATATTAATATCTTGTACATAGATTCTTTTTTTTAATGTATAAAGTTGTTTTGGAGCATTGCCCGCAATCTAAAAACGTAATATTGTTGACATTTGGATTATGAAACTAAAACGGCCTCTAGGCCAATGTCATCTTCTATACTGTTGCTATGCTTAAACTCCAATTAACGTGTATAATTAAATATTTCTTTTTACTGATAGTTAAATATCTAGGTTCAGGTGCTTGGGCATATTTGGGAGTGGATCAAATTAAGATCCCTGGTATCTCATTTTATTATTGTGCTTGTTATTGCAACACCTTTTCTTCAGAGAAGGGTTTGATGATTAGATTTAAATTCACACATGCATCTAGATCTAAAATTGAAGCACCATCAACATCCATTAGTCTGATGTTTTTACATGAATGCATTTTGTAATTCCACAACATCTTCTCCAACAAGATTTAGAAGTATTGCTGCTTTCACTTCCGATGACCTTTCAATTTTTCCCGAAGCTAACATAGATATTTCAAAGTTCTGCTTAAATTTGCGCCAGTTTTCAATCACATTTCCAGCCAAACTAAACACACTTGGCTTGTTTCAATCCACCATGATTATTCTCAAGGTTACAACAGTTTTCAAGATACGTGTTTATTGGTACGTGTAAATAATTTATACTATATGTAATGTCCAAACGACTGTGCCATGTTTTAAGTACTATTATGTATTAATTGAAAGACATAATAATAATGAACGTGAGACTAGCATTGTTATTATATCCACAACTTGTATTATGACAGCATGGTTTTACGCACAGATGATAGCTACTAACTACAGATCACGTTGATTTTTAGAGCATTGAGCT
>JBCFYV010009882.1:6289420-6300360 GCA_039000515.1 Timema cristinae | reverse complement strand
GTTGTTGGGGAGGGGCCCCATTACCTGTTTAAACTTTAGTTTGAGATGTAGACGCACTCTTCTTATTTAACACGACACATGCATTGCACACAACTTGACTGTTACACGTACATGACACCAACTAGAATGATATATATTAGAAAAAAAGTTTATAAACCTATGCACTGCACAGTTGCGCACTCCCCTTGTGATTAAAGAAAAGGAGGTTGGCCCTAAAACCAGAATGATATTTTAACCATGTTCGACAATACCTCTATTCTTCCTGTATCTATTATTCGTTCGTTAGTCTGATTACTGGCTTAAACATGTCTGTCAATCATTAATTAAATACACTATTTTACAATGTCAATGCGTGTGTGATTTCATTTCAGGGCCCCTATTAATTCTAACAGGCTATGTGCGCAGATAGTATCACTGTTTATTAATATTTGTAATTGAAGAGTTCGCGTCTAAAAGTCACTAAGTTCAAAAACCCAATTTTTCCTAAATAGATTTTTTAATCAGGTCCCAATCAAGTAAAATTTCTTTGTGATGATATTCTATAGCCATTTTTAAGGGGTAAAACAAATAAAATTATCTATTTGATCACCTCTCTAAAGATATTTATGAATTTATATAACATTTTGGAACGTGAGGTAAATATACTTGTATTTGTCTGGAATATCCGTATAATTGTTCCACGCTATTATACGTATGGAAACTGGTTTGTATAAACTGTACTTTTTATTCATGAGCAGAGAAACAAGACGCGACAAAAAATAAACTCACAAGAATACAAGCGTAAAGGGGGGTGTTTACATACACATGCGCATATAATATCATACCAGTAGGTAGGAAAGCTTAAATAATTGCTTCAATACTCTCGCTGCTTGAGTGCTTTACATGTTAGAAAATAATCCCAACATTTCACATAAGTTGGAAAATCGATCTCGTGGCAATGGCTTCGTACATATATCAGCACGTTGAAGTATGGTATTTCTCTTAAAATTTCACACTCATTTACTCTTTCACGAATAAAGTGGTATTTAATGTTAATGTGTTTAGTACGTTTGTGGTGGACCAGATTCTTTACCAATTGAATCACAGCATGATCATCAACACGAATAACAGTTGCACCAATACATGAACATTCCAATATCGTTAAGTCTCAGCCACATGGCTTCTTTTGCTGCGGAGGCTACTACTACATGTTCAGCTTCGGTTATACTGGTAGCGACCCTCCTTTGCCTTAGGGAGGACCAGCTAACTGGCTTCATTTACAAATACAAAAATATAGCGCGTAGTTGAACGACGTGTTTCTAGATCTATTCCATAATCAGCATCGGAGTAGCTTTCCAGACTGGATCCTCTCTCACTTCTTTTGTATGTTATACCCAAATCTAGGTTGCCTTTCAAGTACTATAAAGATACTTTTCACACCATTCCAATGATCAAAACCATGGTTACTTAAATATCTACTCACAGCACTAACAGCAAACGCAAATTCTGGAGGTGAAACAACTGTCAAGAACATAAGAGGACCCTACTGCCTTTCTATATTTTACATTCGTTACTGCATTTTCGTCAACTAATGGACATAAACCTGCATGTGGGTCTGCAGGCACGCTTACAATTTGTGCTTCATTCATTCCATACATTTCAATAATCATTTTTGCACAAGCGCTTTGATGAATTCACATTGTTTTGTTGATTAGATCTCTCTCTTATTTTGTAGCCTACAAAACAACTTGCATCGCCTATTATAATCTCAAACGAATCATTCAACTCTTTTACAATACAATACTTTGATTCAGATTCTATGGGTCCATCATCAACGAATAAGACTAAAATACCATCATGCCATCAGCCATACCATACCAGTATAAATACATTTTTCATCTTCACTCAGTATTAGATTGAACTTTTGCAAAAAACTGAGGTAAACTTCTCGTTTCAACAACGAGCAGCCTGATTTACACCATATAATGACTTTTTCAATTAACACATCACATCACTTCTATCACAATCGACGATTAATCCCTCTGGAATCGCCATGTATTGTTTCTCCTTCAAATCTCCGTGTAGAAAAGTTGTCTTGACGTCAAACTGAAATGAGTTGAAGTTTGTTTTGAGTTAGCATACCCAAGAAAACTCGTAGAGAATCATATCTGATGACCGGTAAAAATGTTTCAGTGTAATCAACACCTTTTTTCTGTTGAAATTCCCCGTGTAACAAGACGTGTTTTTTTAATCGCATCACTCCACCATCTTTATCACGCATAATCTTGAATACCCACTTTGAATCAATCACGTTCTTCTTTGGGTCTCCTTTAATAACTTGCTAAGTTCGATTTTTTTCATGTGAATGCAATTCCTCCAATATTTATTCCAACAACTTTATTTTGTCAGCACCATTTATAGCATCTTGATATGACTTTGGAGTGTTCTCAGTGAAAAGGATTTCATATCTTTTCGATGGTTTGATGATTTTACGATCCCTGAGACCTAGTTGGTTGACTTGAACTTCATCTGGCTTAACAACCTATTCGTCAGCTGATTCTTTGACTTCATCATATAAGTCTTGGGATTCATTGCCACTTATCTTCTGTATTTCTTCTTCTTCAACTACCTCAATTTTTTTGTTGCAAAACATATTCATCATCACCAAATTTAATTGATAATCGATTTGAATCTTGTTCATTAAATACGATATTTCGAGTGAAAGATACCATTTTATTTATTGGATCTTAGACCCTGTTATTTATTGAGTAATGCTCATATCCAACCATTATTTCTCTCTTTGACTTAGGAACAAATTTCTTTTTCAGCTGGGTTGGAATAGTTATATATGCAATTGACCCAAAGACACGTAGATGAGAGACATCTGGCTTATTTCCGTTCCAGATTTCATATGGTGCCAACCTTATATTATTTTTGTACGTTGTTCAATTCAGAAAGTAAACAGTGGTGTTTATTGCATAAGCCCAAAGATTTAGAGGAAAATATTTTGATCTCAACATGGTGCGAGCGCTTTTCACAATTGTTCGATTTTCACGTTCTGATTTTCAATTCTGTTAGAGTGTGTATGGCTCAGAGTTTTCCATTTTAATACCTTATGACACAATATACTTTATCATATTTTGATTACAATATACTGTGCCGTTGTTCGTGTGTAACACTCCATGGTTCTTCCGAACTTATTTGACACCACCATTTAGAATTCCTTGAATCTATCAAAAACATTACCTTGTGTTGAATAAAGTATATATGTATGTACCCTGAGACATTTTCATTGAAACTCACAAAATATTTCAC
This sequence comes from Timema cristinae, assembly GCA_039000515.1. Taxonomy (NCBI): domain Eukaryota; kingdom Metazoa; phylum Arthropoda; class Insecta; order Phasmatodea; family Timematidae; genus Timema; species Timema cristinae. The sequence goes on along the minus strand of JBCFYV010009882.1, from coordinate 6,297,066 downwards.
ACCTCAGATAGACGGCTCTTGCATTAGTCCACACACATCCGAATGCAAAAATTCTCCTGGCTTATATTTTGTCCGGTCAGTCATATTCTTGAAAGGTAATTTGTGAGATTTTACAATCTGACAGGGCTCACAGAAGAAATCTTTCACGTCACTCAATGTCACCCCATCTACAGAACCCTGTTTCACCATCTAGTTTAACAATATTTTATTCACATGACCGAGACGTTCGTGCCATCTTTTGAGACTTGTTGTGAAGATGTTTGCTTCTTTAGGATTTACAAATGAGTTCTTAGCTTGGAAAAACATTCTGAAAAGGTCATTGCTTTGTTTTGCACCGTATGCAAACATTTGATTGTTTTTTTTGATAATCACACTTTTTTTTAAATACATTTTGAAACCCTCAAACGTTACAACACCAACCGAAAAAATATTTTCGCCAATCTTAGGAACATAAAATACGTCTTCAATAATTGCATCTTCCTATTTCACGCGTATGGGTGTTTTTATTTACATTGATCCAGTGGCTTTAACCTCACAGGTACCATTATCACCCAAATAGATCGATTGACCACTTGATAGATGAAAATCTGCAAACCAATCTCGCCGGTAAGTTATGTGTTGTAAGGCACCACTATCGGTAAACCAGACTTCACTTGTATCAAGGCTCAGTAGTTTCTATACTTGTTCTTCCGAAGGTACGTTAGTATTCTCTTAATATCTTGTTGCTATGAAGGCACGTCCGTTTGCTGATTTTTTGATGAATGAGCTTGCTTCTGATTGCTACGGGCTTTCTTACGACACTCATTTGCCATATGACCTTTCTTTCTGCAATAAAATCATTCTCCATAGAATTTGTATTTTCTTCTTTGTTATTCATAGTTTTCTATCGAATTAACGACCTTTTACCTCTCACCAAATTTCATGGCAGCAAATGCATCATATTATGCTTCTTAATCTACTGTGAGATGGCTTTCTTATTTAATGAGTCTCTCCACCAAAATGTTCACTGTTTGATTTTGTTCTGGCACACTATCCCATCCTGTTTTCAGAGTATTATATTTTGATTGTAAACTTCCAGGTATCTTCGCCATAATTGTCACCTCATCCACTACTTGACAAATATCATTCAATTACTGTGCCAAATTTTGGATTTTTGAAACATATTCGACTATTGACTCTCCCGGGTCCATAAGGTGTTCATGGAAACCTTGTGTTAAAATAAGCTTGTTTGAATCTGATTTCTGTTCGCAAATTTGACTCAGCTTGAGCCGCATTTCCCGTGCTGTGGTGCTTGTTATCAATGGTCGTAATTGTTTGGGTTACATAGACAAGGATATAACACACATTGTCTTGGCATTTTGTTTGTACGATGAACTCGCTGTTTCTGATATTACTCCATTGTCCACAGCATTTTCCGTCAAATTACTGCTACTTTCTACTAAATCAACTAACCCGCACGAAACTAATATTTGTGTGACTTGAAACTTCCACGCTAAAAAGTCATTTACGTCGAATTTTGTCATATATCTTGGATATATTTCTTTTGACATTTTTATTTCGCACGTGGCACACGTTTTAGACGAGACAAAAAATGGCCGCCAGAACTTTACCGAAGCGTCCCTTCCGAAAACCGCTCTTCAAGACCAAATCACTTTTTATTTTAACCACGCAACGTATCTGGGCCCACAACCTTTTGGAACGTGAAATAAATATAATTGATTAATTTTGTCTGCGATAACCCATATAATTTTTCCGTGCTATTATACGTACGTAAATTGGTTTGTATGAATTGTATTTTTTGTTCATGAGCAGAGAACAAGACGCAACAAAAGACCAACTCCCAAGGACACAAGTGTAATGGCAGTGCTTGCGTGCGCACGCCAGTAAGTACGAACGCTTTAATACTTACTTGAATAGCACATTTTTTCCAAAACTGAACATTGTCGTAGACTTAGCTTAGTTTGTAAATAAGTTAAGACTTAGTTAATTTTGAAAAAAAAAACCACTAGAGAACAGGATATTACAAGACTATTATTTAGGTTAGGACAGACAAATACACAAATAGTAACCCATTAAAGTTATATTTTATTTTGAACGCTTCATTCTGTATAACAACATGAATAGCAAAATAATACTAAACAAACTAATATTTTTAAAAGTAAATTAAAAGAATTCAGTCAAACAAAAATTGCATTAATCAAAATGTTTGTATAGATATTAATAAACATGTTTACAATAATGTTAATGTTTGTACCAATATCACCTTAAGAGTCGACTCCTAGCTGTTGTTAAGGTATATACAAAAGTTTCTTGCTCTTCATAGTGATCAGCATGATCAATCATATCTGCATCGTCCGTGACGTTTTGAAGAGCCTGGATGTAATATAGTTGAGCCTCGTTGGACAGTGACACAGACTTCAAAAATTCTTCTATGTCTCTCTTCTTATGTGCACTGATATGGTAGCACTCCTGTACGTTGTGCATCAATAAGTTGTATTTCCTCCAATTTACTGCCAATTTCTTCTTCTGTATTTGGTGTTCGTTCAAGTCCCCAAAGTAAGTGTTATTTTAGCAAAAACTTTGTATTTCCTTTTTCATAAACAAAAGTTCGCTACTCCCGCATAATGAACGAAAGCAAGGGTTCAAGGATGATGCAACTTCATTCGAAATTCTACCAAAATGATCTTCTGTCCACAAGTATATGAATGTGTTTACCACATTTCGGACATTTTCATTAATGATAAAAGTTAGATTATATAGCCAAATTTATTTTGCATAAAAAGTTTCAGATATTTTAAGTGGCTGATTTTGTGTCATGTCGAATGCTACTTTTACTACTCCTTCCTCCTCTCCCTTCAAAATTTCATAGAACTTCTTAGCACGAAGTTTGTGCCATCTGTATCGTCCAATTATCCTAACATTTTCGGCTGACGACTTTGAATTTCTTATATTAATTTTAAATTTTTTGCAGAATGGACATACGTCAGTTTTTGGTTTTCCAAACCCAATTTTGAATCTTGTTTAAAAAATCCTATAGGTTAATGTATGTGGCGCTGGTAGAGGTATAAATTTGCAGCTCCAAAGTGGTGGTCAACTTTGGAACACATAGGAAATCATATGTTAGTTGACCTTATACACTCTTAAACTTAATTTTAGTATTGATGTCGATACAATGGCTGAAGTAAAAAGTGTCAAAGTAGGAAATAAGGTTTGTTGTATAGTTGGATACTCAAATCGATACCAAAACACAAGAGACATAAAATTTTACAATTTACTTGGTAGGCTATGGGAAGAAGGAAAACTAAACAAGTTAATTCAAGCTGTCAATATAAAGAAGTAGGTATGGTTGTGTATTTTGTATCTTTGCATTTGCTATGCGCGTTTTATTTTACTGTTGTCACTTTCTGTTGTCATGGCCCTGTTTTTGTTGATCTAAAATGTAGCGACCGAATGGGGTGTGTCCTCTTTTGTGTGCGTGATTGAATAAAATAATTATTAATTTTGAGTTGTTTAATTCAGTGGTCCTCCCGGTTGTTATAAATAGGGATTCCTCAGCCGTCAATCCCGAATAGGTATTATTATACAAATTTGTTTTGTTCTGACTCTTTCTCAATTACAAAAAATCCAAGAACCTTGTTAAGAAACCAGTCAATTTCAAAAGTTGGTTTTATTTGTAAATCAAATTAAACTCGGAAGACAATCTTTTTAGTTGTCTTATGGTTCAAATTTCATCTGGAGTTTTTGACTAAAATAATGCTGCATTGATCCCACTTTTGTTATTACTTATTTGTAAACGGTTGGTTATAATGGATCAAGTTAGAAATAATACCATTAGCCTCCATTTGTCATTCCACATAACTAGGGCCTTGATATTTGTGACATGTGATGGTGCAGCAGTGATCTCTATACTATACTAGATGGACATAAACTCACCCCTTGCAACGGACCAAATCATGACACTAAAATTTGTGGTCTGCTTTCTAGCGAGGGGATATATTTAACAGAACGAAAGTGTGCTAGCCAGAATACAACAATAATTTAAGTAGGGTGAAACAGTATATTAGAGGTCATGCAACAATACACAACACTACTCCAGCCTTACGGCCACAATACTTTAACCTATTAAGCATGAATAAGAAAATCAGTTAAACAATATCTAAACCTTGAATGTCCTAGTTTAAGGAGTTACAACGTAGGTAGTTAAACGAGCGGCCTTCCAGAACAATCTCAGACAATCTAGTGAAACTTAAATCAGCTGCCATCCCCGGCGTCGTGGAGCGGGTCTCATTTCAGTCGAGTCTAGCAAGTGAGCAAAGTGTGGCTAGTGCGTCCTCCGGTCCAAGCTGTCCGTCAACTTGGGCAGGATCCTCTTGAGCTAAGCCGTTTTCAACAACACGATTTCACAGTGAGTTAATAATCTGCACACATTTTATTCGAATTCATTAGTTCTTGTATGTATTGAAATGATCATGATTGATGTATTTTTGAGTGTACGGGCTAATAGGTTTTTAGCACGTTACTAATTAAACCTAAATACGGGAATACAAGGGTTAAGGGTTCGATTTTTGCAACAACAAAAAAATCATTAAGACTTATTTAAACTTAACAAAATCCAAGTTCAGATGTAAACAATCTGAGTAAACAACAGTGATTTGTCACATTATGCTTGTTGATATGATATATACTACTAATTTAAAATTATTGTCACTATGGTTCACAATTTTAATTGATTTGCACCCACCTCGGTGGCTGCATGGTCTAAGGCGCTACTCTTTCAGTAGACGCTGTTCGACTTGAACTCTGGCATCGTGAGCACTGGCTAGTGATGGGCACAATCGAGTAAAAATAATCGAGTTACTCGATTGTGTTGTGTAATCGGTTGTACTCGATTCTTCCGGGATTACTCGAGTAACTTTACTCGGTCCTTGTTATTCTTTTATTTACTCTTTTCTTACCAGCTGAGTGAGAATCGACCTTATAGACTGGACTGTTTACCATGCTATTTCCATTTAAAAGGCATATTCCCTTAGAGCTAATTTTTCACCAACAGTTTCTGCCGCTACGCAAAAATGACCCTTAATGGTTTAAATGTTGCCCATGCATTTTCAATACAAAATACTCGCAGATGTAAAGTGCACAATCGAAAAGCATGCTAACTAAGCGTATCACATTTCCGATTCTTTGTAAAAGTACTCGATGAAAGTTACTCGATTCTTTTTACTCGCACCTCAGCAGTTTTATTTCCACACTCGGAACCAATTATTGTCTTTCTTAATTTATTGATTACTAGATAGCTGTTGCCCGCGGCTTTGCTCGCGTGGAAGTTGATTATATACAAATACGAAAATATACATATGTATTTACAGATTAATTTAAAATATTACGTTACGTTGATGACCATAACTTGACTTCAGATAAAAAATAATGCAAGTCCGATACAAACTTTCACCCCCTTTTTCATCCCTTATTAAATAAAATTTCCAAAATTCCTGAAACACGTATTTATTTGTTTTACGTCAATAACCGAAATACAAAATTTTGTTTATGTAACTTTCAAAATGATGGACTTTCATACATATTATCATCCCCTATTTTGACCCCTTTGGGGTGGAATTTTCTAAATTCCTTTATAAAACTGAATATTTGATCGAAGATAACATATTTTTAAAAAATCACGTCCTACCGTCTGTTTAGGTTATACGCATATTGGAATTACTCTACTGGAGTGGGGATGAGGAGAGAAGCATTTTAGAGGTGATCTAACCGCATTTGCGTAGAAGAAGAGTGGGAAACCATTTAGGAACAAACCGTCCCAATAGACCCATCCAGGATTCGAGCCCCGCTCTCCCCGTCTACAGACCAGTCTAACACGAGAGTGAAGCCTTAGACCATCGGGCCTCATAAGTAATGATAGCACAAATAAATGTTTTCCCTTTTAAAAAAGTACAATTATTATGAATTTATTTAGCAAGGATTTAAAAAGAAGTTTATTTTATTAAAAAGATAAAAAAAAAAAGTTAATCTTTTTTATTGTGAGACTTCTTAAAATGCATACTTTTGTATTGGACTGTACATGCAACATGAAACCTGAAGATAACACTGTCAGTGTCAACTGCCCCCTACAGGAAGAGATTATGGACTTGTTATTAGTATCGAATTCCATTGCAAGACTCCCGAGTAATGTTGTCCAACCGATTGCCATGGGACGATTCAAGTAGATGATTCGTTAAAAATTACTCGAGTAACTTTACTCGATTCTTTTTAAAGAGAATCGAATAATTACTCGATTCCTAGAATTACTCGATTGTGCCCATCACTAGCACTGGCCACCTCTCGCCAACGCATAGTTTCATAGACTAAACGGAGCCATCATGCTACAGCTGGCTTGAGAAGAAAGCCACGCCCGAGAGAAAACAACTGAAGGTAGTTCAGCGCGCTTAGTTGCCGCTTCCTCCGCCAGGGCCATTCTCGAAACTTCTAGTTCTATGTGTTACCAGCAGAGTCCTTGCTCCATCCCTCCTTCCCCCCTTTCCCCTCCTTTCACCCTCCTATCCTTCCCAATCTCTGTATACATGGCTGTCCGTTTTTACTATATATTGGGATGTTTTGCCTGTATTGTCACTCATTGCACCGTTGACTTGAAAAAGGTGAGAGCGGCGTATTAATTAAAGGGTTTGTTAATGTTGTCAAAATTCTCTTTCGAATAGTTAGGGGGTGTTGGTAATCTTTTCAAAATTGCTGTTTGTGACTTGCGAATTTAAATTTGTTATTTTGGGTAGAGTTTGTAGACTTTTTTTGGGATATGCTGTTATCACGTATTAATAAATTATTACTCTAAGGGAAACTTTGCTAATTGTTCTCGTCAGAATTTGATCTCTATTTTTGGTCCAGGTGTCTGATCTTTTCGTTTAATACTAACCACCATTCAGATCGATTTTTTTGGGGGTGTATTTGGGGGGGGGGGGAGTATTAGCCTTTATTGCAGATATGATGCCCTTTATTTGGGCAGAGACTAGCACGCTTGGTTGTTGACGTGCGTCACCCCTAAAGTAAGTATATGGGAAATTAACTCCCACTAAATGCATGGTTAGACGGGACACTTCCACTTATCACTGTTTAATTTTCCCAATGTCGTATGACAACCAAGGTAGCTATAAGATATTATGTTTGAGTTGTGCCCTGGAGATCGATGTCTTTATTAAAATATTTGCCTTGGGAAGCTCCAGTTTCAAATTCTAATCATCTAGTCAATTTCACCATATGTGAAGTAACATATTGAATTATGATAATATTTCAAATTCTAATCTTCTAGACAATTTCACCATAAGTGAAGTGAAATGTTGAATTATGTTAATATTTCAAATTCTGATCTTCTTGTCAATTTCACTATACATGAAGTAAGATGTTGGAGTATGTAAATATTTCAAATTCTAATATTCTAGTCAATCTCTCAATAAGTGAAGTAAAATGTTTAAATGTGTTAATATTTCAAATCCTAATCTTCTAACCAATTTCACCATAAGTGAAATGTTGAATTATGTTAATATTTCAAATTCTAATCTTCTAGTCAATTTCACCATAAGTGCAGTAAAATGTTGAATTATGTTAATGTATATTATTCATTGTGGCTCAGTCATGGAAAGGAC
>JBCFYV010009882.1:6142880-6289320 GCA_039000515.1 Timema cristinae | reverse complement strand
TTGTCTAGGACAATCATTTGACCATGCTTTCAATGTGTCAGGGAAGTACTCAGGCCTGCAGGTACGTATTAAAGAACACAGCCCAAGCGCGGTTTATATACCTTGTACCATTCACTCTTAAATTTAATCTGAAATTTCGCTGCAGAAGGTTGTAGCGCTGCGATTCAATATCTTATGAATCAAATAGCCAAAACTATTATTTATGCTTTTTATTGAGGAATTCTCCATCTAGATATATTCTGAAAATTTAAAAATGAAACCTGGATACGGGAATCGAACCCGTGACCTTTGGCTTAATATGTCAATACTCTAACACTGAGCTATCCATGAATCGTCCCATGCGCAGTGTCATTCTTCACTCATATTTTAAGGCAGAGTCTATGATGGACGTGCGGAAATCGTCGGCTTTATTCACGAGCTATCAGATAACGCAGCCACCTTCGACTTGGTAGTTGGCTTAATGCTGCCACATGTACAGTCCGTCTAGATTGTAAGGTAGCAACTCTCTGGCTCAGCCCACGCGGTATGCTATACATCCTCACATGACTGCCGGATAGTTTGCCTAGGTTACGCCTAAGGCCGGTTTTAGAGAAAGCATTAAATCCTTAAAATATTTCTTGCCTGTAGGTAAGGAGTGATGGGGGAGTGGTTATGTCTTTTTGTGATGTCCAAATGGTTTGGTATACTAAATTAATTTTACTTTATTTTCCCTTTCTAATAAAATCAATTATTTGTTACATACTTAGTTAATTAATTATGTTTGGTATCATTAATATATAGGCCTGCTTTTTTTTTAAGCTGTTAAAGATTTAACCATGCCACACATTATTTTGGCAACAGTGCTACCCACATTTATTGGTTTTACATGGTAACATAAAGCAGGTCTCCCCATTTTCAGAATCTTAATTACTGTGAATAGCTAATTATGAATTTATTAATTATCAATTATAATACTCCACACATGTAGTGAAAATAACAAATTAAATCTAAAAGATTTTTACTTTATTTTTAGGATGCTGGGTTTTAAAAAAAATGTATATAATTTAAGGGTCCCAATCCTGATTTAAAATATTTTACATTATTTCCGGGTAGAGAAAAAGTATATATCTGATAAAATCTTATCCATTGGACCTATTTTAGTTAAAAAAGGTAATTTATTTGTTTCTTAAAATTTAATATGACTGTCTATATAACTATGTGGTACCATAGTTCGATTTCATACTTTATTTAATGCTACCAAAACGGCCACAAATTAACGATTAGTTAAAAGATTTGATAAATACTTTGATTGATAAAATTGTTGTTTACTAAGATTTACTTTTATTATCATTTTCTAATAAATTAAATGTATAATGCTGTGGTTTTGTTTTTGTCAAATCTGTTGTATTTTTACTAAATCAATTATGGTAATCCGAATCATAATACAGGTTATGTCATCTGCAAATATTATTAATAATATCAGAGTGGGAGGTTTAAATGAATGAAAAGCAGTGAGAAATTTTGTTTTGGGTTTACGAGTTTAAAAACACTTTAAATGATATCCATGCTTTTTTAAGGTTTGGAATGTAAATATCCTTAAGTAAAAAAGTATTGTAAGGTCATTACTGTTTTTAAGATGACCTGGCGGTCTAGGGGTAAGGTGTCAGACTTCGGTGCTGGGAGTACAGCGTTCAATCCTCGCCTCCGGCACATATTTATCATATTTCAAAACCCTTCCTTCACCTCTGACAAGACGTGTATTAATCACAACTTGGGAATCTGTGGAATGCCAGGCCCCACCGTGGTTCGGATCCCACTTTAAACTATATGTCCTCTATTTCATCTCACAATCACCTTACCATTACACATTATCGTAAGTGCGTGCAACCCGAACGGGTAGTAAGACAAGGTGCTAATAATATTATATATATATATATATATACTGTTTTTAAAAACGTCTGTCTGTTGCCAAATATACATGGAACTTCATAACCGGTTGTGGTGCCTTTATTTATATTCGATAGGATCTATCATACATACAGTCAAGGTTTGAGTCTCCGTTAAAGATACGGCTGGTTTTATTTAAATCTGTAACTTAAGATCTCTGGAACCACTTAACCGATTGCGGTGTGGTTTTTACTTTTATACTGGACCAATATTTAGGCAGGTTTTAACATTATTTGTGTATAATAAGGTGTTTCACTGTGAGTCCCGGTGAAGGGCCTGCCGATTGTTTGTATACATTGATGGAACCACATGATTACTGTGGTGTAATTTTAATTATTCTGTAGCTTATTTATCCAGGTATTTTTCAGTGTAATAATTGTAATTGGGTGTTTTGTTGTAAGTCTCGGTGAAGTGTCAGCAGGATATGTGTATATATCTCTGGAACCACTTAACCGATTGGGGTGTAGTTTTTTTTAATAATATTTGCCCAGGCATGTTTTAGCACGATATAATCAGGTTTTGTGTTGTGAGTCTCGGTGAAGGACCAGCCGGATATTTGTTTATATCTCGTAACAGCAAACCGATTCCAATGTAGTTTTTTACATTCTGTAGGATATTAATCAGGCAAATTGTAGCATTATATACTTAGGTTTTGTGTTTCGAGTCTCTGTTAAAGTTTTGTATGGATGTTGTATATATGTTATCTAGGATATTTATAACCACATAAGCGATTGCAGTACAATTTTTTCTATTATGTAGTATTTATATATAGGCAGGTTTTAACATTAGTTTAATCAAGTGTTTTTCTGTGAGTCCTTAGAACTGCTGACAGGTCTATTGATAATGGATTTTGTAGGTCAGCTGGAAGGTTAGATTACGTTCTTTCGTGAAGGGGATAATATAGTTCGGAGTGAACTATAGGATAATATCTATATGTAATATAATATTACCTATTTCACCCGCCTCTGCTACTCACCTGGGCTACATGCCTTAAATAATTGTTGTGGGATAGTGATGAATAAGATACAAGTTAAAGAGGATGTAACCTTATATACTAGGAGAGAAGTTGGGAAACAATGTAGGAAAACGTCCCTCAATATTTTCGGCCAGTATGAGAACCCTCCCTGTTTTATGCATCACTGAAAATGGACCACATGAGAACATCTTTTTCCACGTGACTACCGATGCAGTAGAAAATAAATCATTTACTGCATTTCCTAGAATATTTAGTTAACTTTGTAATTCTGTTTACTATAAGATATCAAATATTTAATTGTGTGTGTATTTTGAGCAGAAATCACGCTGGTCTATAATCTATTATTCTGGGGCTTTCATCTTTGAGTTCAATCAATAATGTATTTACTACAATGAGATTATCAACAACTCTCAGACCCGCCTTGGTGGCGAAGTTAAATAACGCACTAGCTTCGTGTTGAGCTAGACTAACAAGGACTGGGAGATCGAGTTTCGAATCTCGCTCGAGTGAACCGGGGAGAGTTTTTTCCAAAATTGTTTTCCATTACTCCTTCACGAAAATGTGGGTCCACTTCCTCTAAATTCAACCGCCCCAATTCCTAACCCTTTAGAATAGGTAATTAAGCGTATTGTTCGAATGGGTAGTAAGACGCGCTGCTAAAATTAAAAAACTCTCAATAAGAATGTGTATGCAATTCCTTTAAATACTGTTTCCTTGTTTTATTGATTTAAGATTGACTATATGAAGGTTATCTTAAAAACAGTGAAGTTTTTACTGGCATTCAAACATATGAATAAATATCATTCTGAAAATTGAAAAATGACACCTGGAAACGGGAATCGAACCCGGGACCTTCGGCTTAGTACGCCAATGCTCTTGCCATATGAGTGATATGAGTGAAGAGTGAAGAATGACCACGAGTATGGGACGAAACCTGGATAGCTCAGTGGTAATAGCATTGACGTACTAAGCCGAAGGTCCCGGGTTCGATTCCCGTGTCCTCAAGGTATCATTTTTTCAATTTTCAGAATATGATATCTAAATGACGCTGTCCTCACTAAAATGCATGGATGATGGCTCCAGCTATCTGATTCAGTAATATGAATAAATAGTTCTGTGTGTGCTAGCTGGCCGTGAAGGTCCAAGGTTAGCGTAAAATAGTTAAATGGCGCTTGTCTAAAAGGAGGGTTGGATAGGGTTGGATGACATTATCACTATCAAAATATTGGAAGTTTCAAATGCAGTTAAACTTTCATACATCTTCTAAACATTTATGTCTTGCAGTAAGACAACAGTGATGACTCATTCCGAGCTAATTTCAAGAACAAATAGATGATGTATTTTCTTAGTCTGCACTACAACTTATATGTTAAAATATCATATTCCTAATATTTATGGTTTAATTCATCCCATTGTTGTGTATTTATTTATATCTGCAGGAATTCCATCCATTCAATATTAGATTTTATGTATCAATAGGATTGGACTGAAAGTTCACAGTGAAGTGGTGGTCTGACATACGATGACGTAATTTGCAGGTTTGCAGAAAGGTGTAATAAATCTTCCCGGTGGTAGTGGAGTCGGTTTTAAACCAAGATCTAGTGGAAGTTGAAGGTGTAGTGTTGGATTTTGTCTCCAGGTGATGTTCCGTTAGGCCTGGCAGTGAAAAGTTTGGTGTTCCCAATATTCTGAGGATGGTAGAAATATTTTTATTTTAATGATCGTATTTTTAAAACCAACTAAATCGTTAGTTAGGACATGGGTGTATCTTAGTAAAAAAATAATTATTAAATATCATTTGTTCATTTGTTATTGCTCTTTAGTTTTCGACGTGTTATAATAACTTTCCATTGCCAACCAAGAACAATAATATTACATCCACTTCGCATCTGTTTGTCGAAAGTTTCAGAGATGGTAATGAAAACTAAAATATACTCTATTCAAAAACATTCGAAGAAATGTAGACAATTTATTATGTCGCAATTTTCCGTGCTATAGCGAAAGGGATAATATATCCAAGAAATATGTTAGAATATATTTATATATAAAACAAAATTTACAACAACTTCTTACTACCCGTCTGGGCTATACGCATAATAATACGTGAGTGAGTTATGGTAGAGGAGGTCGAATTGAATGTGGATATATCCATATTTATATGGAGGAAATGTTCTGAACAAGTTATAAACAAACACTCTCAATAGGCTTGGCTGAGATTCTAACCGTAACGTCCCCATCATCGACTAACTGGACTAGAATTGCTAGATATTTAAAAACATGGAATATTATCCTTTAACCCCCTAATCGGTTGTTTGCGTTTATATATTAGTTATCTTATAAAACAGAAGAGTATCTATTTATCCCAAAGGTTGGCTCTAATTGGCTGGTCTGTATTAGAATACCTTAACCCTCAATATATATCCATTTTCCCAATCCCATATATTACAATGTAGTGGGAAAAAGTGTGTTCATAATCTCAAGAACAGGTTTGATACCAAAGAGATGAAAACAATTTACTAGTAAATGATTATCGCCACACATATCCCACCCGTGTTAGTAAAGATGTAAAGATTTAATTATTATTATTAGCACTGCGTCTTACTACCCGTTCGGGTTATACGCACTTACGCTAATGTGTAATGGTAGGGTGATTGTGAGATGAAATTGAGGGCCTACAGTTTAACGTGGAATCCAAACCACGGTGGAGACCTGGCATTCCTCGTAAAGATTTAATGATGTAGGCATACATTAATTTCTAGGTAGGGCTTTTCACGTTAAATTGGTTATTTTAAAACCGTATATTAAAAAAGAAATTACGCTTAAGCATTTAAAAATAGTTATTGGCTCATTACTATGGCATAGAAAACTTTAATTGTGCTTATTCCCTTTTTCAAGGAAGCAATATATTAATATGTAAGTTTAGATAACGCTGCATTATGTTGATCTAGAACCAAATAACATATATATATATATGTATTTATATTTTAGTGTTGCACCGCACCCATTTGGATTTAACACCTGTATACTATTTACCCTAATTTTTTAATAATGAGGAAGGCTGAATTTACAGGGCATGTGCCCACATTTGTGTGGAGGGAGAGTTGAAAATCATTTAGAAAAAAAACCTCACAGTGAACCCGTATCTCCCCGTCATTGTTAGTCTTGTCTATTGCGAGAGTAACGTCTTAGAACATGTGACCACAGAAGAGGCTGAATCCAGCTATGCGTATACAGTCTTTATATTAAATGATATTTTTGTTTTTTTGGACCTTTGAGTCATTGATTATTGATTGCTGCCGTGAAAATAGTACAGGGAACAATCTTGTTCCGTGGTTTAATAGGCCCTGCCTTCACCAAACACATTATGTGCACTGTCCTATCTAGCCATGCGCTGTTGATAGTTTAGATTGTAGTTATTCAATTGGATGTTACAGACTAGGTAGGCTTCCAAAGTCAAGGAGATATTAGACAAGAGCTTTTCAAGGAGGATCGAAATAAGGAGAGGCGATAGGGGAGGATCTTATAACACGAAGAAGTGTGAGGAAGACAACGTGTAAAGTAACTTAGATGTTAAGTTTAATTAAGTCTGATTTTTTTTGCCTGTGACAAGGAAGTCAAGGTTTGAATCTTGATTGGGTTTAATTAGTTGGCATTTCTCAAGTGATTTCTCATGCTATTTCCATGTAAATTAGTTATATTTCTTCTAACATTCCTCCTTCCTCCTCTTTATTCATTATTGTACGAGTAATAAGGTGAGGAGGACAAATAAAATACCTTGGTGTAATGTGCACCTGTGGGAAAATGGAAAAAAGATGTCAGTCTTATGTATTCCAGTTTATCATGGCGTGGAAGATAAGGTTCGAATCTTCTGTTAAAAAGTATGCACATGAAATACTTCATTATTTTGAGAATAATTGTTTATCAATATACTTTACCTATATTCTGGTTAGTATCTGACACCATTCTCTCATTGTCGGGTTTTGTTTGTTTCTTATACTGTCCTTGAAAATTACGTTTTTATATTATTATTATTATTATTATTATTATTAGCACCACGTCTTACTACCCGTTCGGGTTATACGCACTTACGCTAATGTGTAATGGTAGGGTGATTGTGAGATGAAATGGAGGACCTACAGTTTAACGTGGAATCCGAACCACGGTGGCGGCCTGGCACGTTTTTATAAGACTTAAACATAGCCTGTTATTTTATTCTATAAATGAAAAAATTTGGCAGCGTAGTTTGAATATTGACATATTAATAAAAAGGGTTTAAAGTGAATATTGTGGATAACATCTCTAAATAAAAATATTTTCACCACGTTAAATGAATTGACGACTGCTGTTTTCATTGCGACTGTATATTATTATTATTATTATTATTATTATTATTATTATTATTATTATTATTATTATTACCACCGCGTCTTACTAACCGTTCGGGTTATACGCACTTACGCTAATGTGTAATGGTAGGGTGATTGTGAGATAAAATGGAGGACCTACAGTTTAACGTGGAATCCGAACCACGGTGGAGGCCTGACACTCTACACATTCACAAGTTGTGATTAATATACGTCTTGTCAGAGGTGAAGGAAGGGTTTGGTAATCAGATAAATCTGTGCCGCGACCGAGGATTGAACCCTGACTCCCAGCATATAAGTCTGACACCTTAGTCCTGGACCATTTTGCGACTATAATCTTACTGTAAGATCCTTACTAATTAGTATCGTTCTTGGCTATGATTAAAGGGAGCGGTTTAGGGAATCATGTTTGAACTTGATTTGGGCCTAAAATATTAATTTTTGCTATGGGTTTGCCTTGTAACATTTCATGAACTACTGTTGCATGTGGTGTATCAGACTTTCGATCTTAGGCAAAAATTTATTTATTATTTCACTATCGCGTCTCAACACCCGTTTTGTATACACGCATATATGTTAATTACTCTAATTGAGTAGCGTTGAGGAAGATATAGTTTGAAAGTTTATGTACCCAAATTTTTGTGGTGGTAGGGTTTAAAAAAAATGTGGGCAAAACATTCTCAGTCCATCTATCTGGGATTCAAACCCCAAACTTACCATGACTAAAAAACCAAACTGAATATGCCGAAAATTTGGACCTAATGTTTATCTATACCGATAGTTAATATTTAAAGTCCAGTAGGTTATAATTTTGCTTTTCTAATGTTGATTATATGTATTTTATAACTTCAATACGACTGGGTAAATTATTTATTCTTTACACACCCAGAAGTGGTTCATAGGAGTGAAAACTTTCACATGATGGAAACCTCGAAAAGACGGCCCATTTGACCAACCGTTGTTGTTTCTAAGTGGGAGAGCAAAACAAAACATCTACCCTTGGAGTGTTTGATCTGTGGTTCAAACTTATTGTTCACAGTTAATTAAGCCATGGAACGATATGGACGTATAAGTGAAGCTGATAAAATAAGGATTCTGGGTTTAGTGGAGGCAGGGTACACTAGGGTGACCGCAAAAAATCGATGTCGGAATTTTGTTCGTCTGGACCCCACAAAACGATTCCCCTTTCCAGATATTGAGATAGCCGAAATTTGAGCTCGATTAAACGACGTTAACCCGTGCCGTTCGTCGCTCAAAGTTTGAAAAAATCCAAATTTTTTGCCAAAAAGCTGACATATGGAGCCATAACTCCAGAACGGTAAATAATAAAAACACGCTTAATATCTCAAAAGAAAGCTAATGTTGTTCTTCAAAATTTATATTCTATACATAATTGTTGTTATTTTAAGTCAAACAGAGTTACAACAGCCTTTGACCCCAAAAATGTGAACTGGTACCATTAGGAGCCAGTTTGGGAGTATTCTAGGAATTTTACGGGTTTTTACATAATGTGTCTCGGAATTAACATTTTTTTGTTAAAAAGTATTTTGGAACTCAATTTTCAAACATAAAGAGCCTTTTGTTCAAATTTAATCTTTTATTATAAGGGGATTACCTGACTAGTTTACCAAAGAAAGACTCGCTTGACAGGTGAAAAGGAGGGTGAATCTAATTTCTATTTTAGGGATGGTGATTTTACTTCAGCGTACAACCGACCTTTTATTTATTCAGTTTAGTTTCTAAAGTGCCTTTGAGCTGGTTATATCGAACAATTATCTAGTGAAGATATTTTAACGTATTTTTTTTCCAAGTGTGTGTGTTATTGTTTTTATAACTATTATAGTATTATTTTAAAAGACATTTGAAAACATTTTATTGAAATTAAAGTTTGTAATATATTTTGTTAACTGTTATTTACCTATTGGACTCTGAAATGGCATCCACATCAGGTGTACAAAGCCGGACCAAGGATAAAATATTTCTTGTGGGCTATCCCATTCACCAGATCACCGGTTGTAAACTACCCTCAAATCGTCAAGTTTTGTGTGTTTTATTTTATGATTTACGTGCTGTGAAATTAACTGTAAGAGAATCAGCAAAACTTGCCATAAGAGAAGTGTTCATTTTTTGGGAGAAAGCTCGAATCCCGACTAAACATGAGCAAGATGCAATTACTAAGCTGGAAAAACTTCACGCCGAGTGGAGAACTCTTCAAAAAGACCGGAAGAAAACATCGGAAACGGTCAAGAACAAATTTAAACAGTTTGTTGAAAAGTTGGATGATCTCTTTGATATTGCTCAACAAGATGCCTTGGCTCTGATGAAATCGGAAGAAGATAAGGCGTTTCTCGTGAAACAGAGGCAGAAGGGCCGCCCAGGTTCCATGACTGGAGTGGATCTCAAGTTGTCTCGAGCAGAAGAAATCAAGGCGCAAAAGGAACTTGCAAAAATGAACCGACAAATCCAAGAAGAAACTTTATATATTGGTGAGTTTTTTATTAATATTATTATTATTATTCTAAAAAATAGATAAATAATAGATAATAGATATTTTTTAAATAATACCTATTGATAATTAGAAGTAGGTAATTTATTACCTATGTATTATTACTATTCTGCTAAAACGACTAGTTTCTATAGTCTTTTTTTCTCTTTCTTTTGTTGCTTCTTAGAGACGGATGATGAAGACAAGTTCGAAGAAGGAGAAGAAGAAGAAGACACTGAAGAGGATAGCATCTACCAGGAACTTGAGAGCTTGGAGGAAATGGACATCCCTGAAGAAGCTGTAGAAGATCCAGGACCATCTGAGAGCAAGATGATGAAAGTTTCATTTGTAAGGGGCGTTAAAGAGATTTTAAACATGAAATTGTCCATTTTGTTAGATCGATGTAAGGTATCCGACAGAAATGCCACGAAAATTTTAATAGCTACTCTAGAAGCACTAAACCTTGACCCTCTTGAGTACAAAGTCTCGAAAACTTTATTACATTATAGAAGGCAAATGTTCAGCGAACAATATACTAAAATAATATTTGATAAAGTAAACATTCCTGAAAAAGAGCCCGTGGTTGTCCATTGGGACGGTAAACTTTTACCGGGTGTTTTAAATAATGAACAATGTGAGCGAATAGCTATTGCTATTTCATATGGCGAAAAGGAACAGCTGCTGGGAGTTCCTGTAACAGCAAACAGCTCTGGAGAGGAGCAAGCCGTAGCCGTATATGAATGCCTACATGAATGGGGTCTTCCCAACACCGTCAAGGCGATGTGCTTCGACACTAAAGCATCCAACACGGGAAGACTCAAAGAAGCATGCGTCATATTGGAGCAAATGTTAGGAAGAGAATTGTTATACCTAGCTTGCCGTCACCATATCTTGGAAATTCTGTTAAGAGGCGTATTCGACACAAAAATGGGATCAACCACTGGACCTCATCCAGACATTTTTAAGAGATTCCTCACTGCGTGGTCCAAGATAGACAAAGGAAAATACGACACAGGTATCAGTGACAATCTAATACAAAAGCAGCTAACTCCAGAAGTAATTGCAAATGTTACTGCAGAATTAGAGACCAAATTAACTGAGAGCCACCCCAGATATGACTAAAAGGAGCTATTGCAGTTGGTTCTAGTATTTGTTGGATCACTAGACGGCAATGTTGTGGGTTTTAGAACTCCAGGAGCCATTCATCACGCTAGGTGGATGGCAAAGGCTATTTACTGCTTAAAAATGTTCATTTTTCGTCGTCAATTTAAGATGTCTAAAGAAGAAGAAAGTTCTGTGCGTGTCATTTCTGTTTTCCTAGTTAAAATTTATTGTAAAGCTTGGTTCAATACTTCAAAAGCTCATCTTGCACCAAAGCAAGATTTAGGTATTTTGCATAGTCTGTTAGACTATAAAGAATGTGACAATGGCATTGCAGAAATAGCCCTGACCAAATTTTCGAACCATTTGTGGTATTTGAATGCAGAGTTGGTGGGATTATCTTTTTTTGATCCCACCATTACAGACGATGGAAAGTTGTTAATGGCTAATAAATTGCTCAGTAGCACAGATGAACCATCAGAGCACGCTAGGGTTGTAAATCCAAAAGTTAGGAAAGAAAAATTAAAAGAGGTAGTTGATGGAGGATTGGTAAATTTACTTACCAAAGAAACGTTTACATTCTTTGACCGATTTAATATAAAAACAGATTTCCTAAGACAACATCCAAACACCTGGCCTCAAAATAATGACTTCCAAGAAGGATTGAAAATTGTCAAAACATTAAAAGTAGTTAATAATATGGCTGAGCGTGGTGTTAAATTAATAACCGACTTTAACAACCTTCTGACAAAAGATGAAGGCCAAAAGCAATATTTCCTGCAAGTTGCAAGCAAATGCCAAGCATTATATCCTGACGTTTCTAAAACTACTTTAACAAAAGCTCTAGAATAGATTAGATAACTATGTAAAATTATGAACTCATGTAGGTACTACGTCTGTATCTTTTCTGTGTCTGTTTTGTATGTATTATATACCTGAATTTTATATTTTAAAATAAAAAATGTCATTAGACTTATCAGTTTTACTTGTTTTTTAATTATATTTCTACTTTAAACTCAAAAATGTACAAAAAAAAAGCAAAATTTATCACTTAATAACAAAATATACGAAGTATGCTCCTAGTGGTACCAGGTCACGTTTTTGGGACTAAAGGCTGTTGTAACTCTGTTTGACTTAAAATAACAACAATTATGTATAGAATATAAATTTTGAAGAACAACATTAGCTTTCTTTTGAGATATTAAGCGTGTTTTTATTATTTACCGTTCTGGAGTTATGGCTCCATATGTCAGCTTTTTGGCAAAAAATTTGGATTTTTTCAAACTTTGAGCGACGAGCGGCACGGGTTAACGTCGTTTAATTGAGCTCAAATTTCGGCTATCTCAATATCTGGAAAGGGGAATCGTTTTGTGGGGTCCAGACGAACAAAATACTGACATTTTTTCCCCCCCTTTATGAGATCCGGTCACTCTAGGGTACACGGACAGTGAAATTTCGCGTACAATACCATGTTCGCGAAAAACAGTTTCGTTGTGGAAATCCAGATGGGAAAATGAAAACAGCCTCAAGTGTCGTCATGGTGGTGGTGCGACACGTAAAACTACTCGAGAACAAGACGCCGCGCTAGTTTCTGTAGCTCAGGCAAGCCCATATTTAACTAGCAGACAGATTGCTGCGTGTGTTGGGGTGAATTTGTCTAAAGGCACAATTTTGGAGCGTTTAAGAGAAGGAGGGCTCCAGTCATTTACAGCTGCTTCAAAACAGCTATTAACCGAACGACAGAAGCTGGCTCGAATGAATTTCGCCCAAGAAAACTTAGAACGGCCATTAGAATTTTGGAGGAGAGCTATTTTTACTGATAAGACGGTATGGAGTTCATCAAATGATGGTCGTGTGCTAGTTTATCGCCCTAAATATACTCGTTTTCAACCACTCTATGTGCATCAACGCCGCTATAGTGGTCGCTTCTCTGTCTCTAGTTGGGGGTGGATTTCACACGCTGGTGTGGGTGTAATGTGGAAAATAGATGGACATTTAAATAAGGAGCAATACGAGAGTATCTTGGATAACGTGATGTTGCCGTCTGTACGGGAAAGATATCCCGTAGGACCAATTGTTTATCAACACGATCGCTCACCTGTCCATACTTCTCGGTTAGTGCAGCAGTGGTTTGCAGATCGTGGGTGGGAGGGGGGGGGGACACATTGATGTTATTCCATGGCCTCCATGTGGCTGTGATATGAACCCAATTGAGAATGTATGGGCAGAAATGACTAGGATTCTTCGTGAACGTAATTTGGATATCAGGAATTCTAATCAACTGTGGGATGAGGTTGAAGCTGCTTGAGAAGAGCTCTCTGACAGTCCACGATATGTTGCAAGACTTATTAATTCTATGCCAAGAAGACTAGCAAGTGTTGTGGAAGCAGAAGGATTTTGCACACGTTATTGATTTGTTAATTACGTGATATACTTTTGCTTCTGGTTCAATGGATGTTGGACTATGTGTATTGGCTGGATATAAATCATACTTCACCTCTTGGTTTAACCACCTGGATCCCCATCTGTCATCACTATCTAAGCTTAACCACCTTGATCACCATCTGTTGTCACTATCTTGGCTTCACTGCCTGTATCACCATACGTCGTCACTATCTTGGCTTCACTGCCTGGATCACCATACGTAGTCACTATCTTGGCTTCACCACCTGGATCACCATCTATCGTCACTATCTTGGCTTCACCACCTGTATCAGCATCTGTCGACACTATCTTGGCTTAACCACCTGGATCACCATCTGTCGACACTATCTTGGCTTAACCACCTGGATCACCATACGTCGTCACTTTCTTGGCTTAACCACCTGGATCACCATCTGTCGACACTATCTTGGCTTCACTGCCTGGATCACCATACGTCGTCACTATCTTGGCTTCACCACCTGGATCACCATCTGTCGTCACTATCTTGGCTTCACCACCTGGATCACCTTCTATCGTCACTATCTTGGCTTCACCACCTGGATCACCATCTGTCGTCACTATCATGGCCAAACCACCTGTATCACCGTATACTGTTGGGGAAGGGAGGACAGCTCATGGCAAACTAATTAGACCATTGTCTTACTATTATTTTTATGCTATCATTGCTGGTTAACACCTGTTGAGGCTATACATATAATTGACAATTATTCTTATGGGGTTGAATGCCAGGCCTCCACCGTGGTTCGGATTCCACGTTAAACTGTAGGTCCTTCATTTCATCTCACAATCACCCTACCATTACACATTAGCGTAAGTGCGTATAACCCGAACGGGTAGTAAGACGCGGTGCTAATAATAATAATAATAATAATAATAATAATAATAATAATACAATAAAAAAAGCTCAAGTTTCTTGATCCATCACAAAAGTAGCATAGCTATACTTACTACATTACAAGATGTATGTGTTTAGAAGGGGAAGGGAGAGACAGATGTTATTACAGGGACAGTCACTATTTGCAAGAGTTTCTTAAACTATTGTGTAGTAGCCTGATAGTGGTTTATAGTAATCGTAATTATATTATTCTTAGTTAAACTCATCACGATTAAAAACTAGACAATTTTTCTAACATAATCTATATTCATAATTTAAATGATTTATTTATATAATAGAGTTTGTGTAAATTTAGTAATGACCACACACCATCACATAATTGACACTAAATTCCTACTAATATATCACATATCATTTATATTCAAAGTTGTTGGTACCATATAATCACAGTGCTATACTTGCTTGTGTAACATTCAAAGTTAAATAGGTCAGCAGACACATGTGAAACATGTTGAGACATAGTCTTCTGTCAAACGTATTTATAGATATTTTCAAACTTAGCTTCAATACTTTTTATTCTTGTGCGATTTTAATATGTATAGTTTTTTAATTATCTGGGTCCTACTATTCGTTTGGACTATTACAATTAACTACGGTAGCAGAGTAGGAATGATGAAGGTGGACTGTGAGATTAACTCACAATCTTGAGAATATTGCTTTTGTAAAAAACATAATTAGTAAATCTAACCAAGATTTCAACCCTGACGTATCTGTAATTGTTAAATCAAACTAAACGAGCTTTAGGCTTTTAGATATTGTACCCACTTAACCAGTAAAGGGTGTGTGAAAGGGTGGTACAAAGAAGCGCTCATTTTTAAACCTTGATATCCTGCTATGAGTTGTGCCGGTTACTCGCTAGCAACCGAGAGTTAAGTTCGGCAACACTGGAAACCGAATGACGTTACAAATAACGAAACCAAAGGAATTGAAGCGTGCCACTTTACAGTATACGTAAATAAGAGAAAACACTATTATTTTAATGAGTGCACCATGTAGAATGATTTGTTTAGCTATATCACACACACACACATATATATATGTGTGTGTGTGTGATATAGCTAAACAAATCATTCTACATGGTGCACTCATTAAAATAATAGTAATAATAATATCATATATATATACATACATACATACATTTCATTTTCTTGTAACCAAATTGGTAGAATATTACATTGTGGAAATTATTTAAATATTAACTTGTTTCAAACAAGCAAACATTAGTTACCTAGTATAGGTTTATAGATTGCTTATACAGGACACGCGCTAGATCAAATTCAACTTTTTATTTTTTTGGTTTACATAAAATAAAATTTGTCTATATGAATTTAGTACTGTTACTCAGCCGAAATATAGTTTGGATTTTTGTTGTTGCTAAACCTTAACATGCCAGGCAGACCTATTAGTTATAATATGTTTACAATCCAAATAATAAATATTTAGTTAAGTCCTTTTAGGTAAAGGGGTTTTATGACATATAACTCATAAATATATTATTTTTAAATAACCACCTGCATACAACATCTCAAAGTAAATGTAGGCCCCTACAGATTTTAGTTTTGCTTTGTTTTTAAATGCGAATTATTTGGTATCCTATCTGTTTTTAGACAAATATGTTAAATAAAAACACCCAATTATTAATACAACAACTTAATTAAATAGTTATTTTATTTAGTCATATGTAAAAAAAATTATATAGGCTTTGGAGACCAATGTCTGCTCATTGGATTACCACACATTCACGCTACGGACTCTATTGCATAGATTTAATCTATTTTTCTTTTGTTTTCACACAAATAAACACATTTCTTGGATTTCTGTTGAATTCAAAGCATTTTTTTTTCCTTTTGCTTACATACTTTAAAATGGCGCGTTTCTTTCAACAAAATTATTCTCTAGTTGACACGCGAAGGGAGAGAAGAAGCGTCCTTTAGTTTTGTTTTAAACTACTCCAGGGGTGGCCAACATTATTTTCTGTCATACCACTATCTACATTCTACTCTGTTGGCACTGTTAGTGTAACTATCGCCCAAAACATTACCGGACTCCTGCCCCCTTTCTACATCGTGGACAGTAAAACAATAGGGCTATTTAGAGAGAGGAATAGGGGATAAACTAAATTATTCAAATTTTAGTGACAAGTGAAGTTGGCTGAAATAATTCGTTTATTTGTTTTCCCATGTTATACAAGTAAGGGAGAAAGCGGCATTCTGCAACACAGTCATTAATCATGATTTTTATGGATCCTGAGATGACAGGATAGGTATGTTTATGTGGGATGGGGAGGTGGGGTGATGGCAGAGAGACGTGATGGTGTGTTTCCTGAAGGGAAGACTTAAAAAATATTTTTTTGGTGCGGCTTTCTGCGACACTCATTTACATAATAATATTGGAGGGTTCTTGAGATGTTGATGGGAGATGGGGAGGTGGGGGGGGATGACTGAGAGAAGTGATGGGAGGGTGTGGAGGAGGGGGGATGGGTGGTTGGAGCACCTGGCTGCCTGAGAGGGAGACTTATATTTTTTTTTTAGTGCAGCATACGAGGACAGGTGACGAGTCATGGTTCTTCCTCAGAGGTGAGGGGTCAGGAGGGATTGAGTGTTTTCTCTCCCTCTCTCTCTCTTTCATCGGCGTGATGTAGTAGGGTTTGGGGGGTCTCTCTACCACCACCAAAACGACCATCCTGAATTTTGAAGGTAAGTGTGTGTGTGTGTGTGTGTGTGTGTATGTGTATGTGTGTATGTGTGTATGTATATGTGCATGTGTATGTATGTGTGTGCTAGGATAACCGTACTTAATCTAAGTCAATAAACATTGAATTGTTTCCAGGTTAAATGTGAATAGTTTTTTGAAATGAGTTTAAAAAGGAATTGTTTACTTCATTAATTAACAATACGAGGTTCGAACCTTGCTTCCCAGGATAATTGCACTCGAAACTAATATGGTAGAATTTAGATACAGATACGCTCATTCATGCGGAGGGAGTAAACATTGAATTGTTTTCAGGAGGAAACGACCTAATGGAACAGGCTACAGATCTAGATGTCCAGGGTTCAATCCTCGGTACTGTCGTGTAGATCACAGGAAACGACCTAATGGAACAGGCTACTGATCTAGAGGTCCCGAGTTCAATCCTCATATCTATAGTGTAGATCACAGGAAACAACCTAATGGAACAGGCTACTGATCTAGAGGTCCCGAGTTCAATCCTCATATCTATAGTGTAGATCACAGGAAACAACCTAATGGAACAGGCTACTGATCTAGAGGTCCCGAGTTCAATCCTCATATCTATAGTGTAGATCACAGGAAACAACCTAATGGAACAGGCTACTGATCTAGAGGTCCCGGGTTCAATCCTCATATCTATAGTGTAGATCACAGGAAACAACCTAATGGAACAGGCTACTGATCTAGAGGTCCCGAGTTCAATCCTCATATCTATGGTCAGTCCTAGCAAAGATTGGGAATTAAGGATATGACAAGTATTATTCACCTCTAAATAAATAGTACAGTTTTTTCTATAAATATTATCCACTCTACCTCCATGCAAATGCGGGTTCACTTCCTAAGGGTTATCTCTCGCACCAGACTCGGGATGGCTGAGAGGGGTCGGGGGGAGACTATAAATATTATCCTGCAAATGCGGGTTCACTTCCTCTAATTAAACCTTCCCAATTCCTACGTGGGAGGACAGCTTATGGACCTCGAACCCTGATGGTCAAGATTGTGAATTAAGGATATGACAAGTATTATTCGCCTCTAAATAAATAGTACAGTTTTTTTCTATAAATATTATCCACTCTAGCTCCATGCAAATGCGGCTACACTTCCCAATTCTCAAACCTTGATGGTCAGTCCTAGCAAAGATTGGGAATTAAGGATAGGACAAGTATATCTCTCTCTCTCTCTCAAAGATTCTTTCATGCATAGTCTTAGTCTATCAACATACGCATACATATAGTCTTTACAATCCCTCCCTCTCTCTCTCTCAAACCTTGACGGTCTGTAGGACAGCTACGGGTCTCGAAGTATCCACTCTACCTTCATACAAATGTGGGTTCACTTCCTCTAATTCCTACGCGGTCTCAAACCCTGATGGTCAGTCCTAGCAAAGATTTAGGAATTAAGGAGAGGACAGCTTATGGACCTCGAACCCTGATGGTCAAGATTGGGAATTAAGGATATGACAAGTATTATTCGCCTCTAAATAAATAGTACAGTTTTTTTCTATAAATATTATCCACTCTAGCTCCATGCAAATGCGGCTACACTTCCCAATTCTCAAACCTTGATGGTCAGTCCTAGCAAAGATTGGGAATTAAGGATATGACAAGTATATCTCTCTCTCTCTCTCTCAAAGATTCTTTCATGCATAGTCTTAGTCTATCAACATACGCATACATATAGTCTTTTCAATCCCTCTCTCTCTCTCTCAAACCTTGATGGTCTGTAGGACAGCTACGGGTCTCGAAGTATCCACTCTACTTTCATACAAATGTGGGTTCACTTCCTCTAATTCCTACGCGGTCTCAAACCCTGATGGCCAGTCCTAGCAAAGATTTAGGAATTAAGGATATGACAAGTATTATTCAGTACAAAATTCTCTCTCTCAAAGATTCTTTCATGCATAGTCTTAGTCTATCAACATACGCATACATATAGTCTTTTCAATCCTTCTCTCTCTCTCAAACCTTGACGGTCTGTAGGACAGCTACGGGTCTCGAAGTATCCACTCTAGCTCCATGCAAATGCGGGTACACTTCCCAATTCTCAAACCTTGATGGTCAGTCCTAGCAAAGATTGGGAATTAAGGATATGACAAGTATATTCTCTCTCAAAAAGGGAGGACAGCTTATGGACCTCGAACCCTGATGGTCAAGATTGGGAATTAAGGATATGACAAGTATTATTCACCTCTAAATAAATAGTACAGTTTTTTTAAACCTAGTATATTCTTAATATCTTTCTCTCTCTCAAACCCTGATGGTCAGGCTACAGTTCCATAGGTCCCAGGTTCAATCCTCACAGGAAACAGCCTAATGGAACAGGATACAGATCTAGAGGTTTCCGGGTTCAATCCTCACAGGAAACAGCCTAATGGAACAGGCTACAGATCTAGAGGTTCCAGGTTCAATCCTCATAGGAAACAGCCTAACGGAACGGGATACAGATCTAGAGGTTCCCGGGTTCAATCCCCCACAGGAAACAGCCTAATGGAACAGGATACAGATCTAGAGGTTCCCGGGTTCAATCCTCACAGGAAACAGCCTAATGGAACAGGATACAGATCTAGAGGTTCCAGGTTCAATCCTCATAGGAAACAGCCTAACGGAACAGGCTACTGATCTAGAGGTTCCCGGGTTCAATCCTCATATCTATGAGGCCGGCTTATGGACCTCGAACCCTGATGGTCACTCCTAGCAAAGATTGGGAATTAAGGATATGACAAGTATATTCTCTCTCAAAAAGGGAGGACAGCTTATGGACCTCGAACCCTGATGGTCAAGATTGGGAATTAAGGATATGACAAGTATTATTCACCTCTAAATAAATAGTACAGTTTTTTTAAACCTAGTATATTCTTAATATCTTTCTCTCTCTCAAACCCTGATTGTCAGGCTACAGTTCCATAGGTCCCAGGTTCAATCCTCACAGGAAACAGCCTAATGGAACAGGATACAGATCTAGAGGTTTCCGGGTTCAATCCTCACAGGAAACAGCCTAATGGAACAGGCTACAGATCTAGAGGTTCCAGGTTCAATCCTCATAGGAAACAGCCTAACGGAACGGGATACAGATCTAGAGGTTCCCGGGTTCAATCCCCCACAGGAAACAGCCTAATGGAACAGGATACAGATCTAGAGGTTCCCGGGTTCAATCCTCACAGGAAACAGCCTAATGGAACAGGATACAGATCTAGAGGTTCCAGGTTCAATCCTCATAGGAAACAGCCTAACGGAACAGGCTACTGATCTAGAGGTTCCCGGGTTCAATCCTCATATCTATGAGGCCGGCTTATGGACCTCGAACCCTGATGGTCAGTCCTAGCAAAGATTGGGAATTAAGGATATGACAAGTATCCACTCAACCTCTAATTAAACCTTCCCAATTCTCAAACCCTGGGAATTAAGGATATGACAAGTATTATTCAGTACATCACGGGTCTCGAACCATGGGATATGACACAGGAAACAGCCTAACGGAACAGGCTACTGATCTAGAGGTTCCCGGGTTTCCCGTCCATCAATGACTCACGGTCATTCATCATGGGCACGGGGCGAATCCTGGATAACTCAGCGGTAAGAGTATGAGCTTAGTCCTGACAGAGGGTTCTTCTTCATTGCGAGCAGTTTAACGGTGGAGGTCTGGCATTCCTCGGTGAGGGAATGGTTTGTGGCGGGACCGAGGATTGAACCCCGACCGTCAGCATAGAAGTCTGACGCCTTACACCTAGACCATCAGCTCACCCCGGTAGCGCGTATGATGATGGTATTAGTTAATAATCTTTTAAAATCTTTAAAAAAGATTTGTTTACATCATTAACTGTCAATACAAGGTTCGAACCAACTTAACACTTAAGATTTAAATCAATTAGAACTTTCATCTACGATATCTAAACATCACTAGACTATTATTTATCATCGTGTTCGTCAAAGTTTAAAGGTGGTTGCTTAGAGTTCAGTCATTTATTATCTTAAAAAAAACAACCCAGGCAAAGTTCAGTCATTTATTAGCTTAGTACAGTAAAGTTCAACCATAAACATACAGCCCATTAATTACATTGGCTAAATTGATTAGTTAGTGACTGGATTACTAATATATTTTTTCAGAATTAAACATAGAACTATATCAAACTAAGCAAAGTTCACTCATTTAATGGCTTAGTACAGCAAAGTTTAACCATAAACATACAGCCCATTAATTACATTGGCTAAATTGCTTAGTTAGTGACTGGATTACTAATATATTTTTTCAGAATTAAACATAGAACTATATCAAGTCCCTCTACATTCATCCCGACAACCAGTAGCTTTTTTACATCAGAGCGGTTCATATTTGAATACCAATCAATTGTGCAATTTTTTTAATTATCTTTAAATGAAGCTGAATTATTATGCAACTTAATCACCTTTAAACGGGACTGGATTATGACGGAGCTAACAATATTTTTTTTCTAAAACACAGACAAAGTTCTATCATTTATTGGCTTAGTACGTCAAAGTTCGAGCATTAATTACCTTAAAAAACATACAGTTCATTAATTACATTAGCCAAAGTTCAAACGGTCTTAATCGCCTTTTCATTAATTCTTTTACAAGATTCATACATTTAAAAAGTTAATTACATTACGAAGTTCATCCATTAATTACCTTAAAAAAATTCATCTGAATATTGAATTAAGCAAAGTTCAAACAATCTTCCTTAAAAACAAAGTTTGACCATTAATTGCCTTAAAAATAAACAGTCACTTCATTTGAATATTGAATTAGCCAAAGTTCAAATAACCTTAATTACCATTAAATGAATTACCTTTAAATGAGGATGTAACAAGGAGATTGGTTAAATACACTCTCTTCAACTCCTCACCTAGTAGAATCGTAAAAGTTCTGCATGTGTAGATTTAAACCATTCCTAAATCAGTTACTTCATTTGAATATTGAATTAGCCAAAGTTCAAAAAATCTTAATCACATTTAAATGAGACTGGGTTATGACGGAGCTAACGATATTTTTCTAAATCACAGGGAAAGTTCTATCATTTATTGGCTTAGTACGTCAAAGTTCGATCATTAATTACCTTAAAAAACATACAGTCCATTAATTACATTAGCCAAAGTTCAAACGATCTTAATCACCTTTTCATTAATTCTTTTACAAGATTCATACATTTAAAAAGTTAATTACATTACGAAGTTCAACCATTAATTACCTTAAAAAATTCATCTGAATATTGAATTAAGCAAAGTTCAAACAATCTTCCTTAAAAACAAAGTTCGACCATTAATTGCCTTAAAAACAAACAGTTACTTCATTTGAATATTGAATTAGCCAAAGTTCAAATAACCTTAATTATCATTAAATGAATTATCTTTAAATGAGGATGTAACAAGGAGATTGGTTAAATACACTCTCTTCAACTCCTCACCTAGTAGAATCGTAAAAGTTCTGCATGTGTAGATTTAAACCATTCCTAAATCAGTTACTTCATTTGAATATTGAATTAGCCAAAGTTCAAAAAATCTTAATTACCTTTAAATGAGTCTGTATTAGGAAGAAGTTAACAATATTTTTTCTAAAAAAATCAGTTACTTCATTCAAATATTGAATTAACCAAAGTTCAAACAAACTTAGTTACCTTTAAATGAGACTGTAACAAGGAGATTGGTTAAATACACTCTCTTCAACTCCTCTCCTAGTCGGATCGTAAAAGTTCTGCATGGGTAGATCTAAACCATTCCTTAAGTAGTAGAACATTTTCCGTAGCACAAGAATAGAAGCTAGCGTAATGAGTAGCGCACTTGTTCGCGTTGTACAGTTTTTTTAGCTTTCCCAAGGAAGGACATCCAAGTTCGCCTAACTCAAAAAACTCATACTTGTCTGTATCGGAACCTATGAGTTTCTCTAGCCAAGTTAACTTCTCCGCTCCTTTGATATAGATCGATACTCGCGAGCCGTACCGTTCCAGATGAGGGATTATGGTAGAACGTAGATTCGCGTATGGTATATCACCTTCACTCCAAGATAGTCCATGATGACAAGTTCTTACCCACTCTATATTTTCCATAGTCGAAACAGAGAGGTTATCCAACTTACACGGCGGAAGAAACTTATAGTTGATTTCCTCGAAATGTTCAAAATGTAAAACACTCACCTCTTTGAAAACGAATGATATTTCTTCGCCCGAATATCCTTGCACATCGATCAACATAGCGACACGCTCTAATACGGAAAAAAAGAAGCTACTGTTTGCCGGGATGAATGCAGATGAGCCCGCCTAGAAGTTCAGATCTATATATATTGTTCATCTCACGCAGATGTTCTCGTGTGAAGCGAGATAGCAGCGGGAGGAGAGGAGGAAGCTTATAATCAAGATTCTCTACCCAACCCTCCTGCAGGGTCATAGCCTCTCCGCGCGCTCCGGTGATTAGAATCAGAGGTATTCTTAAATAACTCCAGCCTAGCATGAAGAGACACCATTCTCAATCATGGGTCAGGTGTTGAGGAGGTCTGTTTTTTTTTTCCTAGACCTCGCTTCAAAAAAGATCAAGGGGTTCACGACGATATAATTCAGGAGCTGATCCCTTCCCTCCCACGAAGACTCGTGCAGGACAAAGGTATTCTTCGTCAAGAAACCGTACAGCTGTGTTCTGAGGTAATAAAGGGTAGACCTACCGTTTACCGTTCCCATCTCTATGATAATGTGCTAAGGGAAGCTAGCAGGTGCAGGTGAACCGGGACGTACGCCTCCCAGAGAGAGAAACTCTCCGACCCCTGGGAGAGAGAGAGAGAGAGAGAACCGTCCGAGGATTGAAGCCAATGATTGCCCCTCCTACAAAGTACACAGATCTAGACCCTCAATGTGAAAACTACTTAAGTATTATGATTCTAAGCATGTCACTTGGAAAGAAATTTATGTTCTAATACCTTGACTGTTATGATAATGTACGGCTCTTTCAAGAGCAGCTGTGCACCGCAGTCACTAGGTCAAGCCCGCCACGACACACTTTACCGTGTGGGGCGCCTTATAACCCTGCCCATAGGGTCTAAACGCTACGTCACGATGCGAGAGATAACCCCTCCACCCGGGTGTTCCATACCGAAAAAAACTAAGACTTTGAGAGAGAGAGAGAGAGGGAGAATTTTGTACTGAATAATACTTGTCATATCCAGGTTGTTTCCTGGGAACCTCTAGATCAGTAGCCTGTTCCGTTAAGTTGTTTTCTGTGATCTAGGGATTGAACTCGGGACCTCTAGATCTGTAGCCTGTTCCGTTAAGTTGTTTCCTGTGAAAGTGTCGAGGATTGAACCCGGTACATCTAGATCAGTAGCCTCTTCCGTTAAGTTGTTTCCTGTGAAAGTGCCGAGGATTGAACCCGGGAACCTCTAGATCAGTAGCCTGTTCCGTTAGGTTGTTTCCTGTGAGGATTGAACCCGGGAACCTCTAGATCAGTAGCCTGTTCCGTTAGGCTGTTTCCTATGAGGATTGAACCTGGGACCTCTAGATCTGTATCCTGTTCCATTAGGCTGTTTCCTATGAGGATTGAACCCGAGAACCTCTAGATCTGTATCCTGTTCCATTAGGCTGTTTCCTGTGAGGATTGAACCCGGGAACCTCTAGATCTGTATCCTGTTCCGTTAGGCTGTTTCCTATGAGGATTGAACCTGGAACCTCTAGATCTGTATCCTGTTCCATTAGGCTGTTTCCTGTGAGGATTGAACCCGGGAACCTCCAGATCTGTATCCTGTTCCATTAGGCTGTTTCCTGTGGGGGATTGAACCCGGGAACCTCTAGATCTGTATCCCGTTCCGTTAGGCTGTTTCCTATGAGGATTGAACCTGGAACCTCTAGATCTGTAGCCTGTTCCATTAGGCTGTTTCCTGTGAGGATTGAACCCGGGAACCTCTAGATCTGTATCCTGTTCCATTAGACTGTTTCCTGTTGAGGATTGAACCCGGGAACCTCTAGATCTGTATCCTGTTCCGTTAGGCTGTTTCCTATGAGGATTGAACCTGGGACCTATGGAACTGTAGCCTGACCATCAGGGTTTGAGAGAGAGAAAGATATTAAGAATATACTAGGTTTAAAAAACTGTACTATTTATTTAGAGGTGAATAATACTTGTCATATCCTTAATTCCCAATCTTGACCATCAGGGTTCGAGGTCCATAAGCTGTCCTCCCTCTTTGAGAGAGAATATACTTGTCATATCCTTAATTCCCAATCTTTGCTAGGACTGACCATCAAGGTTTGAGAATTGGGAAGTGTACCCGCATTTGCATGGAGCTAGAGTGGATACTTCGAGACCCGTAGCTGTCCTACAGACCGTCAAGATTTGAGAGAGAGAGAGAGAGAGAGGGATTGAAAAGACTATATGTATGCGTATGTTGATAGACTAAGTCTATGCATGAAAGAATCTTTGAGAGAGAGAATTTTGTACTGAATAATACTTGTCATATCCTTAATTCCTAAATCTTTGCTAGGACTGACCATCAGGGTTTGAGACCGCGTAGGAATTAGAGGAAGTGAACCCACATTTGTATGAAAGTAGAGTGGATACTTCGAGACCCGTAGCTGTCCTACAGACCGTCAAGGTTTGAGAGAGAGAGAGAGAGGGATTGAAAAGACTATATGTATGCGTATGTTGATAGACTAAGACTATGCATGAAAGAATCTTTGAGAGAGAGAGATATACTTGTCATATCCTTAATTCCTAAATCTTTGCTAGGACTGACCATCAGGGTTTGAAACCGCGTAGGAATTAGAGGAAGTGAACCCACATTTGTATGAAAGTAGAGTGGATACTTCGAGACCCGTAGCTGTCCTACAGACCGTCAAGGTTTGAGAGAGAGAGAGAGAGGGATTGAATTTTTAAGGCAATTAATGGTTGAACTTCGTAATGTAATTAACTTTTTAAATGTATGAATCTTGTAAAAGAATTAATGAAAAGGCGATTAAGACCGTTTGAACTTTGGCTAATGTAATTAATGAACTGTATGTTTTTTAAGGTAATTAATGATCGAACTTTGACGTACTAAGCCAATAAATGATAGAACTTTGTCTGGGTTTTAGAAAAAAATATTGTTAGCTCTGTCATAATCCAGTCTCGTTTAAAGGTGATTAAGTTGCATAATAATTCAGCTTCATTTAAAGATAATTAAAAAAATTGCACAATTGATTGGTATTCAAATATGAACCGCTCTGATGTAAAAAAAGCTACTGGTTGTCGGGATGAATGTAGAGGGACTTGATATAGTTCTATGTTTAATTCTGAAAAAATATATTAGTAATCCAGTCACTAACTAAGCAATTTAGCCAATGTAATTAATGCACTGTATGTTTATGGTTGAACTTTGCAGTACTAAGCTAATAAATGAGTGAACTTTGCTTAGTTTGATATAGTTCTATGTTTAATTCTGAAAAAATATATTAGTAATCCAGTCACTAACTAAGCAATTTAGCCAAGGTAATGTAATTAACACTTTAAATGTATGAATCTTGTAAAAGAATTAATGAAAAGGTAATTAATTTGGCTAATCCAATATTGTTAACTTCTTCATAATCCTGCCTCTTTTAAACATTGTTCGAACATTAGTTAATTCAATATTCAAATGAAGTAACTGATTTAGGAATGGTTTAAATCTACACATGCAGAACTTTTACGATTCTACTAGGTGAGGCGTTGAAGAGAGTGTATTTAACCAATCTCCTTGTTACATCCTCATTTAAAGATAATTCATTTAATGGTAATTAAGGTTATTTGAACTTTGGCTAATTCAATATTCAAATGAAGTAACTGTTTGTTTTTAAGGCAATTAATGGTCAAACATTGTTTTTAAGGAAGATTGTTTGAACTTTGCTTAATTCAATATTCAGATGAATTTTTTAAGGTAATTAATGGTTGAACTTCGTAATGTAATTAACTTTTTAAATGTATGAATCTTGTAAAAGAATTAATGAAAAGTTGATTAAGATCGTTTGAATTTGGCTAATGTAATTAATGGACTGTATGTTTTTTAAGGTAATTAATGATCGAACTTTGACGTACTAAGCCAATAAATGATAGAACTTTGCCTGTGTTTTAGAAAAATATTGTTAGCTCCGTCATAATCCAGTCTCATTTAAAGGTGATTAAGATTTTTTGAACTTTGGCTAATTCAATATTCAAATGAAGTAACTGATTTAGGAATGGTTTAAATCTACACATGCAGAACTTTTACGATTCTACTAGGTGAGGAGTTGAAGAGAGTGTATTTAACCAATCTCCTTGTTACATCCTCATTTAAAGGTAATTCATTTAATGGTAATTAAGGTTATTTGAACTTTGGCTAATTCAATATTCAAATGAAGTAACTGTTTGTTTTTAAGGCAATTAATGGTCGAACTTTGTTTTTAAGGAAGATTGTTTGAACTTTGCTTAATTCAATATTCAGATGAATTTTTTAAGGTAATTAATGGTTGAACTTCGTAATGTAATTAACTTTTTAAATGTATGAATCTTGTAAAAGAATTAATGAAAAGGCGATTAATACCGTTTGAACTTTGGCTAATGTAATTAATGGACTGTATGTTTTTTAAGGTAATTAATGATCGAACTTTGACGTACTAAGCCAATAAATGATAGAACTTTGCCTGTGTTTTAGAAAAAATATTGTTAGCTCCGTCATAATCCAGTCTCATTTAAAGGTGATTAAGATTTTTTGAACTTTGGCTAATTCAATATTCAAATGAAGTAACTGATTTAGGAATGGTTTAAATCTACACATGCAAAACTTTTACGATTCTACTAGGTGAGGAGTTGAAGAGAGTGTATTTAACCAATCTCCTTGTTACATCCTCATTTAAAGGTAATTCATTTAATGGTAATTAAGGTTATTTGAACTTTGGCTAATTCAATATTCAAATGAAGTAACTGTTTGTTTTTAAGGCAATTAATGGTCAAACATTGTTTTTAAGGAAGATTGTTTGAACTTTGCTTAATTCAATATTCAGATGAATTTTTAAGGTAATTAATGGTTGAACTTCGTAATATAATTAACTTATTAAATGTATGAATCTTGTAAAAGAATTAATGAAAAGGCGATTAAGACCGTTTGAACTTTGGCTAATGTAATTAATGGACTGTATGTTTTTTAAGGTAATTAATGATCGAACTTTGACGTACTAAGCCAATAAATGATAGAACTTTGTCTGTGTTTTAGAAAAAAATATTGTTAGCTCTGTCATAATCCAGTCTCGTTTAAAGGTGATTAAGTTGCATAATAATTCAGCTTCATTTAAAGATAATTAAAAAAATTGCACAATTGATTGGTATTCAAATATGAACCGCTCTGATGTAAAAAAAAGCTACTGGTTGTCGGGATGAATGTAGAGGGACTTGATATAGTTCTATGTTTAATTCTGAAAAAATATATTAGTAATCCAGTCACTAACTAAGCAATTTAGCCAATGTAATTAATGGGCTGTATGTTTATGGTTGAACTTTACAGTACTAAGCTAATAAATGACTGAACTTTGCCTGGGTTTTTTTTTTTAAGATAATAAATGACTGAACTCTAAGCAACCACCTTTAAACTTTGACGAACACGATGATAAATAATAGTCTAGTGATGTTTAGATATCGTAGATGAAAGTTCTAATTGATTTAAATCTTAAGTGTTAAGTTGGTTCGAACCTTGTATTGACAGTTAATGATGTAAACAAATCTTTTTTAAAGATTTTAAAAGATTATTAACTAATTCCATCATCATACGCGCTACCGGGGTGAGCTGATGGTCTAGGTGTAAGGCGTCAGACTTCTATGCTGACGGTCGGGGTTCAATCCTCGGTCCCGCCACAAACCATTCCCTCACCGAGGAATGCCAGACCTCCACCGTTAAACTGCTCGCAATGAAGAAGAACCCTCTGTCAGGATTAAGCTCATACTCTTACCGCTGAGTTATCCAGGATTCGCCCCGTGCCCATGATGAATGACCGTGAGTCATTGATGGACGGGAAACCCGGGAACCTCTAGATCAGTAGCCTGTTCCATTAGGCTGTTTCCTGTGTCATATCCCATGGTTCGAGACCCGTGATATACTGAATAATACTTGTCATATCCTTAATTCCCAGGGTTTGAGAATTGGGAAGGTTTAATTAGAGGTTGAGTGGATACTTGTCATATCCTTAATTCCCAATCTTTGATAGGACTGACCATCAGGGTTCGAGGTCCATAAGCCGGCCTCATAGATATGAGGATTGAACCCGGGAACCTCTAGATCAGTAGCCTTTTCCGTTAGGCTGTTTCCTATGAGAATTGAACCTGGAACCTCTAGATCTGTATCCTGTTCCATTAGGCTGTTTCCTGTGAGGATTGAACCCGGGAACCTCTAGATCTGTATCCTGTTCCATTAGGCTGTTTCCTGTGGGGGATTGAACCCGGGAACCTCTAGATCTGTATCCCGTTCCGTTAGGCTGTTTCCTATGAGGATTGAACCTGGAACCTCTAGATCTGTAGCCTGTTCCATTAGGCTGTTTCCTGTGAGGATTGAACCCGGAAACCTCTAGATCTGTATCCTGTTCCATTAGGCTGTTTCCTGTGAGGATTGAACCTGGGACCTATGGAACTGTAGCCTGACCATCAGGGTTTGAGAGAGAGAAAGATATTAAGAATATACTAGGTTTAAAAAAACTGTACTATTTATTTAGAGGTGAATAATACTTGTCATATCCTTAATTCCCAATCTTGACCATCAGGGTTCGAGGTCCAAAAGCTGTCCTCCCTCTTTGAGAGAGAATATACTTGTCATATCCTTAATTCCCAATCTTTGCTAGGACTGACCATCAAGGTTTGAGAATTGGGAAGTGTACCCGCATTTGCATGGAGCTAGAGTGGATACTTCGAGACCCGTAGCTGTCCTACAGACCGTCAAGGTTTGAGAGAGAGAGAGAGAGGGATTGAAAAGACTATATGTATGCGTATGTTGATAGACTAAGACTATGCATGAAAGAATCTTTGAGAGAGAGAATTTTGTACTGAATAATACTTGTCATATCCTTAATTCCTAAATCTTTGCTAGGACTGGCCATCAGGGTTTGAGACCGCGTAGGAATTAGAGGAAGTGAACCCACATTTGTATGAAAGTAGAGTGGATACTTCGAGACCCGTAGCTTTCCTACAGACCATCAAGGTTTGAGAGAGAGAGAGAGGGATTGAAAAGACTATATGTATGCGTATGTTGATAGACTAAGACTATGCATGAAAGAATCTTTGAGGAGAGAGAGAGAGAGAGATATACTTGTCATATCCTTAATTCCCAATCTTTGCTAGGACTGACCATCAAGGTTTGAGAATTGGGAAGTGTAGCCGCATTTGCATGGAGCTAGAGTGGATAATATTTATAGAAAAAACTGTACTATTTATTTAGAGGCGAATAATACTTGTCATATCCTTAATTCCCAATCTTGACCATCAGGGTTCGAGGTCCATAAGCTGTCCTCTCCTTAATTCCTAAATCTTTGCTAGGACTGACCATCAGGGTTTGAGACCACGTAGGAATTAGAGGAAGTGAACCCACATTTGTATGAAGGTAGAGTGGATACTTCGAGACCCGTAGCTGTCCTACAGACCGTCAAGGTTTGAGAGAGAGAGAGGGAGGGATTGAAAAGACTATATGTATGCGTATGTTGATAGACTAAGACTATGCATGAAAGAATCTTTGAGAGAGAGAGAGATATACTTGTCATATCCTTAATTCCCAATCTTTGCTAGGGCTGACCATCAAGGTTTGAGAATTGGGAAGTGTAGCCGCATTTGCATGGAGCTAGAGTGGATAATATTTATAGAAAAAAACTGTACTATTTATTTAGAGGCGAATAATACTTGTCATATCCTTAATTCCCAATCTTGACCATCAGGGTTCGAGGTCCATAAGCTGTCCTCCCACGTAGGAATTGGGAAGGTTTAACTAGAGGAAGTGAACCCGCATTTGCAGGATAATATTTATAGTCTCCCCCCGACCCCTCTCAGCCATCCCGAGTCTGGTGCGAGAGATAACCCTTAGGAAGTGAACCCGCATTTGCATGGAGGTAGAGTGGATAATATTTATAGAAAAACTGTACTATTTATTTAGAGGTGAATAATACTTGTCATATCCTTAATTCCCAATCTTTGCTAGGACTGACCATAGATATGAGGATTGAACTCGGGACCTCTAGCTCAGTAGCCTGTTCCATTAGGTTGTTTCCTGTGATCTACACTATAGATATGAGGATTGAACCCGGGACCTCTAGATCAGTAGCCTGTTCCATTAGGTTGTTTCCTGTGATCTACACTATAGATATGAGGATTGAACTCGGGACCTCTAGATCAGTAGCCTGTTCCATTAGGTTGTTTCCTGTGATCTACACTATAGATATGAGGATTGAACTCGGGACCTCTAGATCAGTGGCCTGTTCCATTAGGTTGTTTCCTGTGATCTACACTATAGATATGATGATTGAACTCGGGACCTCTAGATCAGTAGCCTGTTCCATTAGGTCGTTTCCTGTGATCTACACGACAGTACCGAGGATTGAACCCTGGACATCTAGATCTGTAGCCTGTTCCATTAGGTCGTTTCCTCCTGAAAACAATTCAATGTTTACTCCCTCCGCATGAATGAGCGTATCTGTATCTAAATTCTACCATATTAGTTTCGAGTACAATTATCCTGGGAAGCAAGTTTCGAACCTCGTATTGTTAATTAATGAAGTAAACAATTCCTTTTTAAACTCATTTCAAAAAACTATTCACATTTAACCTGGAAACAATTCAATGTTTATTGACTTAGATTAAGTACGGTTATCCTAGCACACACATACATACACATGCACATACACATACACACATACACATACACACACACACACACACTTACCTTCAAAATTCAGGATGGTCGTTTTGGTGGCGGTAGAGAGACCCCCAAACCCTACTACATCACGCCGATGTAAGAGAGAGAGAGGGAGAGAAAACACTCAATCCCTCCTGTCCCCTCACCCCTGAGGAAGAACCATGACTCGTCACCTGTCCTCGTATGCTGCACTAAAAAAAAAAATATAAGTCTCCCTCTCAGGCAGCCAGGTGCTCCAACCAGCCATCCCCCCCCCTCCACACCCTCCCATCACTTCTCTCAGTCATCCCCCCCCCACCTCCCTATCCCCCATCAACATCTCAAGAACCCTCCAATATTATTATGTAAATGAGTGTCGCAGAAAGCCGCACCAAAAAAATATTTTTTAAGTCTTCCCTTCAGGAAACACACCATCACGTCTCTCTGCCATCACCCCACCTCCCCATCCCACATAAACATACCTATCCTGTCATCTCAGGATCCATAAAAATTATGATTAATGACTGTGTTGCAGAATGCCGCTTTCTCCCTTACTTATACATTTGATTTTTTTTTTAAAATCTACGATGACCTTAAGGGTGGAACTTAAAATGACTTTGCGTACCATTAGTGTTTTGGGTTGGTCATCACTGCCCTACGTGACAGACGATACCTGTCTCGCAAGGTGTTAGGCTGGGAGGAGAACTGCCTGGCAAATAGGACCCAAAATATCAATCTGTATGAAGAAAGTGTATCGAAACATTTTTGTAAATTTTTGACACACAATAATTATTATATTTGCAATAGTGTTATTGTAACCGATTTTAGGCATACACTTATTAATGTGTATCGAATATGTATTTGATTAAATAAAAATATGTAAGAAGATATATATCAACGAGTAAATAAATCCTCACATTTAAATATGTAAAACTTAAGATTTTTAGATTTAATTACTTAGAAAATTTGTATTTTAATTCACATTGTATGTCTATACTTGAAATAATAAAAAAAAATATATGTCCTTTAATATGTTTACATTATTTCCACCAAAATTACTATTTTAAGAATGAACGAAAAATAATCTTTTAAGTTACTACTAATTCTTCATAGCTACGTGTAATCTACTTGTTTTAGTTCAGTCATTATTATAAATCAATTTAAAATACTGATAAAAAAACAAAAATACAATCTACAAAAGAATTAAACGTTTTTGGCACGGAATTGTTTTTAAACTATAATGATATAACAATACAAATTATGATAGAGTTAAAAATAATAAACACACATAACTTACACTCAAAGTCACCACTAATTTTTTGGTTCCATACCAATAATAGAACCCTTATGAAAAACTCACGTTATATGTTTGTTTCAGTCCTACACAGATATCAATATATGAAATACTAGACATATAAGCCAAAGCTTGAGTTGGAGCTAAATGCTAGCGTGCCCACATGAAATGGGTTGGAAACAAAAATACGAATAACGGAATTTGTGAGACATTAAAAGTAAGTTAACTTTTTTTTTTTACCCAAATGTGTTTGGTATTTTTGAAAAACTTTTACCGCGAGCACTTCAAATATATTTATTTAATTATAAATAAAATGCTTGGATGTAATAATAATAATTATATATATATATATATATATATAATAATTAAAATAATTATAATTATTTATATATATATATATATATATAAATAATTATAATTATTTATATATATATATATATATATATATATATATATATATATATATATATATAATAAAAGTCTCATAAACGGGATTTTAAAAATGTTGGTGAAGATCTTTAAAAACAAGGAGTATATAAACCATAATAAGTACTTTTTCTCATGAAGAACACGTGCCGACAACTTTCGATGGAGCAAGACCGCATAAACGAGAAGAGGTTGGTTAGACTAGGTATAAAATCCAAATAACCTGCATCAAGTGCACACTTGATCTATGACAATGCATACATTAAAGATGCGTAAAGAATGAAAACTAGCCAAACAATGCATATTATTAAGTCATAGAAATATTGCTGAAAGTTTTTTTTACTAACTATTTTAGTTCCCAGATAAAGTTATTTATATTTAATATAAATGAGTACACCTTAGTTTTCTTATTTTATTCAATAATTAATAAACTATACACTGCAGTGTAGCATCCAAGGTTTCCTGTTAAAAATGTGTTTGAGCTATTGAACGTGCATTTCCTGAACCGACTGATAAAATCAACACACGACTTTGATACTATCTTAAAACTTGAAAAGACACAACCTCCCCCGTCCATTTAGCTCATCACTTTGAAAGAGTAAACACTCATTTCCCTAAAAATAAAAGTTTCGCTATGTCAGGAATAGAACCTGGGAACATTAGTCTAGTAGATAACCATACGATCGTTTGAGCTATACTGTCCTACAATCATACCGTTCAATAAATCTGTAAATCGTTTTCTTGTAAAATTAATAGTTTCGAAAGCATTTATTATTATTATTATTATTATTATTATTTATATTATAAGGGTAACCAATATTCATTTGTGGCATATGAGAGTTTAACATAAATTATTATTATTATTATTTGCGCCGCGTCTTACTACCCGTTCGGGTTATACGCACTTACGCTAATGTGTAATGGTAGGGTGATTGTGAGATGAAATGAAGGACCTACAGTTTAAAGTGGAATCCGAACCACGGTGGAGGCCTGGCATTCTCCACATTCACAAGATGTCTTGTCAGAGGTGAAGGAAGGGTTTGGTAATCAGATAAATCTGTGCCGGGTTTAACATAAAACAAAATACCTCATTTATTTGTTCTTGAAATTTTCTTGGAAGGAGTAATAACTGTTGGCTTACTTCAAGACGCAAATGTTTAGAATATGTGTGGATATTAACTGCATTTGAACTCGGTGGCGTAGTTAGCTAACGCGCTAGTCGTGTTGAGCTCGACTGCTGAGGACGGGGAGATCGAGGTTCGAATCTCGGTCGGGTGAACTGGGGGTGGTTTTTCTTAAATAGTTTTCCACTCTCCCTCCACGTAAATGTGGGTACACTTTCTTTAATTCAACCTTCCCAATTTCTAATTCATTAGCGTAATTAGTATTTAAAGCGTATAACCCAAACGGGTAGTAAGACGAGGTGCTAAATAATAATAATAAACTGCATTTGAAACCGTCAGTATTTTGCTAGTGCATTACTCGATGAAGTGAATTATGTGATCCAACCCTCTTTTTAGACAAGCGCCATTTAACTACTCTACGCTATACTCGGACCTTCACGGCCAGCTAGCACACAGAACTAACTATTTATTAATATGTTTGAGTGCCAGGAAAACTTCACTGTTTCTCAAATAATCTTCATAT
This sequence comes from Timema cristinae, assembly GCA_039000515.1. Lineage (NCBI taxonomy): Eukaryota > Metazoa > Arthropoda > Insecta > Phasmatodea > Timematidae > Timema > Timema cristinae. Next base: position 6,254,191 of record JBCFYV010009882.1, on the reverse strand, counting down.
AGTCAATCTTAAAGGACAAGGAAGGAGTATTTAAAATAATTTAATATACCTTCTTGTTGAGAGTTTTTTTTTTAGCACCACGTCTTACTACCCGTTCTGGTAATATGGATATTTACTAATTACTCTAATGAATAAGGAATTGGTAAGGTTGAATTTAGAGGAGGGGAATGCCAGGCCTCCACCGTAGTTCGGATTCCACGTTAAACTGTAGGTCCTCCATTTCATCTCACAATCACCCTACCATTACACATTAGCGTAAGTGCGTATAACCCGAACGGGTAGTAAGACGTGGTGCTAATAATAATAATAATAATAATAATAATAATAATAATAATAATAATAATAATAATAATAATAATAATAATAATTTAGAGGAAGTTAACCTGCATTTGCGTGGGGGTAGAGTGGAAAACCATTTAGGGAAAACCACCCTTAGTTCACCCGAGTGAGATTCGAACCTCGGTCTCCCCGTCCTCGTCAATCTAGTTCAAAATGAAACTAGTTCGTTAGCTAACAACGCCACCGAAGTGGGTCTGAGAATTGTTGATAATCTCATTGTAGTAGAAACATTATTGATTGAACTTAAAAAAGCATGGGGTGACCTCGTGGTCTAGGGGTAAGGTGTCAGACTTCTATGCTGGCGGCCGGGGTTCAATCCTCGATCCCGGCACAGATTTATCTGATTGCCAAACCCTTCCTTCACCTCTGACAAGACATCTTGTGAATGTGAGGAATGCCAGGTCTCCACCGTGGTTCGGATTCCACGTTAAACTGTAGGTCCTCCATTTCATCTCACAATCACCCTGCCATTACAGATTAGCGTAAGTGCGTATAACCCGAACGGATAGTAAGACGCGGTGCTAATAATAATAATAATAATAATAATAATAATAATAATAATTAAAAAATCATGCCCCAAAATATTAGCCTATAGACACGTGTAATATCTGTTCTAAATACACACAAAATTAAATATTTGATTTATTATAGTAAACAGAATAACAAATTAAAATAGATATTCTAGGAAATACCGTAAATAATTTATATTCTACTGAATCGGTATACACGCGGACACATATTTTCTCATATGATCCATTTTCATTGATGGAACAGGGATCTAATCCTGGCCGAAAATATTCAGGGACTATTTACTAAATTGTTTCCCAATTTCTCTCCAAACAAATGTGATTACATCCTCTTTAATTTGTATCTTTTACATCACTATCCCACAAAAATTATTTTAGAAGTGTAGCCCGGATGAGTAGTTGAGGTGGTTGAAATAGGTAATATTATATTACATATAAATATTCTCCTACAGATTATCCTCTTCGCGGAAGAATGAAATTTCACCTTCCAGCTGACTCACAAAATCCATTATCGCTAGGCCTTTCAGCAGTTCAAGGGACTCATGGCAAAACACTTGATTAAATTAATGTTAAAATCAAAAATACTACACAATTGAAAAAACTGCACCGCAATTGATTATATTGTTATAAATATCTTAAATAATATATATACAACATCCATCCGAAACTTTAACAGGGACTCGAAACCCAAAACTCAAGGATATCATGTTAAAATTTGCCTGGTTAATATCCTACAGACTATAATAAAATACATCGGGATCGGTTTGCTGTTCCAGAGAGATACACAAATATCCGGCTGGTCCTTCACCGAGACTCACAACACAAAACCTGATTATATCTTGTTAAAACATGCCTGAATAAATATTCTATATAAAAAAAATTGCAATCGGTTGAGTGGTTTCATAGATAAATACAAATATACGGCTGACACTTCACCAGGAATCACACCAAAACACCCAATTATTACACTAAAGAAATACCTGGATAAATACTCTACAGAATAATAAAAATTACACCACAGTAATTATCTGGTTCAATAAATGTATACAAACAGTCGGCTGGCCCTTTACCAGGACTCACACCGAAACACCTTATTATACACAAATAATCCTAAAATATGTCTGAATATTGGTCCAGAGATCCTAAATTACAGGTATAAATAAATCTGGCCGTTTCTTTTACGGAAACTCAAACGCTGACTGTATATATGATAGATCCTCCCTTAGCAGACATTCAAAGAATATAAATAAATGCACCGCAATCGGTTATGCAGTTCTATGTATCTTTGCCAACAAGCAGACATTCTTAAAAACCGTACAGAACTACAATAAGTTTTTACTTAAAGATATTTACATTCCAACCCTTAAAAAAGCAAAGCTATCATGTAAATTGTTTCTAGGCTCGTAAACTATATACAATATTTCTCCTTCCTTTTCAATTATTTAAACCTCCTCATTATGATATTGTTTTGATACTTACCTACGACATGGCCAATTTTATTGTTTGAATTTCTGGAATTGATTTAGTAAAAAAACAACACATTAAATATTACATTTATTTGAAAATGATCATCAACGTAAATCTTATTAAACTACAATTTATCTCAATCAAAGTATTTATCAAAACTATTATCCAATAGTTATATTGTGGCCGTTATGGTAACATTAAATAAAGTATGGAATAGAACTATGGTCCCACAAAGTTATACACAGTCATAGTAACTTTGAAGAAACAAATAAATTCACTTTTATAACTAAAATATGTCCAATGGATGAGATTTTATCAGACTTTTTTTTTCTACCCGGAAATAATATAAAATATTTTAAATCAGGATTGGAACTCTTAAATTATATAATTTATTTTTGTAACTCAGCATCCTAAAAATAAAGTGAAAATATTTTAGATTTAATTTGTTATTTTCACTACATGTGTGGAGTATTATAATTGATCATTAATAAATTCATAATTAGCTATTCACAGTAATTTTGATTCTGAAAATGGGGAGACCTGCTTTATGTTACCATGTAAAACCAATAAATGTGGGTAGCACTGTTGCCAAAATAATGTGTGGCATGGTTAAATCTTTAACAGCTAAAAAAAACGCAGGCCCATATATTAATGATACCAAACATAATTAATTAACTAAGTATGTAACAAATAATTGATTTTATTAGAAAGGGAAAATAAAGTAAAATTAATTTAGTATATCAAACCATTTGGACATCACAAAAAGACATAACCACTCCCCCATCACTCCTTACCTACAGGCAAGAAATATTTTAAGGACTTAATGCTTTCTCTAAAACCGGCCTTAGGCGTAGCCTAGGCAAACTATTTAGCAGTCATGTGAGGAGGTCTAGCATACCGCGTGGGCTGAGCCAGAGAGTTGCTACCTTACAATCTAGACGGATTGTACAATTATTATAATTGTAAGGGCTTGCATATTTAAGAAACAAATAGCCGAAACTATTATTTATGTTTTTATTGAGGAGTTCTCCATCTAGATATCATATTCTGGATCCATGGAGCTCCAGAAAATGGGGAACCTTTAATTATAAAAGAATAGTTTAGATGAGGAAGCTATAAATTTTTAGTTTGGCAAACAGGTAGAGAGATAACTCCAGATAACCAAATAAGTTTTAACTGAGTCGTTGGGAAACAGGGGAAAGGTGGCATATAAAACCTAATAAGGTATGGAAGAAAATTGAAATTTGTCGGGTAAATAGAGAGCTTACTCCAGTAATAAAATAAGTGTTAAATACTGTACTTACTATTTAGAAAAGGACCTAAAAATGGGTCGGGGGATATTAGCATAAAATATCTCCAAATTAATTATAAACTATTCTTTTTGGTATGGAGGAATATTTAAATTTGCCAAGTTTGCAAAAGGACCACTCCAAAATAACCACAAAATCTGAAAAGATTGGAATTTAAAAATAGGGGGTGGGAAATGGCTAATATAAAAAACCAATGTCTCGATATGGTAGAAAATTTTAATTTTGTGTAAGCAGATGAAACAAATCTAAATATAGAAGAATACAAAAACTAAAGATTATCTTGAAGGAGATTCATTAGATTTGCATTAACAAGGCTAAAATCAAAGAATAAACTATCGCCTTACTATCAGCTACATAACAATTAAAAATATAAACAAATTCTGATGGCACGGTGAACCGTGATGCTATTTGGAAAACCTGGATGTTTACTACTCCCCCCCCCACACACACACACATACACATACTGGTGACAAGATCAAGTGATAATGTTTTATTAATTTGTGCCACTATTGGCACCATACAATAGCCATTCTTTTGTGAATTAAAAGCTAACATTACAATAAAAAGTGACGCATGGCTAGCAGAATTAAATATAATCTTTTGTTATTCTATTGACCATAGTTATTTGTATTTTTATCCATGTGTCTTATTAATATACCTATTTATTTATAATTGGAAACAATAGGTGTCTGTACTGATATTATTGTGTGAGACTAAGAAAATAATAAAAATAAGTTTTTGAAATATGTGTCACTTGTTGGTAGGGCACATTGAGAACCCCCTCTTAAGTGTCGTTTCCAGTTACCTTACGAGTTCTAGACTCAGATACATCAGAATTAATGTTCACAGGATAACTTTACAGTCTACATGTTATGTAAAGCACAATCTGGATCTTTGAAAAAATATCTATAATACAAAAAGAGGATAATAATTTGTGGTCCCCAGCCAGAAGTGGGTCCAAATACTGTAGCATGTCAACCAAATGATATGACATCTACAATCCGTAATCTGCACCAAATACAAAATTGAAATAACGGAATCCAAAGAAGAGAAGTAAAACGGATATATTCTGCTAAAATATCATTGGTGTTCTACTTATTTTAAGTGGATGGTCCCGGATACAATCCCCATGCTTCGATAAAGTATGCTGCCAGCATGGAGGAAGCTAAGGCGTGGCAGTTTCAAACAGACGTCTAAACCCTTGAACTCCAAGTTTAAGAAAGGCCTGACTGTCGTTGGTTCAATGTCGCGAACCTAAGCGCTGCTGCCTTAGCGGACATCCTTAGCAACACTTTCTCCACTGTTCCAAACCTCCCCCTTCCTTACTTTTTCTTATTTAGATGCCTATATTTGGTCCAGTATAGTCAGGATATAGAGTATATAGCGGGGGACCTCTAGGTTCACAGAATTATAGTTCATCATCAGATATCCTTGAAGGAGGAACCTCTGCTCCAACACCAAGAAGTAACAGCTGACCCTGATGGTTGGGTCATAGGTTTCACCGCCTCGACGCCGAGGGAATCTTGTCTGATGTTTCAAGTATTTACGAATGTTGTCCAAGTCTTCAGACTTGTTGATTTAGTCCGAGTGACTAATTTTTGTTTATCTGTCATTTTGACTTAGTTTACTTAGTCGAGTCGACCTTAATGTTATACAAGTCCTTCAGATTTGTTGATTTAGTCCGAGTGACTAATTTTGGTTTAGTGTCAACCCAACTTAATTACTTTAGTCAGATATTCTGACTAAATGTTTTCCTATGTTCATATAACATAGCTTAAATACAGGAACTAGAAGATCTATATGTAGTAAGGACCTTGATTTAAGCTTACTCGTCTCCATAAGTTCAATATTCCCTTTTAAGTCCTGATGACTTCACAATATCCTATGACGCTACGGACGTCAAGATCCCTTGTTCGAATTTTTGTATAGCTAACGCCCTTATTTGAGGACCTAGTTGGGTAAGTATCTCACGGCATTTTTGTTGGTACCTTTTTTCTGCTTAACTATTTTGGGTGCGCAAAGTGCGGAACACGGCTAGTTTTGTATAGTGGCCCGCACAGATAGTGTTTTCATTCTTCCTTTGTTGGCACTTTATTTGTCCTAGTATTTAAATGTTGGCGTGTACTAGATTTGATGTATACCCCAGGGAGTTGGTAATGGCATAAATGTACTATTGAATGCTCTGGCAATACCCACTGGGAAAGGACTAGCCATAGTACAATTTTGTGTGGACACCTGATTGTTAGCCATCTACTAATGTAATTGAATGAAAGTCCTCTTAACAATCTATTATTTAGGATGTCTTTCTTATTCTCTAATCAAGCTAGCTAGCTTAATACAATACAATATAATATACATGGAACGGCTCAGCTCTAAAACAAACCATCTTTCGTACCGAGAGAGTACTATCGTCAAATAATCATACAGTTGCTGGGGACAGTGACCACATGCAGCCAATCCTAGAAAAGTGTTCATATACAACTTGCACAATTATGACCAAAATGAAATGAAATTAAAATAAAGTATATTATATCAGAATTCGTGAAAGTAGAGGGAGCCAAACAATTTATGTTAAAGTTTGTAATCAAAGATTGTAATTATATTAGCATTATTTTTAAAATCTGTAATAATCCGAGAAGTATCGAGTGAGTATAAAAATAACCTGCAATCTAAACTAAAAAATTAACTAGGGATAAGCTGAGCTTAAAAATAATATTAAAGCAATGACACTATTGATGGTATTTATAAAAAACAAACAAAAGGAAACAATTAAGCTAATAAAAGCTGTGAAATACAGTAAGTGAAAATTACTTAAAATTCATTACCAAAAATGTTAGCTTTTTTAATGTGTTAGTGATTCAATAAATTAGTGACTGATTCTTGCTCATTGTATTCTCCCACAAATGAATAAGATTGAATATTTAACATTTTGTAAATTAAATTAACTATTTTACAACAAAGGTAAAATAACAAATAGAGCGCACAATTAAAAGCGATCTAAATTATTTGACACTAACAGATAGGACGGTATTAAGGTGGCTTAGATACTTTTTTCTTAACATAATAGGCTTTTACGCTACATTTAAAGTATTCCAAATATTAATTAAGAACGGATCTATTCGCGGAATTTATCTAACTGTCGTTGAAAAATCAAAGAAGATATTTCAAATATTCAATTAACAAAGTAGATAAACATAACAATGTTCACCAATGTAGACGATGTTTCAGAATGTTGTAATAATAGAAAGCTAATTGAACTCGGTTCGGAAATATATTTATGGGCAATAAATTATAAAGCTGGTAATAGTAAATTATAAAAAGTAAACTAGTTAAAACTAAAATAATGCTTAGTGACCGACTTTTCCCAACTATTGGTGTATCGAAAACCTAGTACCACGAACAAATCGTACCCAAACAATCCTACTGTGAAATATATTAGTGTTTAGAGGAATTAGTCTTATCTCAAAATAAAATTAAGTTCATGAGGATTGTTTATTACACTTACAGTACCCATCTATATCAATTAGAAAAGAGCTTTTTTACATAGGGAAAATATGTCTACACTCAAAATTGTTTTATAGTTTTTTCAAAGAAAACATTGTGTTTTTTTTTTTTTTTTTTTTTTTTCAAAACGAAATAGTTAGAATATGGGAATGTTAATAAGATCATTATGGCTTGTAAGGGTTTTGTAAATGATTCAGGAAAAATTACCGTGATAGTCAAATTAGTTTTGGAGAAACAGTGAGTTATGTTTTGGGGTGTTCTAATATTTGATATCGGAAGCCATGATGTATTATGCTCACCTCTGGTGCAATTGGAACGTTTTCTGAAAGGATAGAAAGGATAACTGAAAGAACCGTTCCCCATTCTTTCCCTTCGTCTACGAACAACCATAAGTGTGAAAACATAACTGGAAGAGAAAGCAACGTATACCTCTCCCTTCGATTCCCTTTACTCTACTGACTAGTCTGCTCCCTCACATGGGCTTATATCAGGCTGGAAAATTTTATTGGGGAAGAGTATAAAACTACATATAACATATTTCCAAAATTTAAGCAATTTGAGTGAATTACCAGTTTTTTACAATGGACCATTCGCCTTAAGGAAAGCCTATATGGACTGAAACATTCACCTAGATGCTGGAATAAACGATTCAAAGATGTGCTGTTTAATTTCAAAATGTGTTAAAGTACGGCCGATCCATGTTTATTCTACTTCATTAATGAAGGTAGATAATTAATGGTGGTAGGATTGTATGTTGATGATGGACTTGTTGCTACTACTAGGAAGTCTTACATTGATACATTGATGAATTGATGTTCAAGCTGGTAATGTAATTGATTTGCCCCTGAAAAGTATGTGAAAGCATTGACAATAATATCGTCTTAGTGTTATAAACATATCTTATTTCATTTAAATTATGTAGTATATTAAAAGGCGCTTAAAGCACTTCTTCTAAGAAGGCAAAAGCCACTGATCAGTGACGTCACGCACGTGACATTAGTCAAGTCAGGTTGACAATTTTTAAATAAATACTTCCTCTTCTCGAAGGTTCGAAGAGAGATTTTTAAATGTAACTTGAGTCAGTTTCCGGCTCTCGGACCTTCTAGTAACACAGAGATGTTTTTGTCTTGTATTTTGTTTTTCTAAACTAAACCTTCTCGAAGCTTCCATGAGCAATGGATATATACGAAGGATGGTGCAATGTAAGGGTAGTTGGTGTCCAGAACTGACAGAACTCACTTGGGCACTTGGCGTCTAGCAACACCTGTCCGCGCTCATACAATAGGCCACGTATATATTTCAACGACATGATCTATTTTCTCATTAAATAAACAGAGATTCAGAAATAAAAAACATGTCAAAATAATAAGTGTGTATTATTAATTATAATTCTTTAATTGGCGCTCGATCACGGGGCTATAAATACCAATTAACTCACAACATCAAAAAACCGGACCGATTTAATTAGTGCTCGACCACGGGGCAATTACCAGCTAATTAAACGGTGTAACTTCAATCGACGCTCAACGCGCCGAACCAGAACACTTCAATTGGCGCCCTTCGCGGAAGAGTAATAGTTCAGAACATCACAATTGGCGCACAACGTAGGGACCCGTAATTCCAGAACATTTCAATTTGCGCCCAACGTGGGGCCCCAGTAATATCAGAACATTTCAAGCTGAAGGCAGAGTTCAAGATAACTGCTGAGCCAATTGGATGCTTTCTAAATATGCTGTTCGAACGCAACAATGATGGTTCAATTTTTATTTATCAAAAAACACGATGCTGGTTACATACTTAAGAAATTGAACATGCTTGATCCAAATCCTGTCTCAACAACAATGGTCAATGTTTACCGACAAGGGAATCGACCGATACTGATACAATTATTGTTCCATATAGAGAAGTGGTAGGCTGTCTAATTTATCTGGCCGTTGCTACTCGACCAGATATGGCTTTCGTAGTGAGTTATGTTTCACAGTTCCTTGAGAGGCCGGAATAAATACACTGGGCAGTGGTCAAACGTATTATGAAATACATAGGAGGTGCAACACAAATGGGTATCCAGTACAAAGATGCAGAGAAAGTCAGTGAGCTCGAAGCTTACTGCAATGCTGATTATGCCAATGATTCCATTACACGACGTTCAGTGAGTGGAATCGTTTTCAAGTTCAACGGCAGGGTGATCACCTGGGTGAGCAGAATATAGCAAAACGTGTCGTCGTCGACAACTGAAGCAGAGTACAATGCTGCTAGAGAGGCTGCAAAAGATACTGTCTGGCAGAGTCGACTATTCCACAAGATCTTTCCATTGAACACTGTGCCTGTGCTTCTAGTGAATAGTGCAAGTGTTATAAAGGTGGCCAAGAACCCTGAATTGCATAAGCGTTCAAAGCAGATAGATGTGCGTTTTAATTTTTTTGGGTGAGTTAGTTCAGGAAGATGATTTAGTGATCAAGAATGTGCCTAGTAAAAGTCAAGTGGTTGACATTTTTACAAAACCAGTTTAACGTGTGCAATTTAAATGGTTATGTGGAATGTTGGATTTGATTTAAATTTTAACCTACAATCTGAATGTGATTGTTGACTTTATTACCTATAATTCTATTCTGGAATGTTTACAATTTTGTTGTAGGCCTAATCTTTAGTTTTCATGATTAAATTTAATGTTTTAGGGAAAGTTTTATTGTAAAAACATTTAATTGTTATATCTCTTAGTTGATAAATGTACTTTTATATTGGTATCAGTGAAACTGTTTCTATTTATTGATACTATTTGATATGTTTAAGTTGGATTTCATGAGTTCGTAGTAAAATTGCTAGTTTGTTAGGAATTGTTTTTCATGTCATGTCTGAATAAGTAAATGAGTATCATATTCTATACACCACTGTAACTCAATAGAGTCCAATTATTACACACATTTTTTTTTTCGTTTCTATTGAATCAGACAAGTTTTTGGAATGAGCTACAGCTTCATTGTTCCATTGTAACTTTGCATGGGCTCATGCCTCCTCGTGAAAATATTTGTAGTCTCTATGAGCTTTTATCAAGAAAGCTACAAAACTTCCCCTTTCAATTTCAACAATAACTTAAATAGAACACAGTATTTACACAGTCCATCCTTTAACTGAGGAGAATATACTACTCATGGATATGCACTTAACCAACTATGTTGAAAATGACTTTTGTCTTTGCTGTCCTTCAAAACTTCATTCTTAAAATCACAAGAAAAAAATCGGACCAGAGGATTTGTTAACATTTGATATCACACGTCATCGGGTGCTGTCCCAAATCAAAACCATCATAAGCAGTTTCCTTATCTTTAAAAGGCGTGGCAGTGGCAGATGATGTGGAGCTCTGGGGCTCTAGCCTAGCCTTCTTTGGAGCCGTGCCACCCGCGTCGTTAATAAACTTTCTAATATCAATTTCGCTTAAATGAAACCAGATGTATTAGGAACAAAACAACATTTTATTTAACACGGCAGTGAAATTTTTTTTAAAAAGAAACAAAGTTGGAAAAAAAAAATCACGTAGCCATTGCTCACTTTGCCAAAATAATCATTAACGCAGAGTATCGAGTGGAGTACACACAACAGCACAGGATTAAGTAGTGCAACACACTTTAAGACACTAACACAGCCACAATGATAGTATTTATTAAAATAAACGAAGCGAGGTGAAGCCAACCAATGGCAAGACTAAACAGCACGTGCGTGCATCGGACTCTCAGCCACTACAATGGACTGAACCATTCCAAGTGCGGGGGGATGGGAGTAAGTTCCATTATAACAATTTTATCTTTGTTAACTCGGAGATTGATATTTAAAGTTGTTGATAGCATATTTCAGCCAAATCCCAATTACGCCACTTTATTTTTTCATAAAACCAAAATTAGTAGATATTGCAGAGTGATAAGGGGCCATTTACATTAGAATGTAGCAAATATAACCTAGTTCTAAGATGTCTATTAAACATCAATTTAGATGGTGTTTCATTTGTTGTACTATGTACTGAGTTCTTATAATCACAAAGAAATTTACTTTTAAAGTACTTCATATTTCTTTTTTCATGAATAGAAATCATCAATTTATTTTTTACCAATTTTAACGCATTTTCAGCTAAACCGTTACTTTGAGGATAGAATGGAGGTTTTAAAAAAGTATGCTTAATGCCTATGTAAATGATGGTCCATTATCACTTACAATGTGTTCAGGTAAACCAAACCTCACAAAGATATGTCTTAAATGAGCAATAGTTTGACCTGCTGCTGTCGACGACACCTCTAACACATCCAACCATCTATGCATCTATGATAACAAGAGACATCTTAAATTTGAATGGACACATAAAATCTATATGTAACCTAGACCACGGTTTATTTAGATAATTCCAAATATGTAACATACTCTTTGATGACTTTTGTCTTTCCAAGAGATAGGGAGCATAATTTTTGACCATTCATTCAATGTCCTGATCAATATTAGACCACCAAATACAAGATCTGGCTAAATATTTCATTTTAACTATTCCAAGATGGCTTGAATGTAATTCCTCTAACAAATGTTTACGAACGTTCTCTAATACTATAATTATATACCCCCGCATAAGTATTCCTTGCTTTATTGTTAATTCATTTTTCCTATGAAAATAAGTTGTCAACTTATCATAATCATAAGGCCAGCCGAACTTCACATAACCTGTGAGTTTAACAAATTCTGGATCTTTTTGTACTTCTATTTTTATATCTTCACACTTTATAGGGATTCCACTAATTTCAAAACATTGTAAATAACTATAAATACAATTATCATTCTCTAATTCATCATTGTCAGAGTTAACTAATGGCCATCTGGATAATCCACCAGCGTTACCATGATTTTATGATTTGACATAGTAAATATCAAAATCATACCCTGATAAGAAAAGAGCATATATTTGTAATATACTAGCTGCAAAGGCTGCCTTGTCAATCTTAAAATCTGTGTTTTTTCTCAACATACGATACATAGTTTGTAACAAACTTCCAATAGTAATTAACTAGCTTTAGAAATAACTTCAGTTGTATCACATTTTCCGGCTTAGTTGCATCTAATATAACTTAAATTTTGTCTTTGGCGTTTTTAGCCCATATTTGTCTATTACAAACCCTAAATGCTCTAAACTCTTAGAAAAAACTTGAACTTTTTTTTGCTTACTGTGAGACCCTTGTCACTTAAATGTTTACATACCTCTTTTAGTCTGTCACAATGTTCCTGCATGTTCCAACCAGTAAACAAAATGTCATTCAAAAATACAATTACTCCTTTCGACCTCTGTAATGTTTTTTCCAGTAAATTTTGGAACAAATTTGCTTATCACCCAAAGTTTCTTAGATTCTCCGTCTAACCTAACCTGTTGATAAGCATGACTTAGATCCAGTTTACTAAAGGTTTCTCCCTTTTGTAAGGTAACAAATAACTCTTCTAGTTTGGGAATAGGATGTCTCTCTATTTCTAGACTAGAGTTCAAGGCCACTTTAAAATCTCCATTATAAGCTAATATTTTCATTCCTCTTAAGATTCGGATGGACACTTACTATATAAGAACGATAAAGTTGTATAACCTTTTTCTCAAAAACTATACATAATAACAACATGCGGTTTTTTGTATTCTATTTAACCTGAAAATTTAATAGGAACTAAATTAATAAAAAGTTACAAAGTTAATATATACTTTGTTACAATAAGACGTAATTTTGATTAATTTAAAATTAAATAAAACATTAAATACAAGAATATAGTTTTGAAGTTATCATATTGTTATAGAGAATGAGATAATGTCCATCATACACGATGCATATTTATAATATAATGATTTAAACAAAATTTGATAGTTTCAAATTAAATCATGTCTAAACGTTGAAAAAGTTCAGCTGTTTCCTGGCGCATGGGTCTGTTATCCGAACCACCTCTTCCTCTCCTCCCCAAACCCTTTTTGGCATAATCTATCTTTAAATCTATTTTTTGTAAGCCCAGCTACTCCCCCTTCGCTCCTCCCATTTATTTCCTGTTCAGGTAAAATCCTTGACTTGACACTATTTGTCTTTCACTTTATTACTACTATTACCTCCAAACTTAAGTTATTGAAAATATTCCCTGTGATGTATTGTATGATGTATGTTAAAAGTTTTTTTTATAGAGTAAGCTTGATTCTGTTTAGCTTATAAAGAATTTGAATAAACAATGTTTCCTTGATTAGATAAACATATTTGTATAACAATGGTTTTGTAAGAAGAGGTGAAAATGCTTACACCCGCCTTGGTGTCGTAGTAAGATAACGCACTATTTCGTGTTGAGCTAGACTGCTCGAATCTCGGTCGGGTGAAGTGCGGGGTGGGGGGGGGGGGAGAGAGGTTGTTTCAAAAATTGTTTTCCATTCTCCCTCCACATAAATGTGGGTTCGCATCCTCTAAATTAAACCTTCCCAATCCCTAGTCCATTAGCGTAATTAGTACTTAAACGTATAAACCGAACGGGTAGTAAGACGTGGCGCTAATTAAATTTAAAAAACAATGCTTTCTCTAAATAGCTTTATTCATGTTTTATAGACAAACCAAGGGTGACCTGGTGGTCTAGGGGTAAGGTGTCAGACTTTTGTGCTGGCGGCCGGGGTTCAATCCTCGGTTCCGGCACAGATTTATCTGATTTCCAAACCCTTCCTTCACCTCTGACAAGACATCTTGTGAATGTGGGGAATGCCAGGCCGCCACCGTGGTTTGGATTCCACGTTAAACTGTAGGTCCTTCATTTCATCTCACAATCACCCTACCATTACACATTAGCGTAAGTGCGTATAACCCGAACGGGTAGTAAGACGCGGTGCTAATAATAATAATAATATAGACAAACAAGACCTTTTGGTACTCACAGCAGGATTAATTTTGAAGATATTAAGATTCAGGGGGGCATCCAGGAATTTAATTTAGAGGAGCGGGCCATGTATGTAAAAGCTATAGTAATAATAATAATAATAATAATGTTGGTAAACTATCATTATAAAACAGTCAACTCTCGATTCTACGACCTTTCACGGTTCCCTGGAAAAGGGTCGTTATTTCGAACAGGTCGTTATTGGAATTTTAACAGATTTTGTTCCACCCCTGACCTTCATACGAAAAAATTGCATTTTTTAGACAACAATTAGCGTGGGTCATCAAAAATCGTTCACAAAATCCAACCATAAACGTAACCAAATCAAAATAACAATGATAAAAAATAGCATGGGTCGTCAAAAATTGTTCACAAAATCAAACCAAAATAGTAACCAAATCGAGAATCGAAATAACAATGGCAAAAACCAGCCTGGCGCGTGATGTAGCGGCAGTCGCGCGCGGGGAAACATTGCCTTGCTTGTGGGAGGGGGTGGACAGAGTCAAGTGCTATTGGCTGGCATTGATGAGGTGGTGTCTATTTTTATACCTGACCCACCTCAGTTACTAGTAGTAGAGCGCTCAAAAAGATAATTGCAACGCAGCGACCTAAATAAATGCAACAAACCCATTTTACAGCCGATTGCCTTAAATTTTCAACCTTTTTCCCCACATTTTTCACGGTTCCCCAAAAAAGGGTCGTTACTTCGAGAGGGACGCTATTCCCGGGGTCGTAGAATCAAGAGTTGACTGTAATAATAATAATAATAATAATAATAATAATAATAATAATATTAATAATAATGATAGTTTCAATTTCAATTTTCTTTATCATAATGCTAGCCAACAGTCGTAAGACCTATAACAGGCCAGCACTTAAAAGTATAAAAGTACCATATAAATACATATAGGCATATCTACACGAGAAAATAAGATAAACCAAAATGGTTAAATAATGTTATATAATGATGAATAGTTACAACAACAAAATAGTAATTAATAATTATAAGAATAAAAAATAGCTATAATAACAAATAACTAAAGAGTGGTTAAAAGCAGTTACAATATGCAAAAACTTAATCAGAATATTGTAAATTTAAACATTATAGGCAGAACCTCTACATTATAAATTATTAATATGGGAATTCCATAAATAACTCTCTTAGTTTAGCTTTTATTATATGATAGAGGTCGAATTGGACAAATCTAGAATTGGCGCAATGGATACAACGACCTATAGGGCTTACCTTATAAGACCTATCGATAAAAAATATTTTGGATTACGAGAGTCCCAAGAAGGGATATGAACGCCTACATGATTAAGGGCCAATTTGCAATAAATTTTGCGATCGGGAATATTAAAAACAAAAAGAGCATCACAATTAAATCTACGCGAGAAGAGCGTTTGGAGCCCTAAGAGGTTTCGAATTCTGTTATAATCATAATAAATCCGATTACTAAAGAATTTATCATAGCATGCAGTGACAAATATTCTTTGGACGTTTTCCAACCTAAGGGAGTCAGTTAAGGTAATGAAATTCCAAGCAACATTAGCATAGTCT
The DNA here is from genome assembly GCA_039000515.1 of Timema cristinae. Classification (NCBI taxonomy): domain Eukaryota; kingdom Metazoa; phylum Arthropoda; class Insecta; order Phasmatodea; family Timematidae; genus Timema; species Timema cristinae. The sequence goes on along the minus strand of JBCFYV010009882.1, from coordinate 6,238,574 downwards.
AACTTATCTCTAACCAGGGTGTAGTACAGACATAAAAAACAGTCAACTTTCTTAAATGATGACATAATAAATTTAATAAGTCCAAGTAATTTCATTAACTGGGAAATTACATGGTCAACATGATAGTGGAAAAAATGTTTGTTATCAAGGAGAACACCAATATCATTAATATAAAGGTGTGAAGTATGTTTTCATTTCCCAATTTATAAATATAAAAGAAAGGATTAGTTTTCCTAGTAAAAGATATAGATTTGGTCATAGATTTATTAATAGACATTCCATTTTTAAAAGACCACTGTACGATACCATTTACATCATTTTGTAACTCTATACAATCTGTAATAGATTTGATAATGTTAAATAATTCTACATCGTCACCAAGGAGTAAATAAATAGATGAGTTCAAATATTTACCAGTTTCATCAATAAACACATTAAAGAGAAGAGGACTTAAATTAGAAACCTGTGGTATGCCACAGAGGGTTGGAAATCAATTTGAAGTGTGTGAATCAATTTTAATAGGGAATTAACTTACATGCAAATAACTGCTGAACCTATTTACATATGATTGAGAAAGGTCGAAATTACAAAGCATAGACAAGAGTAGCTGGCACGCCCTATCACCCTAATATGACATTTGACCTTTAACCCCGACGTGTAGAGAGTGTGTATTGTGATGGTTAAGTATTGTTGTTATCACTCTCTGATAGGCTGTTAGTTTTCTCCCTCTACTCACCTAGTCTTGAACTCCCATTGCTCCAACGGAAGCCTTTACAGACATGTTGGTTCTTGTTACAAACATATTGGTACTTGTATTTTCTTGTTTATTTGTTTTTTATGTATACTCAATGATTTTTTATTTGTTTATTGGTATTAATAAGGCTTTTTATTTGTACACATTGGTTATTTATGTTTGGGTAGGATTGAGATGGGACATTGGAGATTTTTATTTATTTATTTATTTATTAATGTGCAGTACATGGTACCGGGCGCTCCTGATTCGGCATCACTAGTGAACGTTGGGACCATCTTATTTTCTCAGCCGCTTAACAAAGAGTGTGACCACCAAGAAGCTGACAGCGTATCACGGCCGTAAAATCCTTTTCACTTTTCCTTCACTCCCCACCCTCCTTACATAGCTACGGTGCAGAACAAACTAAGTTACACTAACTGCTCCCTAGCTCTGCCGGACGGCCTTTCACTTCCCGCCACAAACAGTACGAACCTCTTCTGACGACTGTTAGGGATAGAGTGTAATCAATGGATCCCCTGCCTTAAGACCCCTCTGACTACCCCTCACTTTCCCTCCTTAGAGGTATGTGTCACAATACTTTATGTGATAATAGGTTTTCTGGTGTCGTCATCGCAATGTCTCAACCCCCTATGTGGTAATGGGTTCTACCTGATTACAGGCACCAGTTTGGTGGAACAACTAGCCAAGAATAGATCGTTACATTGAAACTGTGTGCTAGGTCATTGACTCATGAACCCCTCCCCTAAGCAATGGGTACTTACCCAGTGATGTTGCAACTAGTCATCGAAATGTTGTAAACTTCCTATGTGTTTAATATTATTATTTAGCACCATGTCTTACTACCCGTTCGAGTTAGACGATCAACTTATAAGAGGAAGGGTTTTTTTCCCTACTAGAGAGAATTGACACACCTCTAACTATGCACAACCAGGGGACTCAGAATCTTCAGTTAGGGGCCGCTATCCTCCACCAAAAAAGTCTACTAAAATTGGTTGTTTAGTATCGTCCCTTTACATGCGTGGGTGTAGGTATCCGTCATGGACCAGAGGAGTAAGGTAGTAATGTTCCATCGTTTACGCGGAGTGAGGGAGAATAGAAAACCACCCTGTTCACCCGAACGAGATTCGTACCCACGACCTCCTCCTGCCATAATTATATGAGTGATACGCACCCTTTCTGGAAAAACGTGTGGTAGGGATGATTAAGAAATGTTCCGAAGGGATAAATACCTACAGTTTACACCACTGGGGATTCGATTCCTTCCCCCCACCATTCTTAGATGAGCCCGACATTTAGACGGCGTGCACACAGGATTCTAACCTCGATATCTTTAGCCCGACTATTATCTGTTAGTATTGTCGTACTTCCTGAACCCCCACAATTTTTGAAAGGGGTTTGCGGGTTGAGCAGATTTTTCTAGAACAGGTAGAATGTGTACCCTCATTTGATTGTAGGGAAAAATCAAACGTCGATCACTCTGTCATCAGTCGTCTAGTGACGCCTTAGACCAAGTGACCGTCAATTTAGGTATACAAATTAGGCCTGCATGCACACCGGGATTCGAGCCTCTATAGCCTTATAATGGTCGTACTTCCTGCACCCCCACCATTTTCGAAGGAGTTTTGCCGGTCGACAAGATGTTTCAAGACCAGGTAGAATGTGTACCCACATTTTACTTCAAACGTCGATCATCGGCCATATACACCTTACACCTTACACCTTAGACCATGTGACCATCGATGCAATTATACAAATTTAGATGGCACACACACCGGGATTCGAGCCTCGATATCTTTAGAACGGCCGTACTTCCTGCACCCCGACATTTTCGAAGGGGCTTTGCCGGTCGACTAGATTTTTCAAGACCAGGTAGAATGTGTACCAACATTTGATTGTAGTGAGAATTTCAAATGTCGAGCACTCTGTCATCGTCCGTCTAGTGACATCTTAGATCATGTGGCCATTGATGCAAGTATACAATGAATTATGAAGGCAGATTGATACTCAAGTATAAAGATAAAAAAACAGTGTTATTCCTCATGCCACTTATAACAACAGAAAAATAATTTAATGTTCGCAACTATATTTTGTCGGGATAATATGTAACTATTTCATTAATTCATAGGTAATATTGAATTGAGTAATTTGAATTTAATGTTCGCAACTATATTTTGACGAAATAATATATAACTGCATAAATTCTTAAGTAATATCTGGGCTGAGGAATATATAAAATGTACCTGTATTTGTGTGACGGTTAAGCGAACTGCGTCTTAATACCCGTCAGGGGCACAAAACATGAACGATGATGGAGGAAACCGGCCTCGGTACACAAGCGCGACAGAGATTCGAACTAATCTCTTCGGGCAAGCGTGAGATAAGAGCTGATTTTGACCAGGCGAAAAGTGTAAAAGCATTTGCCAGTGTTTGAAAGGTGAAATTAGCGTTGGTCGACCTTGCAGGTTGTGCATCATTGATAACTAAACACGGGATTCGAATCCGGGACCTTTTGTGGTAGAATGATAAAATTAATACTTTCGCGGTGGTTGCAAACATATAGGAGGTTATAAATAACCAAAGCTATTATTTATGCTTACTCCAGACTGACACGGTAATCGAGCTTGTGTCCTTGGGCTCAGCATCTAATATAGGGTTCTGTCTCGCAAATAAAATTCATATTTTTTATTGAAGATTACAGGAAGATTTTTCTGACCGGGTGAAATGTGCACCAGCATTTGTCGGGGTTTGAAAGATGAAATTAGCGTTTGTCAATCTTGCGGGTGGGGATTTAAACCCTACCTCCTCCCGTTGCAGGGCGTGATGTGTACCCACAGGAAACGATCACTGTGGATGGATAGCGGGCCCGTCACGGCATATCGGACCCCATAGCCAGTCACTGGCTTACACGACCGTGTTCGCTGGGGGGTGCTAGCACGAATGAAATCTAAAGCTACTTACAGGCTCTTTAAGTGGATCACCTATGCTGATATAATTTTACTGCGCAATACAGGCCACCATATTTACAGGCGGCACACCCTTTGAAGCGACTAAAAATATACCTTGAAATCATTACATTCGTTCATTATAATTAATAATTGCGCTTAGTAAACATCATAATGAGTTTTGACTAGCTGGAAAATTGTCTCGATTCAAGTACATTTTAAAACGTTTTGTATATTTTAATGGTAGCTATTTTGCTTATTACGTCTTTAGTGTAAAGTGGTATTTGTTCCCTTGACAGACTTTCAATAAAATCCATCCACTCCACCTGCAACGTCGGTAGCTTCAGGTAGCCCGAATCCTTCAAAGCTTTTTAGCGAGGATGGAATTTGCCTTGCGGACGGCGACTGGCTCATGGGTAATTAACGTCCTGCTATAGATTTGAGCTTGATTGGCGAGTAGTTTTTTCATGATAGTAATTAATAAGTATTTATTTTATTTCATACTACTGGGATCCATATGGGTTGGATGTTGGCCTGAGTGACCATGTGGCGCCTGCAGAGGTTTTAGCAACGTGTGTGCGGGCACTGCCTCTTGAAAACGGCAAAGTGAGGAGCCCTGTACCAACGCACCTCCTATAAGAGATCGGTGCTATGCAAGGCGCCACCATCGTCCTCACGCTGCCGTCAGTCTTCAGCCCCCAGAACCCTACCGACGCTAGCGGAAATTTGCTCCCTGATGTTTGGGGTGAATTGGACGCGATAGACTGGCTGATATGTAAGTTTAATATTATATATTTAAGTATCGTCTACAAGTAACTATACTATAGCGACTAGTTTGGAAATAGACAGTTATTTGTGCGCTCTCTTCCCCCCAAACCACCGTTATTTCGACGGCATACCAAAACCTTTTGTCAACTGACCATTTTGAGTATATTAGCTCTTGTCATTACAAACATTCAAAGAGATCAAATTATAATTATCGCTTTAGCCATTTATTAAATTCACGTTTGCAATGTGCTGGATCAAATATTCAGCCACCACCTTAGAGCATTCGATAGCGTGTCTGTATAGTAAACTATCGGTTTCGGGTTCATTTCCCTACACGGTTTAAAAATGTTTGGTTGGTTTGATAAATTTGTAACACCACCCCTATTCTCCTGAGAATAAAGGCGGGTACACAAGATTTTACTTTAAATATAAAATACCAAAAACAAATAAACAATAATTAGAGGAGCCGATAGGACCGTCACATGACAAATATGCCGTACTCCGGCATATAGGTCATTCTGCTTTCATGAACCCACTCTATGAATATTATTTAGTGAACTCAAAATTTAGCCAATATCAGGATAAAGCACGGGACATATTTCATCCATTTAAATCATATACCGGACTACTATAAGAGGAAAGAAGCATTAACATAAGATATGAAATAATTTATTTTGATGAACAGCAGATAATTCATATTATATAATCAAAAAAGTTTAATATTAAGCAATAATAAAAGTTTATAAAAAAAGAACATATGTGTATATTAGAAGAACAATACCAATTGTCTTTTTTAACAATCCCCCCAATTTGAAGGAAGAATATAAATATATATAATATAAAATATATTTGAAATATAACAACACTGGGTCTCAATAATCACCCAAAACTAAATATTAATATATACAATTATTAGAAGAGTAATAACGATATGTCTGCACAATCACCTTGATTTGAATACCAATATCAATACATATTTATAGCAGTAGAAAATCTAATAACAATAGGCCTTATCGACCACCCTCAGTAGTATTAAAACTTGTTAATAATATATACAGTAATGGTCTTTTCTCGTCAAAATAAATACACGTTTGCACAGTTAAACATATTACAAATGGGGGATAGCCAAAAATATTTGAAGAGTAATAACTTAATTTACTGCCAGATGGGCTCTAAGTTTTCTATTTTACCTAAATCTAGCATTTACAAAACCTCTACATCTTATGCCTTAGGGGATATAAAGTATATAACAGACCATACAAAAACTTGCGAACATTTAATCGTACAACAATTGCCGGACGGTCTATAATATTGATATATATGTATATATATGTCAATTTGTATTAAGCTAATACATTCAAAAAATATATAATGACATCTCTCTCCATGCGGGATATACATTATGTGCAATAATAGTCCTACTCAAAAAATTAAAACTCCAAAAGGAAATATCACAACCATTTCCCTGATATTAGTCCGAGAAAACGCAGCTAACACGCTAGTCCAAAAAAGGTACTTCGCTTTTATTTGCAAACATAATTTACCACAATTAATCCAATCAATAAAAAAATCAAGGTTATATAGATTATCTCCAACAATGATTATACAATTTAAATGAAATAATAATATTTATGGCCGAAAAGGAATGTTGAGAATATAAAAGCCGAAACGTAATTTATACCTTATGAACATCCTTGACACCTAGTTGTGTCCAAGGACGGTATCCTGACCAGAGTGATTACCATACGCACAGCACAGGTAATGGTACAGGGTTCGTTTCCCGACACGGCTAAAAATATTGGTGTAATAAATTAATCACCCTGCGGACAGGGTTTGTGGATGTTATATTCTTAGAATTTTATAAATAAAAAAGTGACAGGGGCTTTAGACTGGAAAACAGTATCTGTATACTAAACAATTGCCCCGGGTACGTTTCCCGACATAGTTAAAAAATGTTGGCTTGATAAATTGTCAGCCAGCAGACCGGGTTTGTGGATGTACTAGTCTTAGCATTTTATGAATGAAAAATATTGATTCAGGGGCTTAGACCGGAAATAGTAACGGATATAAATTAAATTGTTTTTTTATTCAATTATAAAACAAAATCATTTCCACCAAGAGTAAACTTATTTCTATCCACTTAATAACATCAATATTTATTTTTACCCCATTTGTGTAAATACATGTATTCCCTGCAATACCTTATTTCATTCATGACTAGTGTGTGTGTGGTTGTGCTTGCTTATCGGGCCAACAGATAGCGTTGAAAAGCTGTTTCGACCATTTATACTGTTTTAAAAGGGGGAGGAGTTATGTGTTTTAAGTTTAGAGATATTTATTTCAGGCATTCAAATATATATGCAGGAGAAATTATATTGTTGATTTAGCCGATCATTAAACTGAGAGAGAGAGAAAAAACCTTATATGTTTGCGTATGATAATTTGTTTGCTTGCTGAGCCAAGGGACCATGGTTCGATTCCAGACAGGGGGTGAAAATGAGAGTTTAACTTTTCATAGTCATAAATTAACAGCCCTGAACTGTGTTTGTAAGTGTATTAGGGTATATTATATTACACACACATTGCGAAAGGTCCCGGATTCGAATCCACACGTGGATTAAAATGTATGTTTAAGACTTGATAGTGTTAAATTAACTGCCCTGGACTGTATTTTGTAATTGTACTATGGTTTGAGTGTACTAGGGTTAAAGTGTATTTATTACACACACTTTGCGAAGGGTCCCCGGCTAGATTGTCGGCATAGATGAAAATGTAGGTTTAGCCCTTCATAGTGATAAATTAACTGCCCTGAACTAAATTTTGTAGATGTACTAGGGTTCAAGTGTACTAGGGTACAAGTGTACTAGGGTTAAAGTCTATTTATTACAGACACTTTGCGACGGGTCCCGGGTTCGATTCTCGGCGTGGATTAAAATGTATGTTTAACCTTTCATAGTGATAAATTAGTTGCCCCAGACTGTATTTTTAGATGTACTCAGATTAAAGTGTGTTTTATTGCACATACTTTCCGAATGTTGGTATCAGTTAAAGCAATTATGTTTAGGAAAAATTATAACATATTATATTAATACCGAAATTAGATTGAAATTCATTATACATTTTGTGGTATCATTTAAAAGAGCAATTTAATTTAAATTGCTTCCTTTGACACGTGCTTTTGTGTTATAGCTCAAATGGAGGGTGGAAATAGTGGATCGATCCTCCCGCCGCCACCGACATTGAGCCCCCATCACCCCACAGCAGGAGCTCCCCTACGAGCAAGGGAGAGCGTGTTCAAGCCAAAGCTGTGGTGAGGCAGACGGGGTCCGCGGTTCTCCCGCAGCCTATGGCGGTAAAAACACCGAGATAATATTCAGCGCCATAATCGGGATTAAGTGGCCCGGTAAAACAGGTAGATGGAGCCCTGTCGAATAGTATCCGTCTTCTAATTGTCGAGGAGAGAATTAAGCAATTAAAGTGTTTTTTATGTCAGGCGTGAATTGATCATAAAATTAGGGACGCCAGAGAGTGATCGTAACGCTCAAACCTGGCTCGAGAAGCAAATTAATGCTCTGCTAGGACGTCTCCGGATCATGGAGTTAGCGCTGAGGATCACGTAGGTCTACTATTAATCAACACAGACTCCGCGTAAAGACATGCATTTGTTTCATTTAGGCAAGCAGATCAGTTTGACGCACAGGAAGTGCTCTCTAATGTAGAACAAGAGTTAAAAAGCAATGCTTTGTTCCTCACTTCGTTCCCTTTGTATATCAAATTACATCACTTTAAAGAGACGCGTGGGAGGGGTAGTCTTAAATGTGATAAACTCACTCCTGCTACCACATACAGTAGAAGAAATAAAGGAATTATTAGGACTAAAAATGGCGACGATACACTTTGTCTTCGCCATGCATTGGTTGTCGCCAAGTCTGTGTGTGAGATTAAAAGAGATCCAGAATTCATGGACGTGATTACCTATAACCACATTAAGAAAGGACGCAATATTTAAAAATACAAAGCAATGATTTATGCTGTTACTACAGTGTGAATCTCTTAAAAGGTGGGCTAACCGAGCTGAAACAATTTCAAACATTCCTCTCCGAATAAAAAATCCCATTGTTCAGGGAACGTCGGAGGAGGCAGGACCTATTTGAGGGGCCTACTCCCCCTGAACATTCCTTTAAGGGATACCTTGATTTGTATTTTCACGACGATAAGCAAAAGCATTTTGCTGTCATAACATCCTTGACATCCGCGTTTAAGTGCGGGTACTTTTGCCGCAAGTGTTGTGTGCCGTTCAACACAAAGAAAGAGCACAAATGCGAATCCACGTGCATAAAGTGCTACGCATAAGCGGTTCGAAGTGGAGGTCGATCTGTGAACTGTAAATATTGTGGGCGTTTGTTCAAAAACCAGACATATTTTGATAACCATAAACGTCCGTATGTTTTTTCAGTGGTCACATGTCGGTCTGTGATGTCAAAAAAGTTTGTGAGGTCTGTGGGCAATTTTTCAGTTTGGAAAGATCAAATTAGTAACACATGTGTTATGAGACTTTTTGTAGAGTTTGCTCTACATATCGTCCTTGTGGTCTTTTCTGCTATATGAAGCAAGCCCCAGCCAAGCGGTCACTGGAAAAGAGCAATTTCATGTTTGTGTTCTATGATTTTGAATGCAGACAAGAAATGCTTCAATGTGCGGTCAACACGTACTTGCACGAGCCTAACCTCTGTGTTGTAACGACGTGTAGCAAGGCTTGTCTTCATATTGATGTAAATGACCATCATTGCACCTAATGCGGGGGTGATAGGACTCGCATATTAAAAGGCGATACCACAATGGCCCAATTTTTCTGATTTATAGAGCAAATTAAAGCAACAAAATTTAAGGATATCACTCTCCTTGGTCATAATGCAAAAGGTTATGATGACAATTTTATTTTAAAATATATTATGGAGGTTTAGAATGGACTCCAGAGCTAATAATGAATGGTGGGAAAATCATGTCCATGCGTTACGGCCCTCTCCACTTTATTGACTCGCTGAACTTTCTCCCGATGTCGCTGTCCAAGATTCCCAAGATATTTGGCTTGGACGAGTCCTTGGCCAAGGGATATTTCCCCCATTTTTTCAATAAAAAAGAGAATGCAGGGTATAGGGGACCCTTGCCGCCAAAGGAGGTCTACATCATCGGTGAGATGTCGATTGATGGAAAGGAGCACTTTGAGAAGTGGTATTATGCGTTGGTCAAAGAAAATTATGTCTTTGATTTTAAATGCGACTTGGGACTGTATTGCGTGAAAATGTAGAGATCCTACGGAAGGCCTGCCTTAAGTTTAGAGACATACTAATGGAAAAAGAATAGGTGGATCCTTTCAGAGAGGCGTGTATGATCGCAGGAGCTGACATGTTGGTTTACCGTTGACGTCACCTTAAGTAGAATAACATCGGTATCATCCCTAACGGTGGCTAACAGTGTGCAGACCAACAGTTGCACGTTGCTGTACAATGGCAGTGTCTCTATAGTCCATGCGGGTATCGGCCGTGAGGAATATGTGTTAGGATGACGTGTAGATGGAATTGTTAAAGCTGGAGATAACACTACTGTCTTCCAGTTTGGGGCTGATATTGGTACGGGTGCCCTCTCTGTTATCCTGACAGGACCATCCCTATCAAAAACAGCCGGCATGAGACCATGGAGTCACGCTATGAAGCGACCATGGTCTGCGTGGAATAATTTGAGGATTACGGCTATATGGTAGTAGCGATGTGGGAGTGTATGTTTAATGCGACGAAACGCACAGACAAGGACTTCAAACAATTTGTACTCCAGTATGAGGTGTACAGTAAGGAGCCCCTCAATCCCAGGGACGCATTGTTTGGTGGGCGTACAATTTGTATTAAACTCTTCCATGAAGCAGAACTTTCTTGTGGCGAGAAGATCAAGTACTTGGACGTGTGTTCATTGTATCTTTACGTCTGCAAGCACAAAAAATATTCCATCGGCCACCCCTAAATTCACTTGGAACCAAATTGTCCGTTCATAGAACAAGTATAAGGCAAAGCCAAAGCCATCGTGACGCCTCCGCGGCATTTATTTATGCCCGTATTGCCTACACGGATGCATGACAAGTTAATGTTCATCTTGTGCAGGAAATGCGGGAGGAGAAAATCCAAGACGCGTGTCAGCACAAAGACAAAAAGGATCGCTGTTTGACAGGCGTCTGGGTGATTGACGAGATCCGGAAAGTCATTGAGAAAGGCTACACCGTTGAAGCAGTACACCAAGTGTGGGAGTATAATGTATCTGATTACGATCATCAGACACGTTCTGGCGGATTGTTTCACGGGTACATTGATACTTTTTTGAAAATTAAACAAAAGCCAGCGGATGGCCAGAGTGGCTTACCGCGCAAGATGAGAAGTTAGCTTATATTCAAAATTATGAGGAAAGGAAAGGTGTAAAACTCGATTCCCGCTCTGTAAAAACCCTGGTCTCCGCACTCTGGCTAAATTCTTTTTAAATTCGCTATGGGGAAAGTTTGGGCAAAGACCCGATTTACCATACATAGCCTTTGTTAAAATAATATTAGCACCGCGTCTTACTACCCATTCGGGTTATACGCTTTAAGTACTAACTGCGCCAATGGATTAGGAATTGTGAAGGTCGAATTAGAGGAAGTGAACCCGCATTTTCGTGGAGGGAGAGTGTAAAACCATTTAGAAAAAACCACCCCAGTCCACCCGACCGAGATTCGAACCTCGATCTCCCCATCCTCAGCAGTCGAGCTCAACATGACTAGCGCGTTAGTCAACCACGCCACCGAGGCGGGTCGTAGCCGTTGTTAATGATTATCAGGGCATCCACAAGTACCTGACGGATCCGTACATCACCGTGGACAGCATCATTGATGTCAATGATGAGGTTATGTTCCTCAATTACAAGGATGCGCGTGACGCGTTGCGCCCTAACCCAAACAAGAGTGTGGTGGTAGCATGCTATACGACTGCTATGTATAGGTTGCACTTATACAGTATCCTTGAAAAATTGGAGGACCACGTTTTGTATCACGATACAGATAGCGTTCTATTCACGGAACGCTGCGGAGATTGGAGTTCACCGACCAGAGAGATTTTAGGTGACCTCATTGACGAACTTCAAGATTACGATCCGGGAAGCTACATTAGCGTCTTTGTATCTGGCGGTTCCAAGAATTACGCGTGCCGAGTTTGTGTTGGTGGCGATCCTGCCAAAACAAAAATGGTGTGCAAGGTTCGCGGGATCACCATATACTATGGCCACCGGAACGACGTTAATGTTGACGTTTTGAAACGATGGTCACTGAACAGGCTGCCGAAAGATACATACAGATACCGCACAAAATTGTAAGAAAAGGTCTTGAGACTGTATGTGCTGTTTCGCAGACTAAAGTCTACCGGCCCGTGTACACCAAACGTCGGATAGCCGATGATTATAACACTTTGCTGTTTGGGTATCAGAGTCCTTGTAAATGCACTCCCCACGACTAAAAGGTGATCATTTAGACGGGCTGAATAATCACCTTTTTATATCCTTTCACTCTAAACAGTTCCGCTCACATACCATTTTTAAAAGATTTGAGATTTCTTTTCCATATTTTTTTCTCAATGAAATCACGCATATTTTTTATTGATTTATTTTATGCACCTGGGATACATTTTTTTATATTTATTTTATCCGCCAGTACAATCCTTCACCTACCTGATTATTTCTAGTCAATCTAATTAGTTGTCTGTATATATTTTAATTCTAGTCAATTTTTTCTCGTACATATTTTAAATTGAAACTATCTGGTTGTGTACATATATTCAAATACTCTTTAAACCGGAATTTGTAAATTAATACCGAGGCCATTATTTCCGCTACGAGCTCAAGAAATTGATTATTGTTTCCTCTACACCTAAATGTTGATAATTTACTTCAATTTGTAAGATATATTCTATAACTATCTTTTTTTTTTTTTGTAAATAAATATTCTAAAGTACACTTTTCATGGCGTGAGCCAAATTTCTAAAACTTTTATTTGTGTTTAAATAAATATTCAAAGTATACTTTTGATGGTGTGAGTAGCTTTTATTTGTTTGTAAGTAAATATTCCAAGTATAATTTTGATGGTTTGAGTAGCTTTTATTTGTGCGTAAATAAATATTCCAAGTATACTTTTCACGGTGTGAGATATATTTGTATACATTTTTATTTGTATGTTAATAAATATTCAAAGTATACTTTTCACGATGTGAGATATATTTGTATGAACTTTTATTTGTATGTTAATAAATATTCAAAGTATACTTTTTATGGCGTGAGCCATATTTTAAAACGTTGATTTGTGTAAATAAATAAATAAATATTTCCATTATACTTTTCATGACGTGAGCTATATTATAAAACTTGGGTTTATATAAATAAATATTCCAAGTATACTTTTCACGGTGTGAGATATATTTGTAAATAAATATTGAATATATACTTTTCAAATTGTGAGCTTTTTTTGTAAATAAATATTATAAAAACCCTTATGTTTGTTTTATAACGTCCACACCCCCTCCCTCCTATCCTATAAGTTCAAGTTCATTTAGCTTAAAAGCTCAGACTTAAACATTATGGACAAGTTGAAACATCCATTTTCGGCCATCATCAGTGGCCCTTCTGGTTGTGGAAAGTCACATTTTGTAGCCGACCTGTTACATCTACTTCGTTTACATCTTAAACAAATATTATCTAAAAAATACGACCTATATTTTAAGATGGAATATACAGTTGAGGTTATTTCATAAGCTGATATAAATCATAAATATATTAAAACTCACCGTATCTCCACTTCACACATAGCATTAAGTCAGTTGAGTGCTGATGAGATAATTACATCTTTTCTTACAATGTAACTTCAAGCTTTGATTCAAAACATTCTTGATGATGAATACATTTTCAGAAATAATGTCAAAGATTTATCTTTCATATAATCATAGGTGACAGAACACACTAAAGTTGTATCATATTTTTATAAAGTTTCATGTATTAACAGAGAGTTTTTATCATATATACTTTTTGCAGAATATAGATTCGACTGCCAAGAATGAAGATAAAAATAATAAAACAAGGACTCTTTAAATTAACCTTTTTAACTAAACTCTCAAGTCTTCTACTTAATCTTTATCCTTGTTAAGTGTGCGATTTCAATGTTATGCTTAAAATCTATTCATTTCTATCGAGTTTTCAAAGGTTGAAAAAAAAAACAATTATTTACCAATTTAGACTAAGTCCCATCTTTACCTCTTTCTCGAAGAAATATAGATTTAACATAATAGAAGTCTCTCTCCACTAGTGAACCTAGCAGCATTGTACTACCACCCCACCCTACCCTCGGCAATGGGATAATTCAGGTGGAACAATACATACATAAATCTAAATATATAAGAAATAACAATACGAGGATAAGTTTAAATAACAATGTTTTAATGAACGTGCAATTGCACATGATACATAAAACATCATAGGTACACAATCTCAATGAGTACGGTCTATAGCCTTGACTATGTCAATCAAGATATTTGGCTAGGCAAAGACCAAAGTTTTAAGGGCGTGAAGCACATGAAGGTCAAACTTGACCTCATTAGGAGGCTAGGAACAATCCATCAACATAACCTGTTAGAAGGGTACAAGGTACAGACGTAAGTTTCGTGGTATGGGGCAGATTCAAGTTCTGTTTCCTAGAGCAACAACGGTACTACAGCAAAGGAAAATTCACAATGGAATAGCAAGATGAAAATTAATGGTAAAATAATTAAGTTTGTGAGCCTAGCCAGAGGGACGGAAGTGGCTCACAGGTTGAATACCCCAACAGGAGTTCACCATAAACTGAAAAATGAAATATATTTATATATGTATTACCGCGGGCCGTGCTGTAGGGGCAGAGGCGGCCCACAGGTTGAAACCCCAACTTGAGTTCAATATAAACAGACATACCTAACTAGACATCATTCAAGGCCCTCAAATTATCAGAACTATCGTTTCCCCAGCAAGCTACCTCTGAAATAGGTAAATGGTCATACAGGTTATGACGTGGGATACACTCCCATTTTACACCACTGGCTCGAGGAATCAGCAGGGAGCTTGAGTGAAGCGTAAGATCATAATATTTAAACTAAGCTAATGGCATTAGACTTTACATAACAAAGTCGGCCGGTCCTCAGAATAAATATTCCCTAAATTAGTCTCTATTCCTCCTTTGATTTATATCCGTCCATGTTACTTCCTCCGGTCGAGCTGGCCCCTCATCGTGAACAGCATGGCCACCGCTGTGCAAATGCTTAGTTATTTCGATGTGCGATGACCGTCTCGTAGACTATCGACGATAGAATCATGTCGTTGCCAAGCTATACAGCCCTGGAGTTGAATAGCGGTAGAAGCGAAGCATGCCAGGATGGAAGAAAGTGAAAGGTGGGGGGTGACACTCTACGAAGTTCTGGAAGGTCAGCTCCGCCTAGTGGACTGGCTAAGAGCCACCTTCAGTCTTTCCGGAAACTCTGGCCAGTCAAGTGCAATAATAGAGTGCCACGGTCCCGCCACTTTTCCAATGGCGTCTCATCCGATGGGGCCGGGATCTTCCTATGAAGTCACCACGATGTTGGTATGTAACACAGATTGTTATGTATTACAGGGATAGTATGTATATAATACGTGTGTTTATTTACCCATGTTTAGTTGCTGCAACCTTTCTTTATATCCTAAAAGGGCCTGACAGGCTTAGCCTGTTACAGCATTATCACCGTTATCAACTGGCAAAGGTAATGATTAATTGTCATTCTTGTCTTAATCATTTTCCTCATTAAAAAATATTTGGTGTTCCATATTAAAACCATTCAAGGACAGATTCTATGATTAGTTTAAAAGTATATTTTTTCAACCTTAAAACATTTTACAAATTTACATTCCATAGTGTAGCCATTCTGATAAATAAGAATAACCTGCATTTTTTTTACAGATACAATATAATTTCGGGTAATTTAAAAATAATTTATTTTTGAAAATTTAAATTTTGCTAAATATATTAGAACAAGTTGGTTTAAAGTTTATATTTACAGAGTGATTATTGTGATCAACAGAATGATGTAATTGTTTTATGAAGAAAACATAGTAGGCCTACTTATTAATTGATAACATATTTCAATAAGAAATATTATTATAGAACCCTAACAAACCTTGTCTATGTAAAATAACATTCATTTCATAATTTTTTGTTACATGCTACAAATAGTATGGCTAATTAAAAATACTACAATTAGACTTATAAATTTCATTATTATTGTTATTTAACTGGAGCTTCTAAAGCAGGTCCACTAAAAATGAATATATATTATAAATATTTACATGAATAATATTTAAAACAATGTTTAAATGTCTTTATTAGTAGCATTTTCTCCTACAGATTTTACAACATTTTAATACATATATTTATTACCTATGTATCTTAGCGCGTAATTCTTTAATAGACTATATAAATATTCTAAGTATACTTTTCATGGTCTGAGCTATATTTGTAAAACTTTTATTTGCGTCACTACTCATTGATGTTGAGCATCAAATGGAAATTATTGTTCAAGTAATCCGTTTAATATGGAATTTGAGAGGAACAATGTATTTATAAGCTCTTTCCGGATGAATGGTGGCACCCTTCCACCGCCCCCACTGAAATTCGCTACTCTTTATGGTCTACAAATATTTTTTTTTTTGTTTAGTAGGAAAAGTTTGTTAAATCACATACAGTCACAAACGATTCGTGTTGAGATATACTATGGAGAACGGGGGAGATCAAGATTCGAATCTGCTGAGTGTACTGAAGGAGGTAGTTTGAGCCAATATCTGAACTTCGAAGGTTTTGTTTGTGATTTCACCCTTTCATATTTTATACATCGGTGGTCGCGGGGCTACAAGTCACCAGGCTTGCACTAGATTAACTTGACGGGGGAATAAGTGTAGTAAAGCCTGAGTGTAGTAAAAAAAAAACTATGTAAAAAAACAACTAATTATATGTAGATTCTAATTTGTTTATACAAAGAGACTTTTAGAAAATACAAACCTTTTTCAGCAGACATTTATAAAATAATACTACAGTATCGGTGATATTTTATAGGTATTAATAGGTGCTGCAGATTACTTGTCTTGACGTATGAATACGTGAAATTAGATCTAGGGGCTTTTCTAGTTGTTCCTATGAAAATGGAACTGTAGTTCGGTGAGACAGTGCTCAGCTGTCATGTTCATCTCTAAGATTCGGTTCGAATTTCGTTGGGGTGCAGTGGGAATAAATCTCGATATTGAGATTTTCGATCTTGTTTACTCTCTTGCGTGCCGGGCTATCTGTACTATCCGCATATTTATATTAGTGGAAAAGGAATCTATGATAATAAAAGGAATTGTTTGTGTGTGTGTGTGTGTGTGTGTGTGTGCGCGCGCGCGCGATGCCCAGCCAAATCTACAGCATGCAGTGATCTGACATTTTAAAAATAGATGTACGGGAAGGGGTCCGAATGCACATTGAAGCCGGATTTTTAATTAGCTTATTAATCATGATATTTTTAACACAATAACACAGTGGGTTACGGGCAACGCTGTGTGGGATTGCTAGTTATGAATAATTTAAAAGATAAGTGTGCCCTCATTTGCATGAAGGTAGATAATGAAACCATCAATTCATCCGACCATATTTTATCCCCATCACTGGCAAAAAATACTAGATCCTTGTATATCTCCTTATTGTTTCCGTATCGGTGATTGCCGAGCCCGAAATATTTACAGTTATATTTCATTTGCGCTAGCTCTCTCGCCGAGGATGGACGGTGCTCCGGCTAGAGGGATCCAACAAAACAAATGCAGGAATACTACTCAACCTGTAAAGAGAGAGGGGGGGGGGGTTCGCGTCCCTGCAAGGTCGACAAACTTTAATTACTTTTATAAATACAAACAATATATTGTTGCGACAAAAGTCTCGGGTTCGAATCCCATATTCAGGTGTCAATGATGGAGTAAGCATAAATAATAGCTTTGGCCGTTTTCACATTTCCACACAGCGCAAATGATGCTACATCACTAATTTTAGTATTTTGTCTCTATCTCTCATTTGGGCACAGATATCCAGAGGGTGTTGGAGGATTCAGTTGTCAATGATGCGCAAATGTTGATAAACATCTCATCCTGTGACGTAAGGGTTCAAGTCCCATAGAGGGCGACAAACGCTAATTACTTCACATTTAAAACCTTGGCAAATGCTGTTACACTTTTCGCCTGGTCAAAATCATCTCTTATTTCACACTTTCCCGAAGATATTAGTTCGAATTCCTATCGCGCATGTGCACCGAGGTCGGTTTCCTTCCTCATCGTCCTTGTCTTGTGCCCCTGACGGGTAGTAAGACGCAGTTCTGAATGCCGATAAGCTTAATTTTGGGGATATTAGCGGGGGGAGATAGGGGGTATTGAAACCATGTGGACCATGTCACTTTACCTTCACACAAATGCAGGTACACTTTATATATTCCTCAGCCCAGATATTACTTAAGAATTTATGCAGTTATATATTATTTCGTCAAAATATAGTTGCGAACATTAAATTCAAATTACTCAATTCAATATTACCTATGAATTAATAAAAGAGTTATATATTATCCCGACAAAATATAGTTGCGAACATTAAATTATTTTTCTGATTTTATAAGTGGCTTGAGGAATAGAACTGTTGATTTCACTTTATACTTAAGTATCATTCTGCCGTCACAATGCATTGTATACTTGCATCGATAGTCACATGGTCTAAGGTGTCACTAGACGGCCGATGACAGAGTGCCCGAAGTTTGAAATTCTCACTACAATCAAATGCGGGTACACATTCTACCTGGTCTTGAAAAATCTAGTCGACCAGCAGATCCTCTTCGAAAATGTTGGGGTGCAGGAAGTACGGCCGTTCTAAAGATATCGAGGCTCGAATCCCGGTGTGTGCGCCATCTAAATTTGTATGATTGCATCGATGGTCACATGATATAAGGCGTCACTAGACGGCCGATGATTGACGTTTGAAGCTAATTCGGGTACACATTCCACATGGTCTAGAAGAATCTGGTCGACCAGCAAAATCCCTTCGAAAATGGTGGGGGTGCATTAAGTTAGACAGTTCTAAGGATATCGAGGTTCGAATCCTGGTGTGCACGCCATCTATATTTGTATACTTTCATCGATGATCACATGGTCTAAGGTGTCACTAGATGGCCGATGATCGACGTTTGAAGTAAGATATGGGTACACATTCTACCTGGACTTGAAAAATCTTGTCGACTGGAAAAACTCCTTTGAAAATGGCGGGGGTGCAGGAAGTACGACCGTTATAAGGATATAGAGGCTTGAATCCCGGTGTGCATACAGTCTTAATTTGTATACCTAAATCGACGGTCACTTGGTCTAAGGCGTCACTAGATGACTGATGACATAGTGATCGACGTTTGATTTTTTCCCTACAATCAAATGCCGGCACACATTCTACCTGGTCTAGAAAAATCTGGTCAATCAGCAAAGACCTTTCAAAAATGGTGCGGGTGCAGGAAGTACGACCGTACTAACAGACACTAGCTGGGCTAAAGATATCGAGGTTCAAATCCCTGTGTGCACGCCGTCTAAATGTCAGGCTCATCTTATTATGACGGGGGGCGGGAATCGAATCCCCAGCGGTGTAAACTGAAGGTATTTATCCCTTCGGAATATTTCTTAATCATCCCTACCGCACGTTTTGCCAGAAAGGGTACGTGTCACTCATATAGTTATGGCAGGGGGGAGGTCGTGGGTTCGAATCTCGCTCGGGTGAACTGGGATGGTTTTCTATTCTCCCTCACTCCGCGTAAACGCTGGTACACTACTACCTTACTCCTCCGGTCCATGACGGATACCTACACCCACAAATGTAAACGGACGATACCAAACAACCAATTTTAGTAGACTTTTGTGGTGGAGGATAGCGGTCCCTAACTGAGGATTGCGATGTATCTGATTGTGCATAGTTAGAGCTGTGTCAATTCTCTCTAGTTGTGAAAAAACCCTTTACCACATAGGAGGTTGCGACATTGCGATGACTAGTTGCAACATCACCGGGAAATAGCCCATTGCCAAGGGGAGGGTTTCCAGAGTCAATGACCTATCTCACAGTTTCAAGGTCACGATCTATTCTTGGCATGTCGTCCCGCAAAACTGGTGCCTGTCATCAGATAAAACCCATTACCACATAGGGGGTTGATACATTGCGATGACGACACCAGGAAAACGCATTACCACATAAGGGGTTGCGACACATACCTCTAAGGAGGGGAAGTGAGAGGAAGTGAAATGGGTCTCAAGGCAGGGGAAAAATGTATCACACTCTAACCCTAACGGTCATCAGGATAGGTTCGTACTGTTTGTTCCTGGAAGTGAAAGGCCGTCCAACAGAGCTAGGAAGCAGTCAGTGTGACTTATTTTGTTCTGTGCCGTGGCAATGTAAGAAGGAAAAGTGAAAGGGATTTTACGGCCGTGATACGCTGTCAGCTGCTTTGTTGTCACACTCTTTGTTAAGCAGCCGAGCAGAGAAGATTGTCCCAACGTTCACTAGCGATGCCGAATCAGGAGCGCCTGGCACCGTGGACTGCACGCCAATAAATAAATAAATAAAAAGCTCCAACGTCCCATCCTAATCATACCCAGACATAAATAACCAATGAGTACAAATAAAAAAGGCTTATTCATACATAAAAAACCCAATAAAACACGAAAATACAAGTACCAACATGTTTGTAACAAACCACAAACCATAGAGGTAAAGGAAATTTTGTATTTTAATAATAAAAAATAAATGGTACGGTGCACCACTCGGACTTTCTCTTGCTTTTATCTTGAAAAAAAAAAAACATTTACTAAAAACTTGTTATATTTGTGAAACGAAATAATAGGTATACACATTGTTGTATAAACACTGAAAATCATAAATGAAATAATATACACTGTTACTTACTCTATGGCATTATGAACTAAGAAAACTGTTCCCAAAAATTGAGAAAAGGGAAACATTTTTGTTAACCAAA
Organism: Timema cristinae; assembly: GCA_039000515.1. NCBI lineage: Eukaryota > Metazoa > Arthropoda > Insecta > Phasmatodea > Timematidae > Timema > Timema cristinae. The sequence goes on along the minus strand of JBCFYV010009882.1, from coordinate 6,217,977 downwards.
GAGCATAAGAATCAAATTAATTTTCAAAGGCCTGTATTAAAAAGTATATGTATTTGTTTATATCTCAGAACTTATTGGTTTTATAAAAATATATTTCAAATAAATAATATTACCATTAATATTACTACAACTTTACAAGCATAAGTGATTACAAATCTCAAATAGTTGCGGAAATTTTATGAAAATTTAAAAATCTCCCTTATGTAAAGTACCCTCAAAATCATGTTCATTAGAAAATTAAAATTTCCATCGTGTATATAATGATAAACAGTGTTTAGGTGTAAAATTTAATCAAAATCGTTGAAGCAAATTTCGATAAAATAAATTCTTTTTGTCTATCAATAGACTACCGTTAAGTTTAGAGTTGGATATCTAATTCCAAAAACCCCTTGGGGGGACCTTATGAAAACCCCAGATACAAAGTTTTAGCCCAATCGGTAAAATGGTTTCGGCTCTAGCGCAAGTCAAGGTACAGACAGATAGACGGCATTGCGAAAACCACTTTTTTTGTGTGTGTCGGGTCATGAAACGTCGACAGTTATCAAAATCTCGATTTAGAATTTTTAACGATAACAATATTCTTACCCCGAGGTGTCTAGAGAAAGTAAATATTTGTTTACAAAGCTTAGTTACCCACAGCGGTGTTCTAGCCGTTGCTTGCCGTTGTTTTGATATGATTTGATGGGAAGGTCGAGGTTCTAATCTCGTCTGCGTGAACTGAAGATGGTTTTCCAGTTATATATATATAAAACGGTTTTTCACAAATGTTATATCACTTTAGTTTTCCCATCTTCCCTCCACGAAAATTACGGTTGATTTCCTCTTAACTACCTTCCTCATCTCTACCCAAACAGATTAAGCTGTTATTAGCCTGTGTGCTGAATGAAACAATAAAAAATAAAAATTTAGTTCTAGATGGCTTATAATCATATTATAGTAATAAAAATTAATAATTTTAAATGGAAACGTGGTTTACCGAATTTTATTTAATTGAATTTTTTTAGATCTTAGAATACAATGTTCTTATTAGTATAGTGTTCAGAAAAAGTTTGTAAAGTAAAGTAGGCGTACAATGTGTACATTCTATTTAATTGAAAAATGACAATTTTTCACCAACTTAGGCCATCTTTTTCCGACCCATTAATATTTGTAAAGATATTTCCCATTGTTTTAACAACCTAACATCTAGGACAAAGTGTGGTTTTCGCTTTGTTTTTTCTAACTTTTGTACAAACAAATTGTGCTGCACTTATTTCAATTCTAACCTCCTTATATTATGTATTTAAATAGTTTGCGCAAGTATCGACTGTAAAAACTATGGAACTGAAAAAAACAAAAAGAAATGGCTATATTTTTAAAAATATAGTAAAGAAAATATATTTTTATATTCCTACAGTAATAGATAAACTAAATAAAAACATCACAATTGACTGTATATAATGATTTCCTAAGTTAACTAAAAAAAATGTACTTTGACAGGGATTCGAGCTCTTGTCTTTTGACTTTGGACGTCATTCTTTAAAGCCCCAAAATTGTGGATCAAAACTTGGCATCACTCCTTGGAGAGTACATAGGTGACAGCTTGTCTTTTCTTGTGTAGCAAGTACGAATTTTGAAAGGATTAGGGAATTAACTCTGAAATGTAAAAACTCTCCGAAAGGGTGGTAAGTATAGAAGGGGTGAGAGGGATTGGTGTGGTAACTGCCATAGCTACAGTAGCGCACCTCTAGTGAGGGGATAATACATAGTACTACTTGAAGGAGAAATCAGCAAAACCTCGAAATGTCCATCCGAATCCTAAGTACAGAAACTATTGGTGTACTCCAATCACTATTAGAAATCAGAGTTAATACCTCCTCTTGCACTAAGCGTTCTACTCACGCTCTACCTTTTCTTTAAGTGCAAATGTAATCGATCTTGGCTTGCAATACTTATGCTTGACATCTTTTTTCAAATTTAAAGCAACTGGTTCACATTTAAAATCACCCAACCTTTCATTAAAAACTTCTGGAAAATCCTTTAACTGGCTAGTTTCCATTTCTGTTTGTACCCTATATGCCGTTACACTGTAAGTATTATACAGATTTTCTGGAATCATTAGTTGAACTTTTAGTTCCTTAATCCAATTCCGCCCTAGTAATAGATTAGCCACATGTTTAATTAAAATAATTCCATTTTGTGTGACAAATCTTGATATTGAACATCCATATAAAAACACCCACAGAAATAATTGGTTCATTTAGATATGCATTTAAGATTAAATCAGTTGGATGCAATTTTAAGTTATTCAATTTGTCCAGATAAGACTTTTCAGAGATCACAGATAAACCTGCACCTGTGTCTACTTCAAAAGGAATTTCTTTACCTTCAACCCGAACAATTATTATAAAAGGTTCTACTTTTTCACGTTTCTCAATAAGCTTATTTTTATATAGCCCAAATAAGTTTGAAATGTCATCAATGTTTGAGAGATTTGCTAGCAATCGTACGAGTAATCCTATTAGAATTGTTTGACTTACCCAACTGTTTCAGTCGACGTTCCTTTTTCAAATGACCTTTCTTCTTACATATACGGCATTCATACTGTTCACAATGGAATTAATTTTTTTAATGACTGTTTCTTCCACACAAAAACACCTCACTTCTCTCGTATACCGCCTTTTCTTTTGTTATGTTGGATTGTCTGAAATACATGTTATGTCGAGAGAATTGTGAGGCTAACCAGTTGGCAAAACTGGCGTGGCTAGGCTTGTACAGAGTTCTTGTGATTGTGTACTAGTAGAATAAAGTGAACCATTCCTGGAGATTCTCGTGTGTTGTTAATGTTTTGTTTAACAAATAGTTCATAAACTGATTACCATACATATATAACCCTGGCGACGATGAACCTACGTTATGAAACCAATACGTCTTGAAAATAAATTACGCTGTATGTTTAGAAGTACAGTTGCGCCGGTCACGCCCATTTAAATTTAAAATGGCTGATAACGATGTACGTATTACAAGAATAAATTCTGTTGGTCCTGTTCCTCGTTACGAACCACAAGTGGAACCTTTTCCAAACTACGTGGAACGGTTAGCGGCGTTTTTCAATGTGAATAAAATTGAATAACGTGAGAAAGTCCCTACTTTTATAGTTTTAATAGGGGCAGAACTGTATACGATACTAAAAAAACAGCTTGTTACCTGTTGATCCTCTTCAAAAGTCATAGGTAGAATTGGTTAATGTGTTGAGTGAACATTTTTCACCCACAAAGTTAATTCCAACAGTTTAATCACAGGTGTCAAAATGTTGGTGAGACCGTTACCAACTTTATTATGTCAATCAAACAAATGGCGGCAAGTTGTGACTTTGGAACATTTTTGGACCAAGCGCTTAGGGATAAGTTAATTGCTAGCATTTCTGAGGAAACCTTAGTCAAGAGATTATTGGCTGAACCATCAACATTGTGTTTTGAAGATTCGTGTAGAATTGCCAAAGATTTTGAGACTGTTTCAGCTCAGTCTAAAGTAATGATGCAAACATCAAGCGAGATCGGTGACGTCAATCAGGTGGGAGGTGAAAACGTTAAAAATCGTAAAAAAAGTTCTTACAAAAAGAAATTCAGGAGTAATCAAGGTGCCTTTGGAAACCGCTCAAGCAGCCTTTTTAACCTGCGTAATAACAGTGTTACAACTACATCCTACAGACATAAGTTTAAATATTGTTGCACCAACAACCATAATCATAATCAAAAAGAGTGTATAGTAAATCTTATTCGTTAGATTTGTTTCAACTGTAATGGTCAAGCCCATATTGCTAAGATGTGTCATCTTAAACAAGAGGAGATTGATGGTGAGAGGACAGAAGTTAGTTATTTAGATACTGTTGGACAATGTGAAGCACCTGAGGGTAGTAAACCAGTTGTTATGCATATACTTGTAAATTCTAAGGAGATCCAATTTGAAATATACTGTGGTGCTTCGGTTTCTATATTACCTTTGAGACTATAGACAAAATAATTTCGTAACGCACCTATAGAGAAATCTATGATTAGGTTAAAATCTTCGAATGGTTAGTTTATTACAGTTAGAGGTCAGCTATATGTTTTGTATTTTTCAATAATTGTGAATATAACTCTCGTTTAGTTGTCACAGACAATTCAGTCAGTGTCTAAGGCCTTGTTAGGGTGAGATTGGTTTTGCCAGCTTAACCCAAATTGGAGAGATGAGCTTTTACCTAAAGTAGAAAATGTTAATAATTTCAAGAGGGACACTGAAATTAATAATTCTGTAGTGGAGGAAATTAAGCAGATTTTTCCCAATATGTTTCCTAATAATAATGGGTTGCCTATAAAACATTTTTCTGTAGATATTCCCTTATAGGATAACATCATACCGGTTTTGCATAGAGCTTACACTGGACCCTATGCATTGCGTATGTCTGTGGAAGAGTAATTATGCAGTTTGGAGAATCAGGGTATTATAAAACAGGTTCGTTCTTCTGATTGGGCTAGTCCCATAGTGACAGTTACACGAAAAAATTGTTTCTTGCATTTGTGTGTGGACTTAAAAACTACTGTAAACCCAGCTGTTAAGCTGGACCACTACCCCTTACCCTTAATTAAAGAGGTGTTCAACACCTTAACAAATTAGAAAGTTTTTTTTTATAATTAATTTAAGTAAAGCATATTTGCAACTGTCTGTAAACGAAGCCAGTAAACCTTTAATTACAGCTAATACGCACATGGGCCTCTATCATTTCCAAAGGCTGTGTTTTGGCTTAAATTCTGCATCTAGTATCTTTCAATCTGTAATTGAGTGCTTCAGGGAATAGATAAAGTTGCAGCTTACCTTGACGATATAATATTTGGAGGTAAACATGAATTAGAATATAGGGAGGTTCTTATGGAAGTTCTAGAACGTTTACACAAACATAATATTAAAATTAATTTTCATAAAAGTGTATTTTTAGTACATGTGTAGAACATCTGGGTTTAAGTTAGATGGTGCAGGGCTATTTCCTGCAGACAATAAAGTCTAGGCAATATTGTTGGCCCCAGCCCTAGCTGATGTAACTAAATTAAAGGCGTATTTGGGGTTAATTAATTACTACCATAAGTTTATAAGGATGCCAGTAGACTTGTTAGAACCCTTGTATGAACTTACAAAGTCGGTCGTTCCATGGGAATATACTCATATTTGTAGGGAAGCCTTTTAAAATAGTAAACAGTTATTTGTTAAAGGTGTTCAGCTGACACTGTTTAACCATAAATTACCAATAGTGTTAACTTGTGATTCAAGTGCATATGGTGTTGGTGCCGTAGTTAACCACAAAGGGAACGGGGTAGAGTGGCCTCTAGCCTTCACATCATCAACTCTTTCTTCGGCAGTAAAAAAAGTATTATCAGTTAGAACGGGAAAGTATGGCTATAGACTAGTATTTGGGTTAAATAAATTCCACAAAATGCTATGGGGGAACAAGTTTTTGTTGATAACAAACCACCAACCTTCGAGTATATCTTTAGTTCGACCAAGAATGTCCCTGTTCATTCTGCTGCACGATTACAGCAATAGGTGATTACCCTTTCATCATACCAATATGATATTGAATATAATAAGGGTTCATTGGTTAGTAACGCCGATGGAATGTCGCGGTTGCCCCTTCCGGATTCTATAGAGGATGATAATATTGTTAATGTTGTTGATGATGAAGTACTGTTTAATTACAGAGAAGTATGATTGTGTACAACAAGATACAAAAATGTTCCTGTTAGAGGACGAACACAGTAAATCGGTGGAGGCATGGGTGATGTGTTCCACTAGAGCCTCAGATGTAATTGAAAAGCTGGACGAATGATTTAACCGTTTTCCCCCACCAGAAATCCTAGTAATGGACAATGGTCCTCCTTTCCAGTCCCTCTGAGATACACAACTTTTGTAACAGTAATAATATTAATCCAATGTATTCTCCACCCTACACACCATTGTTGTACCTCACATGGTCCCACGATCGCACACTTGTTTATCCATGGTAACTACGCACGTGTTGTGTAAATACAACCCCTTTTCACGACCTTCGCTCGCACGCGTCTCGTCCACATCCACCCATCGCCATCTTCTGCTCTCACTACTTTCCGTTTTCCACACCCAGTCTCGCCAACCTCACGCAATAAGTTTAGGTGAGTCTCTAACACTCGGCCATCCTGTAGCACTCATCGTCCTCGATGAAGTCTATTCACACATGACATTAACAAATACGCTCTCAAATAATCCTTAAACTATCTTATCACTAGATTATGATATACACAATATACAATGGTGCACAATACCATAATAATCACAACACTCCGGTGACAAAATCTCTTAGGTACTTGGGCCGACGCCGTTCTCGAATAGGTCGAGTCCTTGGGTTGTCTTGATCTCTTCCAGTGTCACCAACATCAGAACTGTCTGAAACTGTCACAGGACTGCTATTGTAACCTTGTTACAACGTCACATAGAAGAAATAACACTTACCAACTCAGCCCAAGTTGACACGTCCCGACTCCTCTACGATACGCCTGAGACACTCATCACCACTATAGCCAACTGAACCGAGGTTTGGATCTCGTCGCTGGACGTGTGGTTAGGCTGCCCCCACCTCTCCTCCCGATTGGGCACGAAACAAGTGATCATCATTCTGCGCGCGCCGCCGCCCTGACGCATTGCAGATAAAACTTCTATGGACTGAATTTCGACGCATAAACTACGTCTATTGGTCCTCGAGATCATTCTCGAACACCCACACCCTTGTTCCGCGCTCTGGGAATATATATTTATCACAGTGTATATAATGGTTGAAACCAAGTGTATGGACACACATTACGCTCTGGGCTTTCGAGGTAAATAGCTTGACTTTGTAGGCTCAACGATATATTCAAAATTCAATTTGGCTTTAATCTACCTTCTTTCAAAATTCAATTTATATCTACGTCCAATTTTTTTTTATAACAATCTATTACGTCAGCCCTTAAGGCAATGTTTACTTTATATATATTTGGTCTCCTCTGATAATTTAGGTATCTTTAAATTTTTGGGGATTATTTATATTTGTCTCCTTGTTTCCTACCAAGGGTGGTTAAATGTGGGGCCGCGAGCCGGCGGAGAAATTAATATTACACGGTCGCCATGTCAGGTGTTAATGTCAGGCTAGTTCATTATAGTTTTACTGGTGTCTATTTCTTTGTATTAGTCAAATATGGGGCCGCGGGCCACCCAGGACTTATATTCCTGAGGACATCTTATTGGCTCTTATATCCTTTAGGCAGTGATATGTACACTTAATCTTTTTTACATTGCAATATATTGGAACAGCGTCAATGTCATTATTTAGTTAAGGGGCGTGAGCTATTGACTCACTCTTTGTTACGGATCATAAGAAGGGGTTGTCACGCTACTCATGTTGTCGGTTGACTATTTTTGTTATGTTTTATTATTATTAATCTGGAGACCAATTCGTTAGGCCTTTATACTGCTCTCTAAGGACGCCATTTTGGGGGCGTTTGTATCTAAGGAGCCACCTGAAGTTAATTGTTGTTGTAAGGCCCTTCAGGCCCCGACGGTGTCCTTTGTGCCTTGCAGCCCTTCTGGCTTGTGGTTACCATTGTTATTCCTAAGTGTCACTCCCCCATTGAGTTGTACTATGTTTCTTGATGATAAAATTATATCTCTCTTGTGCTCACCTCTGTCTATTATTGTATGTGGGATAATAAGGGGGTTAAGTTACAAGAGAGAGGCTGCGCCACTCTGCTCTCTTTGAGGGGAGTTGGCGCATGCTTAGGAATTTTAGGACTGAGAGTAGAAACCACCCATTGATATTTTTTGATATAATTGTTCTCTGTGCTAATTCCATTTGTTTACTTTTTCATGCTGTCTGTGACCATGGAGACCGCTCTACTAAGTGACAAGTCTACCCTCATCTCTTCTAAGACGGAGGTGTATCGCCTGAGCCGAGATCAGTTGATGGCCGAGCTAGTGTCCAGAGGTTTGGAAGTCACCCCCCCCCCCCCCCCCCGGTGCAAATGTGGGTGAGCTCAGAGTTATACTATGTGGGGAGATTAGTGGGACTGGGGTGGCAAGGACTGACTTAGGCATGGACACGAAAGAGAGTGAAGACCCCACTCCTCCAATGTGTGTCAACCCGCGCGCGCCCTCAACATTTACTAAATGTCAAAACAAAGTTCTTTCTGATATTTTAAGCCGTGTCCCTGTATGTGACGGGCAGGATCACTCCGCGCTATTTTAATTTTTAGTTGAAATTAATAGAGCTTCTTGCTTAAATTTAGCTAGTGAGGATGAGTTTTTGACCATGTGCCTGTCTAAGACATCTGGGTTCTTGACTCAGTTATTTACTCGTGCTATTAGAGAGCGTTTATCTTGCAGGTCTCTTATCGACCTTGTTCTGGAAACTTTATTGCCTAGTAGGGTAAGGGAAAAATTATGTAGGGAGGTTATCCATCGGTTTCAATACCCCCATGAATCTCTGAGGAACTTCGTGTTATCTATAACCGAAGCGACCCAAGTGCTTAATAGTGGTCTAGCGGAGAACCAGATTGTTGACATTATCCTTGAGAATGTCTCCCCCATTGCCCGGCGGCACTTTGTATTTACCAACAGGCCTTGCACAGTGCAGGATCTCTTTTCTCTTGCCTCAGAGATGGAAAATACCTTGCTTTCTGAGAGTGAATATCTGTCGTCGCATGCGCCCGCTACGGCGTATCGCGCTCGTACGGGTTCGACTCCCGAGCCTACCCATATGGCTTTTACGTTGGGAGCTATCGCGACTGATACTCTTCCGGGGATTATCTCTAGGGGCGCTAGTACTGGGAGTTCTGCACCCCGTGACCTCTCACGTGTTAGATATTTCCGGTGTAAGAGGTTAGGTCACATTCAGAAACAGTGTAGGGAGGGAAACCGGTAAGGCGTGCCCTTAGCCATGGTTCGGTCGCGCCGAGTTGCCTTAATCCACGGGTCCCCACTCCCGTTGTCACGGTACAGGTGGGAAAAGAGAATTGTTATTGTTTGCTGGATACTGGAGCCAGCAATTCGTTTGTTTGCGCTAAGTTTATGCGGAAGTTAGATGGCAAAGTCAAATGTGAATACAACTTGGTCTCTCCTAAGACCTATGATGTTGCTAACGGTCAAAGTATTGTGGTAGACTCTCAGGTGATTGTCCCGATTAAGATAGGTTGTTTTTAATGGAAACGCCCATTTTACGTTGTCCCGGAATTACCCTTTGACATCATTCTAGGGAATGATTTTATGTTTCATACACAGGTTAAGTTAGATTTAGGACGTTTGGAAATGTCTTTCAACTTTGAGCCGAATGTATGAATTCCGTTTTGTATCGGCGAGGGTCCCCCAGGGTTATTCTCGATTGTCGACGAGCGCGTGGCTATCGATCATCTGATAGGCCAATTCCCTGACGTCATCACGGACCGATGGGGGGAAGTGTGACGTTTTTCCGTACGACATTGTGGCTCTGGACCACATTTCCGTAAGATCTGGTCCTTACTCCTGCGCGCCGCCTAAGTTAGAGATATTTAGGAATCTTATTCGTTATCTTGAGGATAAAGGGGTTATTCGCGCTTCTAAATCACCATATGCTAGTCCTGCGTTCATCATCCTGAGGATAGGTCACGGACATAGGCTCATTGTGGACTATAGAAAACTTAATAAAAAAATTGTTTTCGATCCCTACCCCATGCCCAGTATCGAATCCGCCTTCCAGCATCTCGGTGGAGCCAAATATTACAGCCTTATTGATTTAAATGCCAGCTTCCTCCAATGCGCTCTTTCTGAATCTTCCAAGAAGTACACCGCCTTTATCACCCCTTGGCAGGTTTACGAGTTCAATCGTGTCCCATTGGGTATAAGCTGCGGGGGCCAGGCACTTAGTAGGGTGTTGGACCACATCTTTGCTGATTTGAAATACGACTTTGTGTTCAATTATCTGGACGATATTTGCATCTACAGCAAATCCTTTGAGGACCATTTGCGTCATGTTGATGTTGTATTACGGCGCTTGCGCAGTGCCGGGTTGACCGTTAACCCAGAGAAAGTCACCTGGGCGAAAAGATCTGTCCCATACCTTGGTTACATTATTTCTGAAGGGAACCTCCTCGTCGACCCCGAGTGAGTCAAACTGATCTTAGACTTTCCTGCCCCCAAGAACATCAAGGGTGTCTTACGCTTCCTAGGCATGTGCGCCTATTATGCGAGATTCATCCCTAACTTCTCTGAGTTGGCTAACCCCTTGAACACATTAAAGAGGAAAGGGGCCACGTTCACGTGGGGACCCGAACAGACTAGTGCCTTTATCGCGCTCAAGCGCCACCTCGTGTCACCTGCTGTCTTACGTATGCCCGACTTTTCACTTCCCTTTCAATTGCACGTTGATGCTTCTTAGGTAGCACTGGGAGCCGTTCTCTCCCAACTGACTTCTGAAGGGAGTAGGCCAGTAGCTTTTGCTAGCAGAACTCTTAGCCCGGCTGAAAGGAAATACAGCGTGTACGAAAAGGAATGTCTTAGTTGTATTTTTGGTATAGAGAAATTCACTGATTACCTTGAGTTTCGTCCATTTGATTTATTCACCGACAATATGGCGTTGAGTTGGATGTGGAACCACCCCAAACAACTCGGGAAGATCGGTCGGTGGGTCTGGAAGCTGTCCAGATACAACTTCACCACCCATCATGTTGCCGGCAAACTCAATGTAGTTGCTGATGCGTTGTCCCGCATGTCAGAGGATAAGGATCCCGTGGGGAACGATGGGGAAGGAAACTCGTTATGTGTCATACGCACTATCCCGGAATAATTTGTATCTATTAAGGAACACCAGTCTAAAGACCAATTTTGCTTGCAAGTTATTGATAGGTTAAAGAAGGGTGAGAAGGTAGGTAATTATGGTATTTTTAAAGACTTACTCGTTGTTAGGATTAAGGGTGAACTTAGATATTTTGTGCCCGAGAAACTCAGGCCGATGTTACTCAGGTATTTTCATGACTCCCTCCTTGGTGGACATTGTGGTGTCCTTAAGACTGAACGCAAAATATCTAAAGAGTTCTTTTGGCCCCATCTCATTAAAGACGTTGGAGACTGGGTACGCAAGTGTGAACCTTGCCAATTAGCAAAGCCCGCTCGCAACTCTAAAATTGGTTTCCACTCGGCAGATGTGGCTAAGAGGCCGTGGGAAAAGGTTTTTATTGATTACGTAGGACCGCTGACTCGGTCCACCCTTGGCAACACGTCTATTCTCGTTGTTATGGACGCCTTTTCCAAATTTGTCGTTCTCATTCCCTTAAGGAATATGAAGGCGATGACGACGGTTAATGCCTTATGTAGGCGTGTGTGGGCGATCTTAGGAAGCCCGAAGATCGTTGTTAGTGACAATGGACCGTGTTTTAGGTCCAGGGCCTTCGGGGATATGTGTTTCTCTTGGGGAATCAAGCATGTGACTACCAGACCGTATAACCCGTCTCTTAACCATGTGGAACGATTCAATCGTAACTTAAATATCGTTCTCACGATTTTCCATCATCAATATCACTCTCGTTGGGACCAGGATATTGGTGTTTTGAACATCGCATTTAATGTGGGGTTTCGTGAATCAGTCAAGGCCACCCCTTCTTCAATCCTCCTCAACAGGGATTTGAACCACCCCTTGTTGACCAACTGGGATATTGACCCGCTCTTGGACAACGCTAATGATTGCCTGTATGAGTAAAGATGTGAGCTAGCTTTCAAGAACCTCCAAAGGTCTCAGCGAAAGGTAGCCTCGGCTTACAACCGGGAACGCATTCCAGTCTCTTTTAAGCCTGGGGACAAAGTTGTGTGCAAGTGTTTTCCCCTTAGCTCGGTGGCCGACCGATCTTCGGCAAAATTGGCTTACAAGTGAGTGGTCCCTGGTCAATAGACAAGTTCCTCACCCCGGTATCAGTGATGTTACGTGATGCTGCTGATCCCACCTTGGTGCGTAGAGCGCACGTAAGCCACTTTAAAGCCGTGGTGTAATGTGTCAATTGGTCTCCGCCTATGTGATGTCCCCTTATGTAAAATAATTATCTATTTATGAGTATGTGTCAAAGTCACGTAATTGATTTATTGTTGTTATTATATTTTTTTAACGTTAATATATATTATTATATACGGGGGGCCCCTCTTAACTTGTTGTCATCCCCCTTAAATTGTTGTCACCCCCCTTTAACTTATTGTCACATCACCTTTATTCATATATTCTCATTTCTCCATCTCGCGCGTTCATCCCCGTTATTTTCATTTAATCTTTTTTTATTTATGTCTCTACCTTATGGAATATTAGTGTATAGCCTATCTCTAGGAAAATATATATATATATATATATATATAAATATGCTTAAGTTCAGTATGTGGAGCTGTTATTATGCGCCGTTTCGTCTGGGACATCACCAGTGAAACTCGCCCCGGATACGGACCATGCCTGGGAGCAAGTGATTGTGGATGGACTAGTTAAACGGTGCGAGTGCTATATCGCCTCTTGGCGATGGATTGTGTGTGGTCTTGTGAGACCTCTGTTAATAGACGATGTCCTAAGGACTCGTGTGTGCCGATGGAGGACGTGTTTAGTGGTAGACTTGTGGACTCGATTGTGGACATGGTAAACCTGTGTGTTATATGTTCTCAGAGTAGCCTCCTGTTTTCCTTCTGGATCTGCCACCTTCTTCCTCTTTCTCTGCGACGGGACGCCGAGCTACTGTGCGGGGTCTACGAGCTAACCACGACGTGTCACCTCTGTTCATGGCATGTGGGAGAGCTGTTCTTCACTGACACCACCTACCCTTGTGGAAGATATGGGTAGCAGCATGTGTGGGAGTGAACATTCTGTTAGAGAGTCTGCCGTGAAGTTCGTGTACAGGTCACCAAGGGCTTGATCAAGTATAGAAGTGGCTTCCTACGGGAGCCTGAGGTAAAACCAGCTTCACTATCTTCGGAGCCAGCCGTGGATGTCGGGGGTGGCGCCCCCTCGTCGTTCACCCAGAGCTGAGGACTTCTTCATCTTCCCCCAAGGGGAGACATTTGTAACCTTGTTACAACGTCACATAGAAGAAATAACACTTACAAACTCAGCCCAAGTTGACTCGTCCCGACGCCTCTACGATACGCCTGAGACACTCATCACCACTATAGAGACACTCATCACCACTATAGCCAACTGAACCGAGGTTTGGATCTCGTCGCTGGACGTGTGGTTAGGCTGCCCCCCACCTCTCCTCCCGATTGGGCACGAAACAAGTGATCATCATTCTGCGCGCGCCACCCTGACGCATTGCAGATAAAACTTCTATGGACTGAATTTCGATGCATAAACTACGTCTATTGGTCCTCGAGATCATTCTCGAACACCCACACCCTTGTTCCGCGCTCTGGGAATATATGTTTATCACAGTGTATATAATGGTTGAAACCAAGTGTATGGACACACATTACGCTCTGGGCTTTCGAGGTAAATAGCTTGACTTTGTAGGCTCAACGATATATTCAAAATTCAATTTGGCTTTAATCTACCTTCTTTCAAAATTCAATTTATATCTACGTCCAAGTTTTTTTTTGTAACAATCTATTACGTCAGCCCTTAAGGCAATGTTTACTTTATATATATTTGGTCTCCTCTGATAATTTAGGTATCTTTAAATGTTTGGGGATTATTTATATTTGTCTCCTTGTTTCCTACCAAGGGTGGCCAAATGTGGGGCCGCGAGCCTGCGGAGAAATTAATATTACACGGTCGCCATGTCAGGTGTTAATGTCAGGCTAGATCATTATAGTTTTACTGGTGTCTATTTCTTTGTATTAGTCAAATGTGGGGCCGCGGGCCACCCAGGACTTATATTCCTGAGAACATCTTATTGGATCTTATAGCCTTTAGCCAGTGTTATGTACACTTAATCTTTTTTACATTGCAATATATTGGAATAACGTCAATGTCATTATTTAGTTAAGGGGCGTGAGCTATTGACTCACTCTTTGTTACGGATCATGAGAAGGGGTTGTCACGCTACTCATGTTGTCGGTTGACTATTTTTGTTATATTTTATTATTATTAATCTGGAGACCAATTCGTTAGGCCTTTATACTGCTCTCTAAGGACGCCATTTTGGGGGCGTTTGTATCTAAGGAGCCACCTGAAGTTAATTGTTGTTGTAAGGCCCTTCAGGCCCCGACGGTGTCCTTTGTGCCTTGCAGCCCTTCTGGCTTGTGGTTACCATTGTTATTCCTAAGTGTCACTCCCACATTGAGTTGTACTATGTTTCTTGATGAAAAAATTATAACTCTCTTGTGCTCACCTCTGTCAATTATTGTATGTGGGATAATAAGGGGGGTAAGTTACACTATCAGGTTTGGTTGTCTCCAGCTCCGATCCAATTGACCTATCATCTTCTGACTCATCACTCACGGGTTCACCATCATCAATCTTGTCTTTGTTACCCCATGACTTGAGTTGAGAAACGTGCGCAGTGGTGGCATAGTGTTTCTGTTTAACATCTCCTGTCAATTGACTAACTCGATAAGTGTTGCCATCTGGGAACACTTTCAGCACCACAAGAGGACCTCTGTACTTCAACTGCCCCTTTGTTGGTTCGCCAGTATGCACTGGTGGGCGTCGCATCATCACCACTTCTCCGATGTCAAAACTTGGATGAGTATACCTTTTCTTATCAAAATATGCCTTCTGGTGGAGCTGTTCTGCTATGATTTTGTTGCGTACGGTTTCCTGTATTTCAGCGGATGGTTGGTACGTGCTGTTCCCAGGTACATCAGTGAGACTCCTAAGTGCCTCATCGTGGTGTCGAGGTCGATACCCATGAAGTTCCTCAAAGGGTGATATCCCTGTAATCTTGTTCATAGCGGTGTTGAGGTCACGTTGAATCTTCTTCAAATTCTTATCCCAGTCCTTTAAGTCTGCCCGCTGTGATGAAACGGATATCATCGGTGTCAAGGTTTGGTTCACTCGTTCTACCTGTCCATTGGCTTGGGGGTGCCTGGCAGAGTTTAGTACATGGTGTATTCCACGTGAAACACAAAATTCTTCAAATACGTGTGAAGTGAAACACGTTCCTCGGCCACTGATTATTTTTTCCGGTAGACCACGCTCATAAAAAAAAAAAGATCAAGGCACTTCAATAAACTTTTGGTGGACGTATCACGCACTGCATAGATATGCACAGATTTGGTCAGGTTATCCACGATTACAAGTAGTTCACAATTACCCTTTGAGCTTCGAGGAAAAGGTCCTAAATGATCGATGTGCACAATTTGGAACGGGCGAGTGCCTGGAGGTATTGGGTTGAGCAGCCCAGCTTTTCGTCCCCCTGGGACCTTACTCAAGAGGCACTCAAAGCAGTGAGCTATATGATGATTAACATATCTTTTCATGCCAGGAAACCAATAGTTTTCTTTCATCTTAGCAACAGTACGGTCGACTGCAAAATGTCCAGACAAGTCATGAAATTTAACAGTAAGACTGTTTATCATCACTTTAGGGATAACAAAAAGTTTGGATGTCTGCTGATTATGATTCTCAATCTTAAACACTTTCCCATTTACAAGTTCCAAATCAACTACCTTGCTACGCTCAGCTTTGTTTCTGTGTTGTTGGGGCAATTTGAGTATGCGCATAATATCCCTTAGTTCTTGATCACTATATTGCATTGATAGTACTTGATCCTCAACAGATTGGGTTAAAAACACCTCACACCTATCACTAATCACTTCTGCCATGGTATCTTGTTCGCAACTCACTGGTGCACGGCTCATGGCATCCACGTGGGCCATCTTCTCAGCTGGTCTATGTTTTACTTCAAAGTCATATTCCTGTATCAAATTGTACCACCTAGCGATCTGTGGGTTGGTCGTTCGCTTTCCATTCATGTAAACTAATGCTTGACAATCAGTCACCACTGTAAATTTAATGCCTAGCAAGAATTGTCTTAAGCGGTCCATAGACCACACTAGTGCCATTAGTTAAAGTTTGCTTGAGTGATAATTAGCTTCCACATCTGTAGTTTTCTTGCTCACACAGTATGTTAAGTGCATACGAGCATCTATACCTTCTTGTAGGAGCATTCCAGCCAACCCCTGAGTACTTGCATCTGTGTGTAGTTCAGTGACTGCACTAGGATCATAAAGCTTAAGTACAGGCTCCTGGATGAGGGTATTCCTGAGGTCTTCAAATTCCTGATTCTGCTCTTCGTCCCACTTATACTGACAGTCTTTCCTTAATAAGCGACTAAGTGGTTCAGCTCTTTTGGCATAGTGAGGCGTGAACCGTCTGAAGAATCCATTGAGCCCTAGAAACCTTCTTACTTCATGGACAGAATTGGGCTTAGGAAACACACTGATTGCCAATAACTTGCGTGCCCCGGGTTGCATGGTGCCTTCTCTAATCACAAACCCCAAGTACTCAATTGTTTTCTTCCCAAACTCACATTTACTTAGCTTGCATGTAAGGTGAGCCTGTCTCAAGGCTTCAAAGACCAGTCTTAATCTATTTAGCATTTCTGGCCAATGTTTCGCGGAGATTAGGATGTCGAACAGGTAGCTCATCGCTATTGTATTTCGTAATCCACCTAATGCACGGTTCATCACACGCTGGAACTCAGCTGGTCCGTTAGTCAAGCCAAATACCATTCTTTCAAATTGACCTGTTTCCTCTGGTGTAACAAACGCAGTCTTCTCCTTCGCCTCCTCAGTCAAGGGAATTTGTAAGTATCCGTGGGGTAAGTCAAGTACCGTGAACACCTTGCTACCAGAAAGTTGTTCAAATTGGTCATCAATGTGGGGTAATGGATACCTATCCTTTATGGTTTGTTGGTTTAGCCATCGATAATCAACAACCAGCCTATTTTCTCCGGTTTTCTTTCTTACCAGTAACACCGGACTCGCGTATGGTGACTTAGTCTCAGTCACAATGTCGTGATCCTTCCATTCCTTGACTATTTCTGTTATAGCTTCCTTTTCTTGTATGTTCGTTCGATATGGTTTGCACGCAACCGGTTTGCTGCCAGGAACCTCAACTATGTTCATTTTGGTCAAATCAGTGCATCCTAACTCTGACAGGTTTGAAGCGAAACAATCACTAAACTCATTCACCAAATTCACTAATGAAATTATGTCTTGTTCGTTAGCACAATCATCAATAAGGAGGTCTTCTCTCCCAATAATCTTACACTTTGAGCCATTGTCACTGATGTGTGGTGTAGGCCTATTATATAGATCAACATCCACTATGTTCACTAATTCACCACGACTCACACTGACATTTTTCTTTATGTCCATCTCTTCAGTACTGGTATTTATGATTTGTATGGAGAACTACCCGTTCTCATCTGGCTTATAAATAGCACCACCAAACATTAGCTGGCCGTCTTGAGCTACATTCGACACAACTTGAACAAAATTAATGCTATTCCCTTGCAATTTGTTGGCTGATAGTGTACGCAGTTTAATTGATTTATCATTTGTCACTATTGCTAGATTTAATTTCTTAAAGGGATCTTCGTCGGCATTTCCAACAAATAAATGTTCTCCTAACTTAACAAATGCCACACTTGGTAGTTCTGTCCAAGACCGTCCGATGATGACCTCAGTACTTTGTGTATTGTCTGGGACAACCAGCATCTCCACATCACCTCCTACTGCACTATCCATAGATATATCCGAAATTATTCTTCCCAATGAAGTGATCACATTTTCTGTGTTTCCAAACCCATGTAAACTCTTTTTACAAGGTTGAATTGGCAACCCAGACTTGATGGCTGCTGTGGTTTGTATTGTGCAACAGGAACTGCCTGTGTCTATTAACGACATAAATGATAAAGCTCCTATCTTAACTTCCTTCAAGTATTTCTCCAAATCTGCAGTTGTGTTCCTCTCGGTGCAATTGATTTGAATATGTTCTTCCGTTTGCCTGTTTCTATTAGTACAGAAACGCCACGTATGACCCTCTTGACCACAAGCTAAACATTTTATAGGTCCTCTTGTCTCCAAGCAGTCTCGAGAAATGTGTCCATATTTTTGACAATTAAAACAACGTGGTTCCAGTTTATCATTTTGATAATAAGCTGAATCTGGCCGCTCATACTTTATTTCACTTGGAGATGGTCGACCTCTTGCTTGACTAACCTCTTGTGAATTGTTCATGTCACTTCCAGTTTGTAGGCTTAGCCTAGGTTGCTCATTTGATCTCCACAAAACCTGTTTCCCAGAACGAGCTGCAACACGTTTTGATCGCTGTGCATTCACTTCTTCGAAATCCCTTATGTCATGAAGGAGGTCATCCAGGTCATCATGATGTTTGCTCATGACGAGAGTACTTAATTCACGTGACCACAGACCAATTGCAAGTTGTTTCTTAGTGTCTGTGAACTCTAATCCCAGGGTCTTACATAGCCGCACTTTATCATGGAAATAAAAATTTGTGTTTTCATTTTTGTCTTGCACACGGTTCTTCATTTGATCGAATTTTTCCCACAAAGGTCCGACGAAAGTGACGTTCGAATTGGTCCCAACTAACTATTTCTGATAGACGGGATCGATACCAATGTTGAGCTGCACCTATGAGGTGAGTCCTAGCAGACTCGAGCTTGAACGGATCTGGCCATTTATGGAGTTCCGCCCAGGTGTTGATTATCTGTAGCCGC
Organism: Timema cristinae; assembly: GCA_039000515.1. Classification (NCBI taxonomy): domain Eukaryota; kingdom Metazoa; phylum Arthropoda; class Insecta; order Phasmatodea; family Timematidae; genus Timema; species Timema cristinae. The sequence goes on along the minus strand of JBCFYV010009882.1, from coordinate 6,199,279 downwards.
TCAGACGCGTTGATTCCTGATGACTCACCATCAAAATGGGGGATGGTTTTCGCTAAGTCAGGCATTATATTATACGTTGGTTCTGGTATTTGCTGTTGCTGTGATCTCATCATTTCAAAAAGAGTTTGATCACGCTGGCGGTTACTTTCCGAAATTAGGTTCAGAACATCCTGCATGGACATAACTAAGTTTGTATGATGTCCTGCCACTACCTCGTCGTGGCTTACTGCTCCTTCCTCCAAATTGTTTTGGTTTTGTTGTTGCATTTTGTCTTTGATTTTTGAAGGGCTATTGGAAGTTAATTCACAATTTGTTCGTTTTCACAAACTCGTAACTCACGATATGTAAAAAAAAATATTTGTTAAGTGTTTTCTACGCTAGCAAGATGGCGTCCACGGCGTACCCACGTTTTCAAGTCTTATTTTATCGCTCATCATCCGTGACAAAACTTTTTTTTATTAGCAGTTGCAACCCGTTATTATTACTATTTAAATTTAAGACATGTATCTTAAATCGAATTTACGACTGTGTATCACAACTTGATAACTCGTCAGGTATTTTAGGTCATTAAACTCATGGGATACCGGTTACGTACTTAACGAAGGAGTTGATATATTTTTTATTCATCCCACTTCTGATTTGTTGTACCTCACATGGTCCCACGATCGCACACTTGTTGATCCATGGTAGCTACGCACGTGTTGTGTAAATACAACCCCTTTTCACGACCTTCGCTCGCACGCATCTCGTCCACATCCACCCATCGCCATCTTCTGCTCTCACTACTCTCCGTTTTCCACACCCAGTCTCGCCAACCTCACGCAATAAGTTTAGGTGAGTCTCTAACACCATATTCCAACGGGCTGGCAGAGCGTTCGGCCCAACAAATGAAAAAGTGTTTAATAAGGGCGTTACTTTCTGCTGACAAATCACTACCTATAAGAAGTAAGTTGAATAAGGCACTTTTTCCAATTCATTCTCTACCAAGCACTGTTACTAAATTGTCCCCTGTAGAGGTTATGTTTAAATATCCAGTGAAGACCAAATTGTCACTTCTCAATCCTAAATTAAGTACTAAGATCAGTAGGGAAACGGTATCATTGCCAGATTATAAAACATTTGCCGTAAATGATCAGGTCTTAGCTTACAATTTTAGAAACAAAATTATTAAATGGGCCCCAGCTCAAATAACCTTTAAAGTAAGTCCCACTGTTTATATTGTCAAAATGTTAGATGGCACTATTCGGAAAGTTAGCATCAATAATATTAGAACTAGTAAACTAGATGGCTCACACGATCCCGCTATGATAACTGGGTTACAGGGTAATCATTTAAAAATGAATGTTGAGGTACCAGGTTCTAATACACCGGTCAAGGATCCAGTTTGTGTCTGTGACAGTCTGCCAATTGCGCTAAAAAAAAACTCAACCAAAACTAATGTACCCCCTAGAATATACTTGAATTGAAAGGTGTCTAGTAGAATATATTTAAAGGGATAATATTGTATTGTTTCAAGCTGTAGTTTTAAGGTTCTTATTTTTATTATTATAGTACTATTTGTTCTGTTTGAAACATGTTAAACAGTCTTTTCTACGAGGGGAGAAATGTTATGTTAGGTTGTCTGAGATACATGTTATGTTGAGAGAATTTGGAAGCTAGCAAGTTGGAAAGACTGGCATGGTTAGTCTTGTACAGAGTTCTGGTGATTTTATACTAGTAGAATAAAGTGAACCATTCCTGCAGGGCTATTATGACCACGACGCAAAATGATTTTGCGACCGTTAGCAGAGAGACGCTAGACTTTGCGTCAAAAGTTATTATGGCCGACCACTTTGCGAAAGCAAAGTCCTTGCGAGCGCAAATATTTTCCTAGTAGCGTGACGCTAAGTTGCGCAGACATTTTACTTGTCCTTTGGTTTGCGTTACGAGGTTATGTTTGCTAGTTTTTGTAATTTATTACGTGTTTTGTGTTACATTATTTAAACTTGCCATCTCATTAGTCCAATATAATTACCTCAAAACCTTTTGTGTGTGTTTCACATAATCTATCTTTAAATAGGCCTATATTATAATGTAGGCCAAGAGCTGGGATAGTACGCTTACACTGAATGCATTTTATTTGAAACACAACACTATCAAAATACATTACTATTCACCATCAATACACTGATAATTCAGGTGGTAAAATAAAACGTAGGCCTAATATGTTTAAGATGCCTCAATAAATCTTTAATGATGTAATCATATTTAAACTGAATCATACATACAGTAGTAGTTACTATCCACATTAATGTGAGTTGTAGGCTTATGAAATATTGCAGCCAAGACTGGAAATAACTAAATAGGCCCTAGATTAATATTTGCATGCGGTTTGGTTTAGGCCTAGATTTTAATCATAAAAGGTTTACTAAAGTTATCTGAAACCAATAATTAGGAGTTAAACCTAGTTATAGTGAAGTGAATAGATTGCAAACAAATCATTATAAAGAAATAAAATATCCTTATATTCTTAATCATTTAACTAAAGTCTCAATAATTCCCTTTAAGTAAAAGAGGCATATTATTATTTTTAGCCATCCAAACAACCCTCTCGTTCACTTTTTTTGTTAACTTAGTAGGACGTTTGACATTAAGTTGTCGAAAATATTCAGTGTGAACACAATTTTTGGGAGATCTTGATCGCTTTCAACAACTTTTAACTAATTAGTTTTATTTTCTAAGATCTTAACACCGCTTATTTGATTCAATCTCAAACGTGAGAACCTTTTCAACACTGTAAATTAATAAAATTAGCACAAAGTCGGCCTATGTATGTTCAGGTGGAGTACTGTATAGATAGAAAGTTTTCTTTATTAAACCTCAACTCAATCAAACAATATAAAATTTAAAAACACCTTACTGTAGGCCTATATCTTTGAACGGTCAATTTTTGGCTTGACAAAATCGAGAACGGTTTTAAAATAGGCCTATTAAGAAAGCCAAAATACAAAATATTTATCTACTGTTTGTTAAATGTTGTTTTTGAAACAAAGTTTTATAAGGAATATATTTTTTTAGTTATAAATTAAAGTTATTTTAAATTAAAATAGGCCTAAATAGAAGGAGAAGTCTACATTATAAACTGTTGAAATTATATTTAATTAATATAATAAAACCCACTTGTTCCAATATCAACATGAATATATGAAGAATATAGTATTGGGTCGTAAAGCATACATTTGTTTCTTTATTAGCCAACTTCTCATACTAACTTATTCATTTCCCCGTGTGACTACTATTTTAATGCATAGTTCACATGCTTTTTTGACTACAATATATTATGTGTATTGAATAATGTAGGCCTAGTATTTTTTCATTTCAAATCGTAAGTAAACAAAATTATGCAAGTAATTTATTAAATTAAGCTAGGTTAGATCGTTCTTGCAAATAATGTGACTTGTGATCAGCTGTTTGGGAAAATAAAAATAAATGAATAATGTTCAGTCATGAATACCAGCATTCTTGAAATAAATGTACTTAATTTCTAGCCTCTAACTTCTTAAAAGGTAATATTCTTTGGAAAAGTGTTGCCAACTGTTGACGCAAAATGATTTTATTCTGTGCGTTGACTCTAGAAGCAAAGTCGAAGCTAAAACTAGCGGACGATACAAAGTGTGGTGGTCATAATAACACAAACGCTATCTTTTCCTCTAAAGTGAAGCTAAATAGCGGTAGCAACTAACTTTGCGTCGAATGTTCATAATAGCCCTGCTGGAGATACTCGCGTGTTGTTAATGTCTTGTTTAACAAATGGTTCATAAAATGATTACCATACATTCATAACATCTTTCTTCTTTTTTCGACATTTGGGATTGACGATCAGCTATTCCACCGGTGTTATGTCCAAAGGCCATTGACGCTACATCCTTTTCGTCTGTCTCCAAAGATGTTGAAATCAGCACTCTCTTCTCGTAGTCTAGTTGTCCCTCCGCTAGAAGTCATTGCTTAATAGAGCTGCTTCTCAATCCAGTTAAAAGACAATCCCGTAAATAATCAGATAATAATTCTTTAAATTCACAATGCTTTGACATTTGTTTTAAGCTAGCGATATATTCTGATACACTTTCATGTTCATGCTGTGATCTTAAATTAAGTTTATACCTTTATACCTTAAACGACGGTTTAGGATATAAATGATCTCGGATAATTTAAACTAGATCCATATAGCTTTTTGTTGACAGCTTGTCAAGTGTACATAAATCTCGTAAAAGATTAAAATATTAAAATCCCCAAATGTTCTCGGAATTGCCTCACGTCTCTTATGCATACGTTTCCAATTGAAGAAATTTTATTTTTTGCTTATATAATTCAATTAATTCAAAAAACTTTTAAAGCTGGACTTCCAAATAGCCAGGAACATGTTACACCATAGTTTGTTTTTATCCTCATCGTCAATATGTTAAGTCCGTAACATGATAAGGACAGCTGAAATAAGAACACAACTTACTTCGTTTAATGTTACTGCTTGAGTGAGAATGGTTTGGTCGGGAACACTGGCTATCGATAAGATTCTCGATAGTCATTTAGGATGGGGCATGATGAGAAGCAGACAATTTATAACGTCACCACACATGATAGCCAACCTACATGAAAATACATTACACGTGTCCTTATTGGGGCCACCTGGCAGACACGTATATGAGGATGCGGGCATTCCAGAACACGTGTCTGAGGATCATTGTAGATGCACCTTGGTACGTTCGGAATGTGACTCTGCATCGTGACCTGGGGATTCCTACCATTAAGGACCACTTCCAGAAGCTGGCACAGTCTTTCTATGACAGGCTTCCCGGTGGCACCAATACTCTTATTCCTGGACTTGGGAACTACGTCATCGATCCCGAAGGGCGTCAATGACGTCCCATAGCCCTGCTAGGATAAGCGAGAAGTGTAAAACTGTGGTTTGGGAGGCTTTCACCTAACCCCAGCCCCCATAGAGTAGTGTCTCCACACGTAATTCTAAAAACCTTAATCGGCTATCAAATATAATTTTCCCCCCACTTATAATAATATATTTTATTTGTTTCATAATCTTCGCAAGGGACAGCTTCGACACACTCGAAACAACACCGGACGTGCTTGCCAAACCCAACTTCAGCTACGTCACCCGCCTTGCCTCCCAGGCCCCCAGGGAGACCTACGAAAGAAGACGGCCGAAAGAGATGGCAGCGCAGAACCCGGACCCGGTCTATCAACTCTAAGTTCTTCAGGAGACGATGGACACCATGCAGGCCAGGTTCCAACAGATCCAGGACCGATTTGGATCAACCTGCTTCTACGGAGTCACCCCTATCGACGTGGGATGCTACATCCAGGGGGAACGCGTGAGCCTCCCTGGAGCCCGTGAACACGCCGAGGCTTGCAACCACAGAAGAGCAAGCACTCCGCCTGGCACTAGCAGCCAAAGCCAAGTCACTAGAGCTTCAACCAGGAAGAGACGCTCACGAGCTAAAATTCCTGCTAGGAGTGATCGCCGACTACGAGCAGCTACCAGCAACGACAAGACAGAAAGTCATCCACCGACTTAATATGATGTTCATTGCGATAACAAATTCCTGGATGGAGGCAATCAACGCGGCGGGGGACGCAGCATCCGCAGCCATCTACCCGCTGGGATACCAACCAGTGGCAGCTCCTCAAGTGATCTACAGGGACCGTTCACCGGTTCCAGCACCAAGAGAAGGGGCGCAGGGAAACAGAAGAGATAAGATGGCGCCAGCGAATACACCTGGAGATACAAGTCCCATGGGTGTTCGAAAGGAGGCCTTCACAAGAAGAACGCGTAGCTATTAAGAAATTATATTCAATGTATAACTAATATCTGTAACCTGTATATTTTCCTCAATAAAGAATGGCCCTTAAGGCCGGGTAGTCCCTCTCGCTCTACGGCTTGTCCTGCGGACCCTCCAAAACTTCTATACCCGTGAGCCGACTCAAGCTCATGAGTATAAAAGCGAAGGAGGAACCAAGCTCAGGATCAGTCGGACAGCGGGAGGGGCCCCGTTAGTTATAATGCTCCGAAAACCATACGGTGTGACAAATTTGTCGGTACGTGTTGGAATTTGCTGTCGTGCTCCCCTTTAGTAAGCATCGGAGCATGCTATTACGACTTCGACATCACTGTGATTTCATTAGCTCAGAAGGCTGTGGCTACCAAACCCTGGTACGCCACCTGTCACAAAAGAGCGAATATTAATTAAAGAGCAAAAATTCGAATATCATAAATAGCATATTGTCTAATAATTCTATCTCTTACTACCGACTCCTGTCCCACAGCGACACACGTTACCGGGACCGCCTCCTGTCCCACCGCGACTCCTCCTGCCGACCTTTTCTTCCCTTCATCCGAAACTGTCCCTTTCCCAGCGATTCTATGGGATGGGATACACCCACCACTCCAGCAAGACCCACCAAGAGAAGAACCTTAAGAAGTCTGCGAAAAAGGAATATTCAACATCCAAGAACCCGCCTTCTATTTCCCGAACATCAGCGTCAGGACCCCCGAACTTCTCCGCTCCACCTCAACGCTCACCACAGTCCCTACCCCTAAGTTCGCTCCTCTCCTTCCTCTCCTAGTCTTCCCCCTCACTAACCACCCGACCCCCACCTACTCCAATTTCTTCCTTGAGCCCCGAGGGCTACCATCTACACACTCTAGCCACCCCCCAGCCAGCCTGTATTCTCACCCATCTCTCTTCAATACCCCCACCCTCAAGACTCACGAAACCAGTGTATAACCTCCAACGTCGCCAGGAGACTGGACCTCTAGAATTAAAATAGTTAACTTGAAGCAAAGGATTATAACTACACCAATTTTCCTTATATGGCAAAGCATCTTGTGCTATATATAAGATGATATTACACTGGAAACAGAAACACCAGCACCTACTTTTTCATGAGGTGAAAGAGACATTGTATACACGTTACCAGATCAAGTGGTAACAGCCAAAGGAGTTTTGCCTTTCTTAATAGTATCTTTCCCTTTTTCAAACACAGCTTTAAAGCTACTAGCGGCCATCTTGATAACTGCAATCCAGGGACAATAAAATATGTTGGAAAGATTTATATAGTTTTGATAGCCTTCGTGATTCACAGATGCGTGTATATCTTGAATATCTTCATCACACAAATTATATCCTGATTTGGCAACTTTCATATTGATAGACTTTGACTCTTATTTGAGGCCAAACTAATGTTTCTATCAATGATCATGTGTTCGTTCACTCGCGCCAGAGTCGAGCAACCACACACACACAGGTCCATCACAACTAGCTGCTAATGTTGTCACAATAAAACTAAATTCATAACCATTACCTTAAGCTACATTTGCTTTACGTCTCAAATTCTTCTGTGGCTACTTACCTTTGAGTTTGGGACAGCTTTAAAACAGAAAATAATTTATTATATTGCTTTGCAATTCTTATTTTCGGACAGCATTCCCACTGCAAAGGTTTTGATTTTGTAGCCTAACATTCAGTAATCCTTAAGAATGATTGGGTACATCCATCAATACCTTCTGCTTGGCGTTTGCTCTTCTCATAAAGTAAGCGCGTTTTTACGGTGCCAAGTTGAGGTTATCAGCTGATAGCATCTAGATGGCAGTGACAATAACTTGATAAGTTGATGGCGCATAAATATATAAAACCATAGGCTGTATTTTTATCCTTTGCACAATCCAATTGGCTGTCTGAGATTCGTTGTATAATTTGTGAGTTACAATTGTGGTTTAATTTTCGTAACTTGTCCAACTCTTAAACATCTTAAACCAAAGGCAACAAATCGAGTTCATCTTGGAGGGTTTCTACCAGAAACTTCCAGCTGTAGAAATTAGTGTCGCTAAAATGTGAAATTCTGTAAGTTTTATCTTCATCTAAAACCATAATGTCAATGTCGATGAATCGACGTCACCAACAATAAGTAACCAAGTAGAGCTCACACACCTTATTGTGCAGACTTGACTAATGACTTTACCCTTCCTAAAAACCATAAATCACCACAAGACTGGGCCCATAACCTGTCATAGTACTTAGATTTATGCATATATGGTTTATATGGAAATAATAGTAAAATTCATTATTTCACAACTTATTTGTATGAGGAATGCTGAACAAAATCTAGAGAACAATAAAGTGACACATTAAACAATGGTACCAACATAACAACTGTAAGTTTCCACATAATATAGAAATGCCTATTTTAACATAAATGGTATATGTTATTATACTAAATGGCGATATTGTACAAATCTAGCTTCAATGTCATGTGTGTGAAATTTACTGAGAATAACACATTAAAAAGACACAAGAAATTTTGTATTAAGAAAATAGTGACAACCCTAAAAGGGCAAGTTATTAAATAAATATACATTATGTGCACAATTCAAGTCAACATAGGAAATGGTCCGGCTCTTGTTGTGACATGTTATCATTGGAGGGGATTTAGTTGCAGGCTCGAAGTATATAGTAGGCTCTGGTTGTACACTACTGGCTTAAGTAATGAAGCTTCATTTCTCAAATATTGTAATTAATTTTAAATTTAACCATATTGTGTGCCCATACAGGATTTTCAATCTCAATTGGTTCATTCATTGTCCATTCATGATATTCAGCAATGTTGTCTTTACCAACAAAAATTAATGTTTGAGTCCTGAAAAATAAAGAATGGGTTTAATTAATTAATCATAAAAAATATATAAAACACAATTGAATATTATTAAATTAGCATGATATTATGAAAATAAAACTAGAGGTTTGAAAATGTTTAATTCAAATTTAAAATTAATTCTAGCTTTATTCATTTAGGGTAGTATTTGGCCTTTTCTCAGGGATGAGATATAAGTAAAATAATTTCGTTATTTACATGTTTTTCTAGGGGAAAATTCAAAATACATTATTTTATGATAGTTGGTTGAAAATATAAATGTTTTTAAGAAGATTTTTAAATGACAAAGAAGGCTAATATTACTATGAAACAACTATAACAAAATGATGAAAAGGGCCAAAAGAGGCAAACTCCCACATTTACAGAATTTGACAATATTTAGTAAATGAACAGAATTTTTTTCAATGCTAATTTAAGAAAAGAATTAATATTATTTTAGCAAATGGCTTTGTGCAAAGGGTTTATGTATAGACAAGAGCTCTGATTTTCACAAATAAATTTGCAATTGGAGTGCATTTTCAATATAAATTAAGTGGATTCCATCAAATGAACAAAGCTGACTTTAAAGAACAGGCTGTTAACTGTTCATTGTTGATAGAAAAACAATGTTAAGTATTCGTTTCCTCATAGATTTAGGAGCTACCATTAAATATGCATATTACCAACATTGATAGTAACTTAAAATCCCCCTTGCCCAAAGGGTATCAAGAAATAAACTGATTGTCGGATGGTTATCTAGAGCAGTGGTTAGTTCTCAATTACTTCTCATCAAGGGCCACAACTATTTTTTTTAATGAACAGGGCCAAAGGGTGTGAAAACTTAATTTGGTAAATTTACATATACTCAAAGTGAAAACTAAGTAGGTTATCTCACAATATTTTTATTTTAAGATTTATAAAAGTTAATTTGGTTAGTTAATACTTTAGTTATAATGTTTTTTATGTGCATATTTCTAATTTAATTATTTACCTCGGATCAGACTAACACTAACTTACTGATTTTTCAGAAACACAGGTGTGAACAAGACACACCAGCCATTCAATAACACAACTTCCTTGCACATTGTGTAACTAAAACCTGCACAAAGTTATCTTTATAATACAGCTATACTGAAATAGAGGTGTAAATAACATTCAACAAACTCTCCCCCAACCCCTTCACCATATTTACATGTATATTTAATAACAATACACAATTATCACCATCCCTCTACATACTACATCCTTTAATAATCACACAATAACTTGACATCAAGCAGAAACAAAAACCTCTTCCTCATTGTCTGTCATCAGCATCAGCATTATCATTATTATTATATGTTCTGACTTACAACAGGTCATTCCTTTTGTCAGTGAACTTAAACCACCAATGCGCCCTGTCATTTGCCTTCTCCTTTAACTCACAGAATTTCATTCTTTCCTTCAAATCATTAAATATTTGATTCCTCCTACTTTCTAAGATACTATCTCCCTCAACCTTGCCTTATATGACATCGTTCAGAAGACAGTTCCTCCTAAGGATATGTCCAATCCGGTTTGCTTTGTACCAAATAAACGTTTCCAAAATTATTAACTTATCACCCACTCTTCTTAAAACCAATCAAAAAGAAAGCCTCTCTGAGAATGATAAATACCTTGTGTCTTGGCAGTGATTGTAACATATGGTGGCAAGAGGGGGGCAAGTGGAAGTGACCAGATAATACTGACTTGATGGTCTGGAGCTTAGCTTACATGTTTGTAAATACCTTCTAAAGAAACTGTCGCTTCTCTTCCCTTTATTTATCAATATTTACCATGTTATATTTTTTAACATATCACTCTACATTTATCGCATCGGAGGGATCTATGATCGGACTCTCTCCCAGGGAGTTGGGACTTGAGTGGGCAAAATTACACGGGCATTAGTATTTTAAAATAGTTTACATATGAAGCTTGTCAAAACATATTTATTGTATTTAAAACTAGATCTTTTATCAAATATTTGCTTGGACAATAATATATTTGAATCACCAAGCCCTTTAATTAGAATTAAAGTGTCAAATGTTTAAAGGGGCTTTATTTGTAGTTGAAACATTTCTCAGGCCAAATTATTACAATAATGAACACCCACACCAGTGTGCCGTGGGTAGAGGCATCAATTTTTATTTACTGGTTTACAGGATACAAATATTGTAACACTGTTGAATGAACTGAGCTGACGATACTATTTATGATTAATTATGAACCACTAGTATTTCAGTCCGTGGAACATTCAACATAAGAAAATATTGAACCACTTTTAGCATGGTCTCTAGAGCATCCAAACTTAGCAAATTATGAACCAGAGAGAGCCTGGCCCCTGGAACATCCAACAATGAGCAAATTATGAACCACTAGTAGCATGGATCCTGGAACTTCCAAAATTAGTAAGTTATGAACCAATGAGAGCCTGGCCCCTCTAAAATCCAACATTAGCAAATTATGAACCAATAGTAGAATAGCCCCTGCAACATCCAACATTAGCAAATTATGAACCACTAGTAGCATGACCCCAAGAACATCCAACATTAGCAGATTCTCAATGACTTGTAATTTGGCCTTGTTATTCAAAAAGTGTGTGTACCTAGCCACTGGTAACCTGCTCACATGAAATCTCATTAGTAGTTATTTTCAGAAGCCGTGATTCAAACGAAAATTATACATGGTGAAGTTTAATGTATGATTTAGTTCCATATCTACTCTTAACTAGTGTGGAGTTACTATTTATTTACCAAATAATAATACACTCCACTTATATACGCTTGTTTTGGGTTTATTACTTACCTGGAGGCATCATAAATCAAGTCTTTTACTTTTTAAGTTTATACCAATTATTGGACGATTTTGTATGTTGGTTCTTTTTTTTTGTCTTGATGCGCATTGCTTTTTAGCATTGAACTTAGCCATGTTAACTAAACATGTAGAATTAATATAAGCTTTAGAAAAGCCCTATGTTAAAAAAAACTAGTGTGGGTTTGCATACGTCATCATAGTTTGAAAGGTGGAGCAATAATGTTCTCAGGACGACACTATCGGTCCACAAACGTTCTTGCATACCGCCCTCCGAGTGTTTGGTACAGTCAAAACAAGAAATTTCATGAAATAGACAGTTCAAGTTTATATTTTCAATGATCAATTGTCTGTCAGTCTTGAAATTAATGAGTAGAGTTAAACTAATAAACCAACCAAATTTAAAATCATGACATTGTGCACTACAAAATGAGATAAAAATAAAATATTTGGGTATAATAGAAAAATTAATTATATAAGATTAAAAATGATGTAATTTTACCACTATTTAATCGCTTCTAAATTAAAATTTTACTTAAATAATAAATATGTCATTGTGTACACTTCATGTGCAAGCCTAGCTAGACTAAATTTCAAATCATTGGGGTAACATCAACAGTGTGGCCCCTGGTGCAAAGTCTGTAAATGGGCCTCCATAAAATAAATTATTTTTACAACATACGATTTTTACCACATATGAAAACATTTGTATGCGATTTTTATTAATTATATGCATTAAATTATATTAAAGCATAATAAAATAAGTTTTAAGTTATATATTAACTCTGTTAAATATAGTTGGGTGAAATAAAAATTAGTTGCTATTTTTATTTTAATATCTGTTTTTAAAAAGTGTGTCTTACCTAAAATTTACTATTCCAACCACACTCTCTCGAAATTATTGTTTAGTTTTTGGTCCAATCATCTTTTTCACTTCATCATTAAAAAAATGTTATCTATTGAAAAGCCTTTTGTTTTTAAAAAAAATAATGCAACAAGAAATGTAGTCAACACTCATAAAGGTAAACATTAAAAAGAAATGATGGTGCCGTCTATAATAATATTAGAAACAGATACAAGCTTTTAACTTTTCTAGAGTTCATTTCTGAAAAATTTCTTATAATATCCTTGATATTTAATTCATGTGCTCTCTGGTTTTCAATTGATAAGATGGCATGTCTTGACAACCTTTCTTCAGACATGGTGCTTCGTAAATAGTTCTTTATTAATTTTAATTTCGAGAATGACCGTTCCGATGTTGCCACACTTACGGACAAGGTTAAAAATAATATAAGTGAAGTATAAATATCCGGGAAAGCTGAAATAAGAGAGTCATTTTGAATAATTAGCAATTCAGCTACCTCTCTTATTGAAGAAACCCCATTTTTTTCAATGCTCTTCTCAATGTTTCTTTACTACCAGTGAAATTGATTTCTTCTTTTACTACTACTAATAATTTATTTAAAGTATGTACTTCCTTTTTAACAATGTAAAAGCTCTGTATATGTCGTCGAATAAAACACAAATCAAAATTATCAAGAACAATTTTTCTGCTGCTGAGTTTGTGCTTTTTTCCCCTGATATTAAAGTTTTGTTAGTGTCCCACTTGCCATATGTTTTTCCTTTCGAATTTTACAAATACTGTAGTATGCTCTCCTGTAGCTTCTGATGCACGTTTTGTGACTCTTTGACTCTTTCAACATGGTTCTTATAATGTCCAGATAGTTTTTCACTCTCAAAAAAATCAACTAAATTTGCAATAATTCCCCGTCCTTCATTGTGAATAGTTGGTTTAGGACACTTATTTAAAGCCATTTTAAAAACACTTTACGTACCTTGTAATTAAAGTTGATTAGGTATCCATAATATTTGTCAAAGAGGAAAAAATAAAGTAAAAACATTCTACACAGAACTACTCCAAGTCCTAAACGATCAAACTTGGCCCCCTGATAAGCTGACCAGAGTGTACATGCCAGGATGTCAAGATAACGACTGATGACATGTATCATTGGTCTCCCGCTTCATTCTTCAAGTAGTTGACATTCTTTCCACATGCAATGTTTAATGTGTTGAGTAGTAGTGAATAAATCAGGTGGGTAGTCCCAGAGCTATACAAAATAATGCAACCTAATCGTACCAACCTTACCACTAAATGTGAACTAAGAAATATTGTGAAAATAATCATTTCTTATAATTGGATCATTTGATTATAAATATTTTTTGAATAAATACTACAACTTGGAAAAAATAAATGATTATTTCCTCTTGCCTAATAAGCCCCCATAGCTCTGGGCCCTGGTGCAGTTGTACCACCTGCACCAATTATGGTATGCCACTGTTTCAGCTCCATTCATTAACCACTTTACCTTTACAATGACACATAAAAAGCATAAAATAGCAAGTTGCAAGTTTGACCCCTTATAACTCGTAAACTGTAATGATTAGAATCATTGAATCACTTTTTACATATTATAATTGTACAATTGTTAAAATGGTGCAATAAAATGTTCATGGTCGAATGGCCTCAAAGACTTCTTTATTTGTCACCTTGTCTGTCCACCTTATCTTCTCAAGTCTGCTCCAGTACCACATTTCAAAGCTCTCCAAGTATTTGTTTTCCATCTTCCCAATAGTCCGAATTTCTGCTCCATATGTAACATTTAATCAGTTTCTTCTTCAGTTCCTAACTCAACTTGCTAGTAAGCAGTAACATATTTTTGTTGAACTCTTCCTTGGCGCAGTAGACATCCTTTGTCAGCAGACTTCTCAGGTACTTTAATCGCTCAATGTTTTCCAACTACTGGTTTCCAATTTTGATTTTCAGCAGCTCTTCATTTTTTGGAATGCTCATCACTTTTTACTTCTTAATGTTAATTTCCATACCATATCTTCTCCCTGCCTTTCCGAACTGGTCCATCATTTCTTACAACTCTTTTTAATATTTGGCCAGCAATGCTAGCTGCGTATTTTACTGTGTTGATAATGCGTCCTACTATTCTGAAACTGCCAGGGCTTTCCTGACCAACCACTCTCAATACAAGTTGAAAAGACTGGATGACAAACAGCAGCCCTGCCTCACTCCTCTGCCTATCTCATCATTCAGGCTCATCTTCTCTCGCTATCCCAGGTACAGGTTTGCAATCAGCCTGCATTTGATGTCAATCATCTCGAGTATTACCATAAGTTTCTTCCCCTTTGCTCTATCAAACTTCTTTTGTCAGTCGATGAAATCAATGTAGACTTCTTCCTTGATCTCTTCCAGTACACTCTTAAATTATTCTCAGGATCCTGATGGCATTTCTAGTTGATTTTCCTTTTCTGAACTCAAATTGGTCTTCTTGCATCACACTTTCTATTCTCTATTCCACTTGCCTGTTGGGTATTTTGGCCTTGATCTTCCCCTTATTTTTCTTTAGGGCCATCATGGTTATGTCTAGAAAGTACTTGGGCCATTCTCCTATTTCTTAGAGCTTATTTATAAGATTTGCTAAAGCCATTAATCTGTTGTTTCCGAAATTCTTCAGCCGGTCAGCTGGTATTTTGTAATATCCGGTGGCTTTACTTTTTCACGTGTCATTTATGGCTCTCTTGACTTTACTCTTTAAAATGCGGGGTCTTTTTTCATCTTCATTTGCCTCGTATTTTGCTTCAAGTTCTTTGGTCGATTTGCCTTGTCCTACAGTTTTTCTATTTATCACTCTAAAATCCTGAGAACTTATTTATAATCTGTTAACATCTCACCTTCGTCGTCTTCTATTCCTGTTGTTCGTACACCTTTATTTTCATTTCCTTGCCAGTTTCTTTGCTTTCTGGTATATGAGGTCATACCTTCCTTTTCTTTACAGATGGATAATCCCATCACATGTTTTCTCTATATAGTCTATCCTAACTTTGTTTGTTTTTCTCCTTAACTCGTAGCTAAGCCTCATAAACTTTTCTTTGTTGAGGTTTTCTATCTTTCTTCCATTTTATAAATTATTTCTGCTGTACCCAAGAATTTCGTGCAGTCCCTTACAGTTTTCCAACACTGTAATTCAACACCTTTAAAAAGATATTCTTAATATTATTCCATTTCCCTTCCACACTTATTACTCTCTTCTGTCAACTCCCTTAATTTTTGTTCTTTTGAATTTCTCACAATGTCACTATTGCTGCTTTATTTTTGTCGGTCCTACTTCAGTTTTATCTCGCTCTACTTCCAGATACTCTTCAGTCTTGTTTATATGCAATCCACCAGCAGGTTGTGATCCGAATATATGTCAGCACCTGGCAATGTATTCACACTCTTCATTCAATTCCTGAACCGTTGTTTGACAAGGATTTTGTCTAGTTGGTACCTGCTTCTCCACGGATCTTCCATGTGTACAGTTTTGTCTTACATTTCTTGAACTAGATATCTGTCACCCCCAGATCATTCTGCTGGCAAAGTTCGATGAGCAGCTTCCCTCTGTTGTTTATCTTTCCCAGCCCATATGGCTCTGTGATTTTCTGATCCTGTCCTTCTCAGAAAACACTGTTCCAATCGCCCATGATGATGGTGTTGTTAACTTTCCCTCTTCCCCCTGTTGAAGAACTACTTGAATTTCATAAGACATTTCTCTACCTCAACATCATCGTGGTCAGTTGTTTGCATGTACACTTGCACTATAAAAACATCCACTGGTTCAGAATTTAATTTCACAAACATTAGTGTATCACTATAGTACATCACTTTAGAAACTATTTTCCCAACTTCAGTTTTCATCACTATTGCCACTCTTATTTATGAACTCCTTCCAGCTGAATAGAACAATGTGTAATTTCCAGGCACTATTTCACCTCAATCTTTCCACCGCACTTCACTTAAACGTGTTATGTTCACACTATTCCATTGCTATGTCACTGGGTCCTTAGAGAACGAAGCCACCACAGACCTTTCTGCAGCAGTTAAGCTTCCACAATGTTGAATGCTAACCTCAATAAATTGTCCTCTTCAGCAAAACTGTATAGAAAAAAAGTATATATTTTGTGCACAATAGTTGTTCAACACCGAGGTTAGTAGAAAGGAGGTTGCATGGATCAAAGGTGCAGTGTTATGTGCACGGAAGAAAGTGACATGGTGGTAGCCCTTCTGTCATATTCATTACATTGTGATGATGTTAATTTATTTTAACTTTATATTCTAAATGGTAAATTAACTCTAATTTGTTAGCTTATTGTTTAAGTGAATAGCTGTAAACCAGTTTGTATGTTGCTAAGAAAAACTACCTTTAAATTAAACAAGTTTAAATGATTGCTTTAACGTTATTATAGCTGAGATTCTAAAGTTGAAACAACCACCACCATGGTTTAGTATTTTTTCTTATAAGTCTTTAAAGATTTGAAAATTATAGGCTTACTCTTCTGGATATAGGAATAATAAATATATTTATACTTTCTCTAATAATTATTCTGTAAACGGGTTCCTGGGAGTTTAGCTAGTTGTGTTTGTCAAATAATATTTTCAGAATAATTTCAAATAGCTAAACTAGTTAACGGTAGTGATTATGTGGAATATTTCTTTTAGGGAATATGTATACAACTAAGTACTAATAATGCCTCCGCCAATGAGGTGCATAAAGCAATAGCCTGACTCTTGATTTATTATGTTAGATATCTTCATTGCAAAGAAGGGATGGTTAGTGTTTATGATACAACAATAAAATACTTCTGATCTCACACAACTAATTAATCAAAACAAAATATTGGACACAAGAGTACATCTCATGAAAATGATTAAATGTTGTGCTATTAAATTAATTCATTTATTTAAGAAAGGGTGTATAATTTAATCAAAGTTATTAGTGGAGCTCTTTCGAGATTTGAAGAAGAGCATAACTTTCAACTCAAAGGTTCAAGGAGATTGTACTGGAAAATCTATTCTCTCCAATTCAAACCAAAGGAGGGTTAAAAAATTATCATCCCTCTCCTCTGATTATATTTGAGTGTTTGTGCACTTCAGTTTGTCCCAGAGATTGTGAACTTCAATTTGTCCCACAGATCGTGAACTTCAGTTTGTTCCACAGATCGATCAGAACCAGGGAAATGATGGCCTTGAAAGAAGTGCACTTCAGTCTTTGGTAGGATGGGTTTCAAAAACACAACAGAGAATTCCCGCATCTTGGTAATTACACCTACAACATGAATCTACATTTACAACACCTTCCTGGATTAGGAATTTGTCTTTTGGTGGACTTTGCCTTGCCAAGTGGCGAACCAAAGAATTGAAATTGGAAAAAGTATTAAGAAAGCATGTTGGTACAGGACTTATTGAAGAACTTACTAAAGTACTCTTGATAAAAAATAGTCTAGTGAACTAATCTCCCAGAATATTTACAATTGTGTGTCACCCAATAAAGTGTCAAAACAATTTTTAGTTACAGATCATTCTTAAAATTAAAACTTCTTAATGCATATTCACATAAATTAAATTAGTGTTATAAAAGTGATGAATCCTGAAAAGATATTAAAAGGTACAAAAAGATTTTAACTTAGTTCGAATCTTAATTTAAGTTCATTAACTGTTCATGGGTTTTTTTAAGCTTTATCTTATCAGTCAAATGTATTATAACAAAATTAAATGTGTTTGAAAATACAAACAAGTAATGCAGACTCAAAAGGAACCAACTACATGCATTAATTTTCTTCCTTTTACTGTATATTTTTTTCATATAGGCATGTAACCATTATAAATGTGTTTAAATGTGACAATTACATAAGTTATAATCAATAACATAAATTAAATAGACAAAAAGCTTAGTTCAGTCAGTAGCATGTCTGTATATTGAGTTAAAGGTCTCGGGTTTGATTCCCGGCATGACCAAAAAATATATCATTAATGCAATGTGGGTTTCCCTCTACACAGTGATTAATTAACGATCGGGGGCCGGGTTTTGTGTTAGTTAAATATTTAGGTTTTTTTTAAAGTCTGTCTTGATTAAAGTTGGTTCAGAAAGTGCATGTTAAATACCTCAAATAAATAACTAATTTATTTATTGTTACTATGTATGAAGTAACAAAAATTTAATTAGTGTGAATAAAGAAAACATATTTAAAGATAAAGCTATCTCCTTTAAAACATATTAGTACCATTTAGCCGAGAATATAATATTAAAACTATACTTTATATACCTCTTTATTTATGTTTTGATCCAAGATTTGATAAAAAGTTGTCATAGAAATAGTCAGTTGCTTAAATACAAAAACAAAATTATGTATCTACAAACTTTAACTAAATAAAAATGACAAGTTTTCTATATTGTTTTATGACATCATACCTTCGTCTCTAGCTGTCTACACAAGCTTTATGAGAACCAGGCAACCTTTGTCTTTTATTAACCTTGATTCAACACTACCCTTCCTTAGTTATTTCAGAAAAATATCTTTCAAGTATTCCCACTTTACCTTGCCACCCTCGTTAGCTAGAAGGAATTGTGAAAATAAGTTGTAAATTTCATTTCTAAAACCCTGGTGTAGGTGGAACTATAATAAAATTAGGTCACTTCTACAATCTTGAAACTATAATCTCTCTTGTGAAACACTCATTCAATAGAGTTATGTCCTGAAATACTTGCACACCAAGCTACATCACCACACCTCCATTAATAATCATCAGCTTTATGACACAGAAGTCATTACCTTGCTGTGAATTACCACCTATAAGAACTGACCCCTCCCACCACATAAATTCTAGTAACAATGTCATGTTCAAGAGATTATTTCTCGACAGCCTAATGACACATGGACAATATTAGTCTCTGACACTCATAATTACTATATGTTAGTAGTATGTCGGTCAAATATTGAAAGAGTTGGAGTTACTGTATATGGTGTTCAGAGTGTATCATAGAGAAATACTCATCTTTATAGTATATTTAATTTAATAGACAATTATAAGATGCCACACAGTTACTTCCATCAAAATACTGGTTCTAGTCTCCATACGTCCATCTTCTAACTCCCTTAATACCCATGTGTTTTTCCTGTGACAAAGCTTGAGTGTTCTAACACCAGCAACACAAAGCACAAAAAATAATAATAATAAATTACACTCACAATAATTATGAATCACCATTGCCACATCGTATATTGAGCACAAAATTTCAACTTTATATTTCTCATATGGTAATTAGTATTAGTTTATTTTATAAACAAAATTGTTTGTTTGCATAATCTTTTTCTGGCTATATAAAATCAGTTGATGGGCTGGAGGTTGCCGACCAATGGTAGAAGGTGTCACTCTGGCCATTTACTAGACCTTGCCATAGACTAGACTTCCAATGACAGGAAAATTGGGGTTAGAATCCCAATCGCAAGTACTGAGGCTGGATTTTAATCAATGGCTTTCCACTTACCCTCCACATAAATGCAGGTAAACTTTCTTTAATAAGGGTAGATCAACTTTAAACATCTCAGCCTCTTCTTGAACCCAAAGGAAGTTACTATATATACTGAAAACTTGGGTTTAAGTTAGTGTGTTGCCTCAACAATATTTAAACTTGCACCAGCAACAAAATAAATAAATGTATATGTTGACCTCGGTGGGCTTGAAGTAAAGTGCTTGCCTCAGGACCTGATATTTGTGGGTTCAAACCCATCCAGAATCGACAGATTTTTCTTAAGGAATAAAAATCCTTAGCACAACTTATTTCGGAGGCGAAGTAAAGCCGTCGATCCCATGTCAATTGTGGCAGGAATAAGAACCCTGGTAGGTGTCTGAAAATACTTTTCCCAGCAAAATTTGTAGGCCTTTCACTCTAGCTCATAGAAATTCCCGTGTGATAATATAATCAGTCAGTTCAGAAAGTGCATGTAAATTCAGCCAAATAATAATAGTCGAGGTCATATGTTCTAGTTTGGCTGGTATGGATAGAGTTTGAATCCTGACTGGGTCCAATGAGGGTGGTTTTTATTAAAGGGTTTCCCACTCCTTCACACAAATGTTGGTATTTTAACCCTAAATTCTACCTTTTTCCTCCCTACCTCATTAGCATAATTAAATGTGGATAACCCAGGACAAATAGTAAATTCAAATATATATATATATAATTTACTCTGACACTTCTCGATCAAATGTGGTGGTTTTTCCTATCTATCATTTAGCCATGATATAGTTCAGTGCTTTATTCCAAACAACATAATATAATAAGATGTAAGATGGTGAATAATAAATAATATGCTACTTTAAGGTTGCAAAAAATATTATTGTGGTTAGAAAAATTATAATATTTTGATAGCTAAGTGCACAAACCTTGTTCCAAAATGTTTTTCTGGCACCCTCACAAAAATTGAACTCATTTTCTCCTTGAGTTCTGCAGACATATGTGGAGCAGCTTGATCCAAAAATGGATCTGGATAGTGTCTGAAAACAAAATAGCATGGATTATAATTTAATTTAATTTGATCAATAGATTGCTTTCTAAGCCAGATAAATGAATTTACACTTCAATTATATGACTTGTATCATACATTTTTCAGGGACAGTATATATATTTACACTTATAAACTCGTGCCTGTACAAATTAAGTTTTACCTTAATCCAAATCCCATGTTAAAGATGTTTACATTTTAAAGTAAGCTACATTATTGGGTTTTCAGGGCATCATACAAGCCACCAGTAAAATACCTTGCACATATTTAGAATTTGCCCAACAGTCACCAAATTTGCTTGATCATAGTATCCATTACGCAAATTGTTGGTTATCTGTAGATTTGAAATAATTTACTGTAGAAAATATTATCTAGATCAGTGATACTCAGCATATTCCACTTCGAGATACACTTAAAAGTAGATAATTTTTTGTAGCGCACCCATTTGCCATGAATTATAAAATGATTAAAATATATGATTAATATAATATATAAATTAAGATAAATATTATTTGAATGTGATACCTATATCTATTTTATTAATACAGAAAGTATTTAAAGATATGTATGTAATCTTACATTTTAAAAAATAAGCAAATAATAAAAAAAAAATGGTACAACACAATCACACAAACTTTTTCATATTGTGTATTATAGCTTTGAAAATAATTTTCAAAAATAGGTTTTTAGTAAGCTACCTTTAAATAAGTTTTACTCATAAAGCCAAATCCATCACATTGTTAACCACAATTATCACTTGAAAATTTTTGTTGAATACCCTAATACTATTGATTCGTAAAAATAAAATGTATTCTTATTTATAGTGAAAAACTATTTACAGATTCGTATTTTGAGTTCAATCTTCATTGTCAAGTTCCAAAATATCCAAAATTTATATTGTTTTTGAGATGTAAAATGATCTCCCAATAGCAATTTTCAAACAAATTGCTAAAGTAATTTATTTAAATATTCAAGTTAAAAAAAAGTCATTAGTAAATTAAGTATAGCCAAATTTTTTTCCCTAAAACAAGTATACAGCTTTATTTTTCATGTTCATGTCAAACATTCCCCAGATATACTTTTAAACAAAATCACTATAGTCATTTTCAAAATAATTTTAATTCTCAAAAATCCCTCCTCATTAAAAGACCCTTTATATAATTTTACCCAAAACAAAGTATATAGGGTTATTTGTCATGTCAAACACTCCCAAGATACCCATTTAGAACCTAATCATTTGAGCCATTTTAAAAATATTTCAATTTTTTTGAAAAAATCGGTCATCAGAAACTACCCATAAATAAGTTTTAACCTCCAAAACAAGTATACACTGTTATTTGTCATGCCAAACTACCAAGATACTGATTTGGAACCAAATAGTTTGATTATTTCTAAAATATTTCAAGTTTATGAACAATTAGTGATCAATAAACTACCCTTCAACAAGTTTTTGCCCAAAAATTAATTATATATTGCTATTTGGCATATCAAACAAATCCTAGATATGCATTTTAAACAAAATCATTAAATCCATTTTCAAAAAATTTGGAATTAAAAAAAAAAATCATCAGTAAACTACACTTATTTAAAGGGTTAGGGTAAAAAAACAATTCATGGTATAGCCCTATAATATCTAGATATCAAGTTTGAACAAAATCCATCAAACCAGCTTGAATCTGTGGCCAGGGATAGACAGAATTGTAAAATCCACTTTTTTGGATTTGTGTTAGCATAAAATTTTGTTATAATCTCGAGATCAATTTTTTTCATGATCACAATATTCTCTCTTGATATGGGAAAGTAAAAAACCTAAACAGAGTAAAACTTAATGTGATATTTGTGGGTGATGAGTGTTAAGAAATTTCAATTTTTAAACATATATTGAAAAGAGTGAAATGTAGATCTTCAATACTTAACAGACAAGTTCTGATGCTGGAATTGTTCAAGGCTGAGGATCGCATAACTAAGATGTGCAGAAATTATATTATTTTTGTACAATAGACGGTTAAGCCTAATCTTCTGTCATACTTAAAAAGAAAGAATCCATTGATTTTTAACCATTGTTAAATATAATTTTTAAAGTAGAATTTGAAATGTTACCAATAAATTTCCTTCTTTCAAAAGCGGTCTCAAATCTCCGGCTTCGTTTTCAAAATCATTGTCTAAGCAACCCAATCTATAGTGGTTGTCGATTATGAAAGAAAATAATTGTTTATTTCTTCATACAAAACTAATTTATAATCAACAAGCAATTTCTTCAATTAGTCAATTTTTTCCCCCCGCAGCCAGATGTTGAAAGATTGATATATCTTTTATAAGGATTGAAGACTACCCCAAATTAAAGTTCACCTAAGGTGCTTTCATTTTATTAGTAGAGGAAATTGTATGTTCTTGATGTTCTTGCCTTGATGATTTCAGATCATTAAGATTTTTGAAAACTTCTTCTTGATACACTTGCATAAAGCACCAACTTTCTTTCTTAAACACTTTTGTATGGAACAATTAAGTTGCATAGATGGAACTCATTTCTTGGCAAAGCCTTGAAATATCCTAGTTTAAAACTGGTGATATATAATTAAAGTTAAAGTTTTAACAAACCATTTAGTGTTTTTGAAAGCTTTTCTCTGATTTTGTGGCAGTAAGTGCTCCTCTATGAAGAAAACAGTGACTGGTAATTTAAGCATTTTCTCTTTAGCGATCTGGAAACCCACCTTTGTATTTTCCCAACTTAAGACAAAGCCCTGTCTGTAGAAACAACCATTACATGGCCAATACTGATTGTACTGAGTATGTATTTTACTCAATCAAATGTCACTTCCAGTTTTGGTGGTCTTTAATTCCAGACAAAATAAAAGCGGCTCGATAATATTTGTATCATCAAAAGGGTGAAAACACTGCATAACTAGGCTTTGGAGCCTTTGTTATCTCATCTACTTTATTATGTATTAGTGCGTGGTTAGCTAAGGAGAAGACAGTAAGTTGCTGACCCCTCTAGATACATAGATTCTAAACCTCAGCCATTAGCTAACACATACTATGTTCCATTTTTATAATATTTTAAATCTAAATTATATTTTAATAGGTTTGTTAATTGTTGGGCTTGTTAGCGGACTATGCTCATTTAAATACTACTAATAATTAGATTATGAATCGCAGTTAAAGTGACACATGACTTTCAGTGATTAAATTTAAATGTTTTTATCACTGCTTCTTAATAACTGTTTGGATTATATGTATTAATTTAATTAATGTTAAGGTGAACACTAATTTAGGAGTTAAATTATTTTTAAGTAATAGGATATTAATAGATATAAAATATGTTTGGATGTTAATATGGTTATTAATGCCTACTTCTGCAACACTTGGGATACCGTACAACGTGGGATACAAACCAGGTAAAATGAAAATATAATACATACAAAAAACTGAGAAGCAGCCTCAGTAAAAAAAAGCCTTGACCAAACAATTGAGTCAATGGAATAAGCCAATGTTATAAATATGTTTTTAAATAACTTAGCTGTTGAAAAAAAGCAAAGATTTGATTATGGAAGTCAACTAGGACTTTTTTATAGATAGTGACACTAATTATTTTTAATAATAGTAATAATAATAATTTAAATTTTCTTTATTATAGTGCTGGCCAACAATCGTAAGATCTATAATAAGATAAACAAGAAAATAAGATAAACAAAAATGGCTAAATAATGTTATATAATGATGAATAGTTACAAAAAAAAAAGTAATTAATAATGATAAGAATAAAAAATAGCATTAATAACAAATAACTAAAGCGTGGTTAAAAGCAGTAACAATACAAAAAATAAATCAGAATATTGTAAATTAAAATATTATAGGCCGATGATAAATTATTGATATGGGATTTCCTTAAATAACTCTGAGTTTAGCTTTTCTTTTATGATAGAAGTTTATTTGACAAATTTAGAATTGGCGCTATGGACACAGAGCGACCTATAGGGCTTACCTTATAAGAACTATTGAGAAAAAAATAATTTTGGATTACGAGAAACGCAAGAAGGGATATGAACTCCTACATGATCAAGGGCAAATTTGCAATAAGTTTTGTTATTGAAAATATTAAAAACAAAAAGGGCATCACAATTAAGTCCACGCAAGAAGAGAGTTTGAAGCCCTAAGAAGTTTCGAATTCTTTCATAATCATAATAAATCTGGATACTAAAGAATGAATCATAGCACGCAGCAACAAATTTTCTTTGAATGTTTTCCAACCTGAGAGAGTCAGTTAAGGTAATTAAATTCCAAGCAACAGTAGCATATTCTAACTTAGATTTAACCAGGGTGTAGTACAGACATAATTAACAGTCAACTTTCTTAAATGATGACATAATAAATTTAATAAGTCCATGTAATTTCAATGATTGGGAAATTACATGGTCAACATGATGGTGTAAAAAAAGTTTATTATCCAGGAGAACATCAATATCATTAATATAAATGGTGCGAACTATGCTTTCATTGCCCAATTTATAAGTAAAAAAGAAAGGATTAGTTTTCCTAGTAAAATATATAGATTTAGTCTTAGATTTATTAATAGACATTCCATTTTCAAAAGACCACTGTAGAATACCATTTACATAATTTTGTAACTCTAGACAATCTGCAATAGATTTGATATTTTTAAATAATTTTACATCATCAGCAAAGAGTAAATAACTAGATGAGTTCAAATATTTACCAATGTCATCAATAAACACATTAAATAGAAGAGGACCTAAATTAGAAACCTGTGGTATGCCAAAGGGGGCTAAAAATGTATTTGAGGTGTGTGAATCAATTTTAATAGTGCATGATCTTTCATGCAAATAACTGCTGAACCAATTTACATATGATTGAGAAAGGCCGAAATTATCAAGCTTAGAGAGACATAAGTCAAATGCCTTACTTGGGTCAAAATAAATAGCATCAGCCTGACCTTGGGCAGGCAGAAACTTTAGGGGCAACATGCCCAAGAAATTCTGCTAAATTAGTGATGGTAGATTTATTTTTTTATAAATCCATGTTGATTGTCTGAAAGTTTATTTTTAAGGTGGTGGAAAGTATGCTCATGTATGATTTTCTCAAATACTTTGGAGAAAGTGTTTAAGAGAGAAATTGGTCTACAATTACAAGTATTTGTTTTTGCCCCATTTTTTTATAAATAGGTATGACAACAGATTGTATCCATGTAAGAGGAAAAGTTTCATTTGACAGCCTAATGTTAAAGATATAGGCTAACAAGGGCTGAAAATGCTGGCACAGCCTTTAACAATAAAACTCGGAATTCCATCTGTCCTGACCAGGGTTGCCACTATTTTCTTATTACCAAATTCCCTGTGTTTTCCAGGTTTTCCAGAGAAAATTTTCATTTTTCCAGACACCTAATAGATATTATAAATATAATTATAGAGGCATTTAATTTAGTTTTAAAGAAAATTTTAGAAATGAAGAGTGGTAATTTGTCATTGGAAGCATGTTTTATTGTGCAAGAGAAACACATGTTTAAGAATTATTTGGAAAATGATGAGAAATGAATGACACATTTTCTAGAAGGAAAAATTGGTTATATTTTCTGTCTACCCTAAATGGAACGAAAAAAAATGGGAAATACCAAAAATACAATTTTGAATTTAAATGTGGGGATGGAACGAGACGTTTGTCTTATTAGCGGGGTGAGTGGAGGAAGCTGAAAATGCGCGGCATTTGCCGAACGAAAACGAGTCGTCTCAGTTGCACTCAGGACTTATCTCAAGCTGATGAGATGCTGGTAAGCATAGTCATCATAAATGAGACGTGTTCCAATCAGACTGCTCAATTCTCCAGTTACAAATTTTAGTCTATATTGTTCCGCATGCAAGCACTTTATTGCCCAAATTCACTAACAAATTCCAGTAAATTCTAGCTTTTTGGTTAAATTCTCTGTGTTTTCCCGGTTTTTTCCAGACACAAACAAATTCCCTGTCTTTTCCCGGTTTTCCCTGTTTTCCAGGTGCGTGGCAACCCTGGTCCTGACACATCTAGAAGAACTCAATTTATTTTATAGCATTAGCAACATCCAAGGGTTGTAATGTGGCATGGATACAAGGGCGCACTAGTTTCAATAATGGGACAGGGTAAGACAAGAAGGGCTGAATTATAAACGGAATAAAAGTAGCTCCCACACGCATTAGCAATTAATACAGGATCCGCTATCTTCTTGCCATTAATTTCTAGGTTAGATGGGGAAACTGTATTCACACGATTGTTTTTAACAAATTTACAAAATTCCTTGGGTTTGTATTTAATACTATTTTCTATTGAGTTCATCTAACTGGCTCTGTATTGAGTTCATCTAACTGGCTCTGTCTATAATCAAAGTAGTTTTAACTAATTTACGAAAGTGAGAAAAATGTGAATAGAATACACCATCATTTGTTAGTTTAAACTTTTTGAATTTTTTTTTTTCCCTAATATAGTATTTAAGAGCAGAAGAAAACCAATTCGGATATTTGGATGAATTAAGAATGGTAATTTGAGGAATATACATTTTGATTTTCTTTTGGACTAAATTGGTAAAATTATCTGCAGGCAAATTAACATCCATAGTAGAATAAACACAAGACCAATCAGCAGTGGCCAGGTCATTGTAAAGATTAAGTTAATCACTACGTGCATAGTCAATATATGTGGTGGGGGTGTCATTAATTTTAGTAGCAAGAGGTACATAAAGTGAAATCAATAAGGGTGGATGTGCTAAATGATATTCACTATTGATTGAGAGCTATGAGTTACTAAGGGGTGGTGAAAATTAGCAAAAACAAGGTCAAGGAGGTTAGTGTCATTATCAGCTTCATTAAGTTGTTCTAATCCTATTATGTTGGTCGAAGCAAGAAGTTGAGTAGCGTTTAATTTAATGTATGAATGTGAAATGCTTTGAGCATGATGCTATTTCCAATCAATTTTGGGGCAGTTAAAATCACCTAATAGTATTCATCGATAGGGATAGATAGCCAAAGCACCTTCAAGAAATGTAAATTAATTCTTAAATGCTTCAACTGTTATTTGGGGATCAAGATATATGTTCCCAATTAACAGTTTTTGGCAATCAAATGTTGGGATTTCAATCCAGACACATTCCATATTATTCTCTAGGTCAGTTCTCCTGGCCACACCAGAAATAGAATCAATGAAAGAAATGAGAACACCACCACCTCTTGAGATAGTAGCTTCATCATATAATCTATCGGCTCTATAAACATTATAGTTAAGAGGAAAGTATTTTCATTAACAAACTCACTAGAGAGCCAAGTTTCAACTAAACAAATAATATAGAATTCATTCAAATATGATAATAATAATAATAATAATAATAATAATAATAATAATAGTCTTATTCTTCATAAAATTCAAACCATAATGAAAAGTAAGAAAGGAAGAGAGAATAGCAAACTATATAACTCACCAGAATCATGATTATGACATTGGAAACATTGAATATTCTTTGCTAACCAAGTGAATGAAGCCTTTGCATGCACCAAAAGAGAATTGCCTTCATAATCATCAGAAAGTCATTCAACTTTGTACTATGGAATTTAATTTTTCCTAATGTCTTAATAATGTGTTTTTGTATGTTTTTCAGTAAACATGTTAATTACTATTGATTGAATTTAAATTAGTGTTCATAATACTAGTTGTATGAAATGTTAAATTCGCATGAAATAAATTTTATGCAAGTTAAATTTATATGTAAATTAATACTATGATTATATCAACGTTTGTTGAGAAACTATCATATGTAGGTATCAAATAAGTGCACGATGGAGTTTAATAAATAAATTTACATTTATATATCATTCATTTGTAGATTCAAGTCAACTTAACTTTATTGATTTACAAAGATTTTCAAGTCAATACGAAGAATTTGGCCTGTATGTGGAGTAAAAGATGTGAGCAATTACTGTGTTTCCAAAATTTAGGGTTCTGAACTTCCTGAGTTTAAAATTTTTGATACTTTTTATTATTCTCTTTAATTTTCAACATTTGTTTTAAGGGCTTTGAGACAATATCATATATATATATATATATAATATATATATATATATATATATAGTCTGGGGGGTACTAAGGAGTCAGCAAGAGGAGAATCTGCTTATTGCCTTGAGCTCCCTACTTCCCCCTTCTTCAATAATACTCCGTCAATGAAGCATGGTGGCTTGCCTATTGGTAGATAAAATCATAAATATTTATAATATGTTAACATACCACAGAGTTCCAGCCTAAATCTAATGATATAGTATATGTACACTTCATTTTACTACCTGTCTGAGCTATCAGCATATTTTCATCAATGGGGCAGGGCTTAATAAGGTAAAATTTAGAGGATATGTACCATTGAATGCATGGAGAAGAATGGAAAAATATTTAGAAAAAAAAAACTGACTGATATTAAAAACCTGACCTCCCCATCTCAGGCAAACCATAATGGATGAGGATGCCTTAGTCCACATGCCCATATATGAGTTGCTTAAAATCAGTAATCCCAGTGTTATACCCAGGAACTTTTGAGTAGGTGCGCTGCCCAGCTGATTTTACTGACTGCCTGGTTAAAATAAATGTTTGTTTCACAAATCATCAAATATTGCAAAGTATTCCACTGCCCCGGCCGAGTACTTAATAATGCCACCCGCCTGGAAAAAAATGCCTGGAGATAGCACTAGGGCAGATTATTACTAATAAGGTTTATAAAAAACACATTTGTTAAAAAAAAATTGTACTTAATAATGTATAAAATATAGTTACATTAAAAGAAAGAGGTATGCAACAATATGTGAAACAAAAGTTTCCATTGATATGTTTTAAAGAATAAAAAAATTATCGAAATAAGTGAAAGGGGGAGATTCTAATGTTCTTTAAACTAAAATAATTTTATAATAAATCTCTATGGCCAAAAATTGTGGGATTAAAAACATTTGGGGTTGAAAGTTAATGACCCACCCTCTTGGAAGTACTGAATTAAGACATCTGAATGTACCTAATAATTAGGATACATAAGTCAATCATTCAGAGAGAAAGGGTTAGTATATTATTTAGATATAGAGTATTTTCATAGTATTATGGTAACTGCAATTATTTTGAAAAATTAGTTAACAATTAATTAATAAGCTCATGCCTGACTAGCATAAGCAATTTAAAATAAGCTAGGGGAAACTACCACTAAACAAAAAAAAATTGAAAACCTTATGAAAGTTTACGGTTAGTGCTTACTTCACTGAATAATTTCCCAAGAGCAGGGTCAATGTGATCCAACTGATACAAATAGTATCCTTGTTTATTTATTATTTATTTTAAAATCTAGTCATTAAAAATGAGTTAGTGTATGCTCACTCATTTAAAATTGGGTTCAAGATGTGTATAATGATGTAATCTGGAAATGAATTTAGATATGTGCCTTTGAAAAGTCTAAATATTTATTCAAATCATAGTTTGTTTTATGTATTTAAGAAGATTCTTAGACAATTTGTTTAGGTATACTAATATAGAAATTAAAACACATATCAAACCTGTCCTTTGACTTGAGTAACAGCAAAAGATGTTCAATCAGGTCTTCCTTTAGTTTTTCTGTTCCAAACATTTGTACAATTTCCTGAAATTTTGTTTTTCCAACCGTTACTTTTTGTAATGGTTTTCCAAGCTCGTGATTTCCTATAGCAAGAAAACCATTTGGATGCTTTAGAGGTGCACTTATGGAACCTTTATTTGATAGTTTATATACATCAATAGTATCTTTCCTATATAACAAAGAAAATTAGAATTATGCACACATTTCTTCAAATTATATCAGCATAACAATTTGTAACCATTATTAATGTGTTTATTTCACTAAATTTTGAATGAAGGTGTCCAATTTTGCATACTGCGCTTATTGTGTGAATATATTTTATATTTGAATCCTCTGTTCAATTACATCTATGTAGTAATGCCTAAATGAAATTTAATTTGTTTAGAATTTCTAATTTATCTATGTTTAAATTATTTAAATACCAACATACAAGATTAGTATATGTTAATAATAGAATTTAGTGTAGATTATGGCCGTTTACTTGATATTCATTAAAATACAGAAGAAAAATGATATCTGAGCAAAGGTTTGATTCCTGTGTCTAGGTATTTTTTTAACTATATTTAAATGAATATGAGATCAATTTAGAAACCATTAACAATAATCGAGTCACAATCCATATACACTTAAAGACTAAACTTAAAATATTACTTAAGTGTGACTATTGCTTTTAATGTGCTAGTGAAAGTAATTTTCAAAATGGCAACAAATTTGCAGTCAGCATGCCCAGTGTTATAGTGTATTATTGGCTGTTGTATAGTATTTGGAAATTTAGTGCGGGTTGGTGTTGGAGCACTCTTAGGGATGGAATGTGCCTGACTTGACCACAGTGATTCGAGGCCCAGAAAATAATTGCATGTTGGTACACTCAAATGAGTTAAGCCAATCTAATCTGTACAGAATGCCTCTATGTTGGTGGACCCTGGACAAGACGTGTGGACAGGCCACCTTTGCAGTTGTTTAATCCCTGTATAGTCACCTGTGTTATGCCAAGGTAGTGTGAGAGTCCTCCTGATTGTGCCACAATAAGCTGTTAATAGTGTGTATGTACCTGGTTTAAAATACTCAGCGAGGTCTCTCCTAGGCAACTAAATTTAAATTTAGCACCGCGTCTTACTACCCGTTCGGGTTAAACGCTTAAGTACTAATTACACTAGTGGGTTAGGGATTGGGAAGGTTGAAGTTAGAAGAAGTGAACCCACATTTGCATGGAGGGAGAGTGGAAAACAATTTAGGGAAAACCACCCCCAGTTCACTCAACTGAGATTTGAACCTCGATCTCCCCGTCCTTGGCAGTCTAGCTCAACACGAAACTAGCACATTAGCTAACTAAGCCACCGAGGCGGGTGGGGCAACTAAGGATAGTATGCTTGTTTCTGTAAAGTTATACCAATCCCTAAGGCCGAGTTCTAGATTTCTGGCATAACTCTGGATTTAGTAGAGGGAGGGAGACTATTCTATGAAAATTATATTTATTGGGTTACCATTAAGGGCTTCCAGATTTGCATTTTTTTGAAAATACCTAAGTGTTGTATAGGAGCCTAGGAATAGTGAGTGTGCTTATTCTTATTTGCCTGAAAGATGCCAAGTGCTCTGTTGATTATGACAACGGGTGGTTTACCTTTTTATGAGTCTCCCACTTTGGAAGGAGGGTAATTAATCTAAATAGGTACATTCCCAATTAACAGCAATGACGGATAGAGTGTGTATATGGTTGTCTAAATCTATCAAATATAAAGATTATCTGTTGTGTAGAAAATAATTATCTGTTGTGTGGACTCTAATTACTTCTTGAGATAACAAACAACAACATCTATGTACTATTATATTTTAGTATAGTTTAATCTGCTTGAGACAAAACTAAAATTTTTTACTGTTTATAACCCTATTTTTCTTCTCAAATTAGAAATGCAACATGAAGAAACTAAAATCTCAATTTGAATTTCTTCTGGGAAACAAACTTCACCGAGCAATAAAGATGGCATAAAGCATTAGAATGATTATTTGACATGAATAAATAATTTTATGGCAGTTATTTGATTGTATTTTTCTTATAATAGATAGTTCCAGAAAACCTTTTATTAAAGAATAAATTCAAATGAAGTATTATTTTCCCAATATATTCCAATAATAGCAGTTATTCATAGAAAACTCAATAAACTACACCTTTTTTGATAATAATCATGAAGCTGACCTAGTCTGGATTGCCAGTGATGGGGAGGTTAGGGTTCAAATCCAGGCAAGGTTTACTGAAAGTGTTTTCCCTAAATGGTTCCCCACTCTCACTTCACATAAGTAAGGGTACATTTTCTATAAATGCTACCTACCTTCCTTACCTCTACTGTACCAGTGTAATTAAATGTGTATAGCCTGGGAAAATAGTAGGATTCCAAGCAAAAAAGAATAATCAAGGCATAAACTTTACAAGTCTACATTCATGGAATGATGGGAAGATTTCCAGTGAATAGTTACTAATGTATCACTGTAGAAATGATCATGTGTCTCGTTACCAGATACAACAAAATGGCTTCTTTAATCTACTTCAACTTCTAATGAGTTTTTCCATTCAAACTTACAATGGAAGTTTGTGCCTCGGTTAGTCAAAACCATACCCACAAACCAAATATAGAAACAATGTAAATTGGCAAGCCCATCAATGGCAAAATCTCAAGAAACTTTATGCTGTCAACATTCAGGGTTGTTGTTACACTGTGTAAGTTTTGAAATTCCCTGAATTTGCTCAGTTTTTCAGGCCAAAAAATATGCATTATCCCAGTATTCTCTTAGAAAACTAGTATACAAATTTATCCATATGGTTTCTATTGAATTTTTGATATAATATTTTTTTCTTTAAAAAAATTCAGCACACTGTAAAATTGCAAGAATTGGTGATAATACTAATATTTTTCAATGTTTTACCAGCTTATAATTTAAATTTTAAAAATTATTAAATAAAATCTACATACAAATTCTAGAGATTTTTAAATTTGCCTGTCACATTAAATTCCCAGAATGAATTGCATTAAAATAAATCCTCCATGTAATATTTGCAAGAACTGTTGTTACTCTGCGAACATAATGTAACACACACATCAGTACCATCGCTCCCACAGAGGTGCATTTCACACCTTCCCCCCAAAATTTTCACTTGGAAATCAGTTAACACAAAAGAGACACAGGCAACATCATAATGCCGCTAATGCATGATTCCGCAATGCCCCCACATGACCAAATCTAGCACCTAGTTATCTTCCCGATACAATGTGCACTGCCCACATATAAGTGTATCACTAGACTACATATTCTTCCACAAGCCCACAGCTCTCAAACCCTGAAATTATTTATTATACTCAAATAGTACTTGTAATGTGGTTTATGAAAATCAATAAACTTAATTGTTAATGAGTTTTAATAGATTTGTGTAATTAGTCTAGAAAATGTACTGAAGTGATCTAGTTAGCATGAGTTTAGCTATATAGGTTGCTAAATACAAGATTTTAGAAAGTCCCTCTGCAGCAGTGTTCCACATCGCACTATAAATGGCTGACTCATATCCTTTTAACCCAACTATGGATAATTTGACTGTAAAATCTATAAGTAGGCTTTCTCATTAAAATGTTTTTAAGAGTTATTTTTGTTTAGTGAACATTCTCAATATGCTATAGAATGAATTATTCTATTCAGTGATGGGTGTAGCGAGCACTGCGGCAGTGACTGTACTGGGGTAGCCATTGCAGAATGACTTTTATTAATGCACTATATAAGCTCATTTTTTTTTACAGAAGTACATAATCACAAATATAATTACAAATGGTTATGATACTTATTTACTCTATGGCATTTGGAACTCCAAAGTTAATTGCTGAACTTACAAAAATACATTACCTATCCCTATTTTGAGTTAGTTCTGCCCAGTCCACCTCATTAAACCCTATCTCTTTCAGATTCATTATAATGTTATCCTCCCATCTGTGTCTAGGTCTTCCCACTGGTCACTTCCTATTGGGTTGTCCAATTAACACCCTAAACAAAGTTCTAGAATCTCCCATTCAACTACATGTCCTGCCCACCATAATCTACGAGACTTGATTATCCTAACAATGTCTTGTGACAAATACAGGGTATGTGACTCTTCATTATGTAATCTCCCCCACTCCCTAATAGCCTCATCCCTTTTTGGAGCAAATATCTTCCTAAAACCTTGTTTTCAAACACCCCAAGTTTGTTTTTGTCATGCAAGGTAAGAGACAACGTTTCACACACATAGAGAGCAACCAGTAAAGTTATTGTTTTGTATATTCTGAGTTTTACAATCATTGACAGCAGGCAAGATGTCAATAACTTACTGACTATTCTTTTCTTATTCCAATATAATATCGTTATTGCTAGTTAAAAGTGTTTCTAAATATGTAAAGTCATTAACCCAGTCAAATGATATGTTGTTTGCAGCTATCTCTAAATTATCGTAGTGGTTGACATAAAATACTAAACAATGAATATGAAAATAGCACCTACTGTATTTGAACTGTGATGAGGTTGAATGGGTTGTATTGATAAATTTCTTTTCTGAAATTTTCTAAGAATGTTTCAGTTGTTTCAGATTTATTAGATAAACAGCTAGACACTATATTTCCACGTCCCTTATTTAAAGGTGATTTTCCTTGTAGTATGTTCAAAAGAATAGAGATCCGCCCATGAAGACCCATTGCCAACCATGTTCCACCTTCCTTTCCTGGTTCCATGTCTCGTCCTAAAATATTTAATAAACAAGAAATAATGATGTATAGAATAATAAAAGTATAGAATACAAAGCTTAATTGATATTGTATGAATATATAGTGTAACTTATCTTCAAAGTTAATAATACATATAATTATTCAGATAGCCCACACAGATTGTAAGACACAGTGCACATGAAAAAAATGTCTGTGCATAGAAGATTTTGTGCTTACACAATTTTTAAGGTTGAAATCAACTACAAGGGTTCACCTGAAAATATTTTCAATTTTTTATTACCTAAATATTGTAAAATATTGGTTTGCATCAATTTTGTTTAATTTGTTCATTTTAAACATTTATTTGTTGTCTTTGAAAATATTCACACTAATATAATTTGGTGACATTCCATTCTGGCCTCCTGTTACTTAACCAAATCTAGAATAAATAAATAAAAAATAGTAGTGAATAGATAATTTATATTTAAACTAAAAACCAGAATAAGTGTCATCAACTATGGTAATACAATTTATGTTACAAACTATAATAACTCAAAGATTTAGATATCTATATGGAAACTAAATATATTTTAGAATAATAATAACTATATTGACAATCTTTGAATTAACTCATTTAAATTTTCATTCAAACAGAGAAAAAAAGGTATATACCTTTCTTTGAGTGTTAGTAGAAAGAGTGGAATTTATACTGGAGAATGTGTTTATTGAATGATAAGATAAATATTTACATTTTTTAAAGTTTTATTAAGATTCGGTGGTTTTCAAAGGGGAGGTAGTGAATAGAAATGGTCTGTAGTGGAGTTTTCTCTAAGGAGAAGCTGAATTGCATCTACATGGAATAGTCTATATTCTGAAACTTCTCAAATAAACAACTCTAAAAAAAAATCCTGGATTATAATGACCGAAATTATATCTACAAAATCCTGAATTGCTTACACTCAGAATGATATCAGTACCGATACTTCTTATACAAATAGCCTAAATGAAACGCCTGAATTGTGATAGGCAAGAAAACATTTTAAAGTCATGATAAACCAAAGCTCAAGCAAAGCAAAATCATAAGTTGTGCAACATGTTTTAGAACAATTAATGAAAGGACATTTTATCCAGAAAGTACATGTAGGTCTTGTCTTATTATTTTATTGTACTTTATGTGGATGCACCTATATGAGAAATCTTACATTCCAACTTTCAAGGCTATATTAAACTATTTTTCTTAATCTATATAATTTTAAAGATTTTTCTTGTTCAATTCTTTATGCTTTTATGCTTGCAGCAATGTATAACAAATTTAAATATTATGTTTGTTATTAAAAAAACAACTAAAATGGAAAGGATGATGGGTACCATCCCCAAAATCTGAGTTATTTGACTATGGA
The DNA here is from genome assembly GCA_039000515.1 of Timema cristinae. Lineage (NCBI taxonomy): Eukaryota > Metazoa > Arthropoda > Insecta > Phasmatodea > Timematidae > Timema > Timema cristinae. The sequence goes on along the minus strand of JBCFYV010009882.1, from coordinate 6,162,656 downwards.
TGAAAAGTAAAGTTATAATATATATATTGTTACTGTTAACTTTACTTAGTCAACATCGGTGCTCTTGGGGTAAAGTGCTCACCTCAGGACCTAATGTTCATGAGTTCAAATCCAGTTGAGGTCAAGAGATTTTTCTTGAGAGATAAAAATCTGTAGCACAACTTCCTTCGGAGGGGAAGTAAAGTCATCAGTCCCATGCCAATTATGGCATGTGAAATAACCCTGGAAGGTATGTGAAAAGCCCTTTTGCTCTCACTCGTGTGCTGATATAAACAGCTGGTTCAGAGAGTGCACATTAAATACCTCAAATAAATAAAAATTAAAATCTTTAACTTATATAGGGCCTAAATCTATAATAACTTGATTTAATTAGTCATTTCCTACTTGTTTACAGATTGAATATGAAACTGTTTTGTCATAACATACCTCCCATAATAACAGGATTATCTATCCAGGTAGCCAATGGCTGGGCTGGTCTTGTGTAGATCTCATCTCGATTAGAGGCTAATATGACACGATATTCTCCATCTTCTACCATTGGTTTTGTGTAGAGAAATAAAATACACATTTTCTAAAAAATAAAAGTTTAAGGTTATAACCAAGCAATATTAACATTATTGATTAAGATAACTGAAATGGTTACACTAAATTAAATAAAAAAGTAATTTAATTTAATAAATTATTGGGTTTATTCAACATTATCTTGTGTCTAATATAGTATGAAATAGAAAAGATTCAAAGGAAAAAAATTGTTTTTAATAAATGAATAAACAAAATAAATTTGTATGGAAATAGTATAAGCTTACAATCTCAATGAAGTATGAAATAGTGTCAAATATTGTTTGTAAGAGTTTATTTTTCTACACATGGTGATATTAACCGTTCTTGAATATCTGCCAAGGTTGTCAGTGGAAATTCATAAAAACTTTCTCTCGTCATTTATAAAGTTTGTCATCTGATGACGCTATGCTTATGACAGATATTCAACAAATGTTGACATCAACATGTGAAGAAAATTAAACTGTTTGCATAAAAGCATTATTTGATTTACAGTATTATGACCCAAAAAATTTGTGCTATAAACTGCAAAAACACAAGTATTTTTTCACATTCCCTTCATCCCCACTTTAATACATTCAAACAAACCAGTTAACTTATTTGTTTTATTTGTCTTTAAAATAGGTGATTAGCTCGTTGTATTTAAGTTACAAAATAGGTTCAGCAACCTAAAAAGACAGAACTTAAATATACAGTAAAACTGCCCAAAATGGACCCTGTATATACCAGAAACCTGGGAAAATGGACAAAATATTTCAGTCTTGTTACATTTTTTATGTAAAACACCCTGTATAAAATGGAACCTCCCTAACACGAAAACGGGTGTTTATAAATAGAATTTTACAATGAGGGAAATGTCTACTCATTAAGAAAATAACTATTAGAAATGCTGTGTATTGGGTTTCTCATGCCGCAAGACAGATTTGTCCTGATACTGTTAGGAAATGCTTTGTAAAAGCAGGCTGTCGAGATATTGAGGAAGCTGACGATGATGAGGACAACCAACCCCTACAAAAGCTTGCTGCCCTGTTGAGATGAGGAAGCCTGGACATCGATGCTGAGGCTGTCATTTTTTTCGACGAGCATCACTACACTGAAGAAGGGGTTGAAAAAGCAGATATGATACAGAGATCAAGCTGACCAAGAAAAAGATGATGTAAACAGTGATGAAGAGAGTTGCAGTGGACACACTGTGGAGTAATTGAAGATCAAGACCTATTCTGAGGTTCTGTATGCATTTGAGGTTCTGAGGCATTTGATGCATTCAAAAACTGTCCGAAGCTGATGGAGTTAATGCAGTAAGCTACGGAGGATATTTAGGAGGCTTCTATCCAGAAGACAACTAAATAGCCTAATTTGACGGACATGTGGCAAAACTAGGCCAGAACAAAAGGACTATTGTTTATAATCCATACTGTATTATTTTGTACTGTACATAAAGTTAATTGTCTAACCTAGAGAATTCTAATTTTATACTACCACAATGCTTTTTTTGTTTATTTAAAATTTTATTTTTAGTACACCTGTATGAAACGGAACCCTGCTGAAACAATTTTATTCTGGTGGGTCCCGTCGAGTTTCGTTTTAGAGGTTTTATTCATGCAGATAGTAAGAATGGTGATGTGGTGGGAAGGGGAATAGTAGTGCAGGCTCATAAATTAGGATGTTTAGAATATAGCTTAAAAAATAATTAATAATGTATTAAGGAGCTTTTAGTGTATAGTATCTTTCATGCAGGATTGTAGATACAGTATAGCATGGCAACTAAAACTAAGATAACATATTAGATAGCTAAAGCAAAAAAAAAACCTCTCTCTTTATATATATATTTATTTATTTATAAAAGATTTTTTAAAATAACTTCATGGAAGGAAGAATACAACAGCACATTTACCCAAAACAATTATCAATTAGATATAAATGAAACATATGGACTAATATAAAAACAGAAACTTGGAGTTGTAGAGATAATACAGCAACACAATTAGCCAAATTAATTAACAATTCCAAATATAAGCATGTGGTACGGTAGTTAAAAAGAGGATGTAGTTGACATAAGTAACCAAAACTGTTAAGATGTAAATACGTATTGAGTGGAACATAGGTAAAATAGAGGTACAACAGCACAGAACACCATTACAGTATTAGTCCTGCCTACTAATAGTAACACCTAAAAACATTAAAGATAAATGCACAAGCCTGTTCTACAAAGATACTATATCTCCATTCATGCAGGTTGGACCTACTTGTAAAGGCCTGAATTCAAGTATGTATCCTTAATGAGATTTATGGTGTAGATTGATAAATAAGAGCTATACACAAGTAACAATTTATGTTTGTGAGTTAAATAAATCCACCCTTATACAAGATTTACACTTTTTGTTCAGCTTCTTTAACCCATTTAATACCATTGGGGACTTTATTGAGATATTGTGTGCAATTAGCATAAATGGAGTTTAGTTCATAATTTACTGTATTAGAATGAGTGATGCAGGATTTGTTATGCCCTCCAGTTATGTGACCATGTGTATGCTTTCCATCCACTTTGATATAACATAAGGTAGGTGTGAAGGGAACACGAGTTAAGGGAGGTGTTTTTGCAGTTTTAATAACAAAACTTTTTTTGCCAAAATAAATCAAATATTGTTCCTGTAGAAACAAAATTTTAATATTTTTTTACATAGTGATATCAACGGTTGTTGAATATTTGTCAAAAGTATGGCTGCATAAGATGATAAACTTTTTAAATGAAGAGAAAAAAGTTGTCATTAAATTCCATGACACCCTTAACAAATATTCAAGAACAGTTGTTATAACCGTGTGTAGAAAACTAAACTCTATGCTCTACCAGAGCAATATTTTATTTTGGGCAAAAAAAGTTTTTCTATAAAAACTGCAAAAACACTGCACTTAACTCACGTTTCCTACACTTCCACCTTAAGGTTGATTCATTATTTATTTAAAAGAGTTATTACTGAATCATGTGTGATTTGTTTCCTCATGGGCAAAATGTTAAGTGAAATTGTATATATCATTAGTAGGTGTGAGGAAGGGGAGTCTGTTTAAGTTTTTGATTGCTCTATTCTGTAGAACTACAAGAGGCATAAGATTATTTAGATAGGCACAACCCGAAACAACATTAGGCTAACTGATAGGGAGTGAACAAGTGAGAAGTAGTCTTAGCACATTTGGGGGAAACTTATAGGACTTATTTAAGTAGCCCTACCACAGGAGATATTTTATTTATTAGGAACTTTATATGTGGTTTCCAGCCAAAAAAGAGTATATTAACAAACTTAAGCAGTTCACCTTATTGCTTGTTTTAGTTGTCTTCAGGGTTCCTAACAAAATCATGAATTTTTTTCAGGACATTTAAAGGACTTTTCAAGGATTTTCTAGAATTCCTCCAGGACAAGAGTATAAAATAAAGTAATCGTGGCAAAATACACATTAATATTTTATTTATTTAATGCAGCAGTATAGGGGTTCAAACCCCCACGAAATTTTATGAACAAAATATATATGACTTTATTTATGGTTCAAACAATATCAAAATTAAGATACAATTACAAATTAGGGGATCGTGTTACAATAAAAAAAACACTTCAGAGAGCTTCTAGAGGTGTTTAATATTTAGAAATTTTCCAAGCCTCGCACAGCTACCATGGAAAAAAAAAATACTTCAGAGACCTTCTAGAACTGTTTATCATTTAGAATTTTTTCTAGCTTCCAGCAATTGGGGGATATGTCCACCAAATCTTCCCCCCTCCCCCGAAATGATTGGTTGGCTACAGCCTTGTAATGCAGGCTCCCAACTCCCCTGCAATAATGGGTGAAATGTGGGTTTCCCCCTTTCACAGCGATAAATTAACAGCTGAGGGGCTAGATGTTGTGAATTTTCTAGATATGTTAGTTTGTCATCTGCAGATATAATCAATCAGTTTATAAAGTGCACGTTAAATACCACAAATAAATCATTTGCAAATATTTGTTAATATTAGATATTAATATTATTTATCTTATTGCCAAACCCTTCCTTCACCTCAGAGAAGACGTGTATTAATCACAACTTGTGAATATGAGGCATTCCAGGCCTCCACCATGGTTCGGATCCCACGTTAAACTATAGGTCCTCCATTTCACCTCACAATCACCCTACCATTACACATTAGTGTAAGTGCATACAACCCAAACAGGTAGTAAGACGCAGTGCTAATAATAATAATAATGTTTTAATTGCCTTTATTTCTTAGTTACAAATATAAAAATATTATCTAATTTTTACATTTATAATTTACTGTCCTGTTTAAAAAAAAGGGCCAATGAATTTCCATGATAACCAAAATAATTCTAAGAAAAGATTGGAAAAATGTGAAATTCCAAAACATTTTCAAATCAGGACGAAATTTTTCAAATTCCAGGATTTCCATGATGTGTAGGAACTCTGAATTCTTGGAAGTATATTTTAATAATGCTGTCACAATTACTTTAAGGCCTGGTAAATACCTCAAAATTGATTTTATTCAAGTTCAATGTTAGTTGATTAATTTCAAACCATTCATTAAGGTGTACAAAGTCAGATTCTGTGTTTTGCAGTGGTTTTTCAACATAAAGAAATATATGTGCCAACAGCATATAATTAATAGAGGATGAGCTTTGAAGTTCCCCTTAGCAATTTCATTGATGTATATTAAGATAAAGACAAGGCCCAGAACTGAGCCCTGAGGGACCCCACACCCGCTATGTTCCTCATGGAGCCATTTATCAGAATAAACTGAGACCTGATGGATAGATAACTCTTAAACCAGTCCAGTACTACTCCATGTATACTGATTTTAAATCATTTGTGTAAGAATTGCATGACCTATACAGTCAAATGCCTTTTTCAAATCCAAGAATAATAAAGATGACCTCAAGTGACTGTCCAGAGATGTTTGAATTTTTTATACTAGGTCCATGCATACAATTAGTTTTTTATTAATTTCAAAAAACCATACTGCCCTGGAGTGGAGAAGTGAATATGCTCCAAATAGTTGAAAAGTATATTTTATTATCAGCAAAGTAATCCATTTTGTTAGGAGGTTCTTACATTTTTACTTTCTCGCTCCCTTATAGGTAGAAAAAGTATTGTGATCATAAAAAAAAACTCAATATTTTGATGAATTTAGACATTTCATGACCACCAAATCTGAAAGTGTTTTTTGAATTTGCTTCTGTCTGTACCTCGGAGTAGAGCCTAAACTATTTTACTGATCGGGATAAACCTTGGTATCTAGGGTTTTCATAGGGTTGTCTCGAGTAATATAATAAGTTGGATATCTAACCCTAAAATTAAGGGTAGTTTACTTAGGGTGAAAAGAAAAAAAATCGATTTTATTAAAATTGGCTCTAAAAATTTTGATTAAATTTCATTTCTAAACATTCATCAATATTACAAATAAAATGGCAACTATCAATTTTTCATGAAAATGACTTTAAGGGTTCCGGTCTGATACATAAATTCTCATTTTTGATAATATCTCCATAACTCTTTGAGATATGAAATTACTCATCATTGCAAATATGTAGGTCTATTTATAATAAAATTCTTTTATTTGAAACTTATTTTTATAAAACCAATAATTTTCAAGCTTTACGCAAATATAGGTATTTTTTAACTTTTTGAACACTTAGGGTAAAGTCAAAAAAAATCTATATCAAGATATTGATGGGTGCCGACTTTTTATGACCCCCCCCCCCTCCCGAAAACTAAAAAGTGGTTTTTGCCATGCCGTCTGTGTGTCTGTTTAACCTAAAATTAAGAGTCGTTAGATTAAAGGGCAAAAAGAGAAAATGTTTTTCTCAAAATCGGCTCTAACAACTTTGATTAAATTCGTCTATAGGCGTTGATTAAGATTATAAACAAAATGACTATTTTCATTTCCCCATGAAAACTACTTTTAGGGTACTTTACAAAAGAAGTTAAAATTTCCATATCTCTGCAACTATCTGAGATACTAAAAAATTATCATAGCAAAATTGTTGCACTATTAAAAATAAAAAAAACTTCTATTTGAAATGTTTTTATAAAACCAATAGATTCTGTGATAAGGACAACTAAATTAATATGATTTTGTGAGTTTTAGTTGTAAAGAGATACTACTTATGTATTAATGCAATAATTCTCTAATGTCATAGAGTAATTAAATATTAGTAAGTCTCTCAAAAAGTGTATAATCTTTTTCCTTTAACTTCTTAGGGGAAATGTTTGTACAGCAATGATTTTTCTCTATCATTTTAGAATCAATAGTTAATATCTACCTTTTTTATTGGTCAAAATATATGGGGAATTTAATAACAATGGGATGACCCAAAGATGTGCAACACCTAATAAAATATCAAAAATTCCATCCGAAAGTTGAAATTTTAATATCAAGTGTTGACCCTTGTGGACCCAATATTGATCTTTTTTTATTGGTCCAAATATACAAAAGAGGACATTAATTCTTTAAAAATAATATTATAAAATTTAAAACTGGGACTCAAATGTTTTACATAAATATAGAGCAAATTATGCTTGGGTTTGCTAGTGTATATTATTTCGTTTCACATATATTATGAGTTTTGAGTAAATATCTTCATTTTCAAACAATAGAGCGAGAAAGTCTGTGCGGAGTTCCGTACCATTTATTTTTTAGCAAATTGTTAGAGCAATGATCATATAGGCCGCTAGTGCATCTAGTCTGTCAATATTTATTGAGTCAAGCTTTTCTATGGCCTGTTTAGAGTTTTTTATTGATCTTAGTGCTAGCGTTTTGTCCTTGGGTCCTATTCCGTTTTATTAAGAACATGTCCGACTCAAGTTCAATTATTACTGTCCTATATTATGTTCATTAAAACTAGAGTTTATATAATTCATCCACATTTTATCATATGATAGAGTGTCTGCTAAAAGTTTACCAATGTTAATAATAAGATCTATTTTCTTTTCACATTTGGTTGAAAATTAAGTTTTTATAAAATCGGTTCAAGTGATAAAGGTTCGTGCAACTAATATTTTTTTCGACTATATATTTTTTAATTTTAAAATAAAGACAATAAATTTATGGGGGTAATTTAGGTTAATATAAATAAAAAATAAGCCAAGTTTATAATACAGTAATTTTTATTTAGATTATAACACAAAACTTACACATTTTTTATACTAAGTACACACTGATATTTTGCAAATACAAACAAATTTACACTTAACGTTGGATACTTAACATCTTATAATCATTATATAATATTTATCATGTTTATCAATTTGGCATCAATAAAGTATTAACATGCTGAACAACATCTTTATGTTTAGTTTAACAAGTAATAAAAAAAACTGTAAATACTTTTTTGATTAAAGAGAGAATAGTAGAGTAGTGGCAATGTTTGTTGCTGGTAAATACATTATTACTTTTTAAGAGATTATAATGGTTTTTGAGAAGGTGCAAAATTCAAATAGAAATATAAGTGTTTAGAATGATAAGACCCAAGTTATTGCTTAGGCTCATTTGGATTATTCAACTATATAGTTGTGTGCATCCCTAATTTACTGTAGGTAGTAAGTAGTCTTGTGTTTGGATGAGGGGTGCACTAGAAGAGCTTCCAAAATTCAAGTAGTTTTGCAACTCTTAAATGTTGTTGTTATTGTTATTATTGTTGTTGTCGTTGTTATCGTCATTGTTATTGTTAGTGTTGTTGTTATTGTTGTTGTTGCTGTTGGTTTTGTTATTATTGTTGGTATTATAATATTATTATTATTATTATTATTATTATTATTATTATTATTATTATTATGATATGTGTAAATCTTTTTGTTTTTTAATTATTTTATTATTATAATTTTTACTATTTTTTAAATATTTATTTAACTACAAGACCTGAAGATGTACCTTTAGGTACTTCGGGATTGTATCAAAAACTAATCTATGTAATTTTTCTTTTAAATCCTAAATAAACAATGATTGATTGATTGATTAATTTATTCTTCTTATTATTATTATTAGCACCGCATCTTACTACCCGTTCGGGTTAATATGCACTTATGCTAATGTGTAATGGTAGGATGATTGTGAGATAAAATGGAGGACCTGCAGTTTAACATGGAATCCGAACCACGGTGGAGGCCTGTAATTCCTCACATTCACAAGATGTCTTGTCAGAGATGAAGGAAGGGTTTGGTAATCAGATAAATCTGTGCTGGGACCGAGGATTGAAACCCGGACCCCCAGCAAAGATGTTTGACGCCTTATCTCTTGAATGCCAGGTCATCCTTGCTCTTAAATCCATTCATGTTATTATATATGCCTTTTATAACAATTAAAACTAGTATTGGTAGAGTAAGGCTTTACAGCATGCTTGTTTGGTTTTGTTTGTCAGTGACGAGGTCAGGATTTCAATTTCAGCCTGGTAAACTAATGATAATTTTTCTTAAACAGTTTCCTTCTCTCCTTACACAAAAATAAGGGTATATTTCCTCTAATTAAATCCACCCCTTTAGTATAGTTAAAAGAGGATAACCTGGATGAGTATTAAGACATAAGACACAGTGAAAATATAATTTAAAATCTAGGGTTTAAATGCTTTTAGGTTATAAAGGTGTCACAATGGTCTTACAAACAAAAAGTTATGTCAAACCCAGCAAAATGTTTGAAACAATTGGAATAGTATCAACACACTAATCTTCAAGCACAAGATATGTGGATATAAATTTGTGAAGCTAATTTGGCTGAAGGAGTGAATATACAAACAAATAGCCATGCATAATCCTTGGCAATTCTTTGTCAGGAAAGATTGGGTAACTCAAACTCTTGCCTTATATTGAGCTGTCTTTGACACAAGCATTCACAGAATACAGGGCTAATGTTGATTGTCAAATATTTAATTACTGATTACTTATATGATGAGCTTATTTTCAAATGTGAATGAAAGGTTAAAACATTTGTCAGGTATGTATTTTTTATTGTGCTATATTTTTATTCAAACAAATAGGAGTGTGTTTTTTTATTACTCGGGCATCTAATATTATTAACCATAATTGTTTTGAATGTAAGTTTATTTTGACAATAAAGTAAAAACACAAGTAACTGTTTGAGACACTGACTAAGATGCACAATCCAACCACTGCACCAATTACAAAAGGCGCTGCAGTAGCGTGAGTATCAAGAGTTAGCCAATCAGGCGTTTTCACTTTAACAGTTGCCTTTTTAATTCAAAACCAACCGCGTCGTTCTGTGTTCACACTAACCTTTTTGTGTTAATTAGCCCACTAAGTGTTTGTATCGTTTCGGACGTTACTTTTTGTGTACCCAGCCTTAACCTTTGCTAACAGTAATAAACATGGTGGTGATACTGATGTTAAATGAATAGGTATAGTGCACCAAATTAAAACAAAGAGACTGACATAAAAAGGTTTGTTTTCAAATAATTTTTCTTTAAGCTTGGTTAACAAGTTATTAGAGTTGTGTCACACATCTGTTCACTCATGTTGTTGATTATTTCTGAAGTGAAGTAGGTTATCAAAATAATCTTCGAATAGTGGTGTAGGGCAGGATTTTCAGAGCAAAATTATGAATAGGTTTATCCTATTTGTATGTGCATAAGAAGTTTTAGGGGAATAGTATGCAAATGGGTGGGATTTGTAAAAAAAAAATCTGTGTCTTGCTATGAAAAGTTAAATATTTTTGCCCATCTATATACACAACAATAAAATCAAATTTCCAATAATAGCAAAATTAATTGGTATTGAGAAATTATTCTATTTAGTTTTAAAAATAAATTAAAAACTCCACTAATTCACTCAAAAACATTTAGCTATATTGTGTAATAATTCATGAAACACCTCAAGTTTGTGTCCATCTACATAACACTATCAATGTGTTTAAAACAAGCCTAATGCTTGTAAATAAATAAGTATTATCGTATTGCTTTGGTTAAAAGCACTGTACAACTTATAATGAACATAACTGAAGTACCCTGTCACACATTTCGATAAAAGTTAGAAGATATCTCAATAGTGTCAGAGATATTGATGCACATAATAATAGGTATTTTGGTTCACAGTATTTAAAATGTTTAGATTAAAAGTAGCCCAAATTAGCTTAACCAAACCTTTCATGTGTGAATAAATTTAAAAAATTGATGAAATAAAGTGTTTTTAAAATATGTTGATGAGAAAGAATTGAATAGGACCAAGCTATCCGAGTAAACTAGGAATAGTACAGAGTGGGCTAAGAAAAACTGAACCGCCTCCCCACTTGCTGAAACAAGTCGTTTCTATCATCACTGTACTGCTCTGGTGCACCTGGCTGTCCGGAGGCCCTGGCTTAACCTCATCACCACGTACCTAGCACGCCATGTCACCTGATCATGCCACGTTTATCGTACCCTTTTCTGACAGTTAAGTGGTACTCTTTGCTGAGGACAGTAATATTGAGAGTGAGTGTGTCCAACATGCTGTATTAAATTCAAAAGAGAATTGCAATAGTACTGTGCTGGGGCCCGGCGTTCAATCCTTGGCCCTGGGACATATTTATCTGATTACCAAATCTTTCCTTCAGCTTTGACAAGACGTATATTAATCACAACTTGTGAATGTGTGGAAAGCCAGGCCTCCACTGTGGTTCTGATTCCACGTTAAACTGTAGGTCTTCCATTTCATCTCACAATATACCTTGCCATTACACATTAGCATAAGTGCGTATAACACTAATGGGTAGTAAGATGTGGTGCTAATAATAATAATTATTATTAATTATTATTATTACTATTAATATTATTGCCATAGTAGGGGCCAATGTGCACATAAGCTCATTAAGGACTGTTGTGTTGGTTAATTTCCAGACCTTCCTGTTCCAGCAAAAAGAAATAGACATTATTTGGTACAGAAGTGGCATATCAAGGGATCCATGTCCAATGTCAGAAAATAGACAGCCTCATGTTTGGACACCTGCCGTTATTGCCAACATCTAGGAAAGAATTATGATAAGCCCGAGGAAATCAACATATGAAGATTATCTCAGCAGGCACATGTCAGCAGAACATGTCACCATAAACTGAAGTCGCTTCACCTGAAGTTGTATTGAGTTACAGTGGTGCAAAGACAAGCGTGTGGCACATTGCAACTGACTACTGCATATAGTCGCAAAGAGCCTATAGGGCCTGTTGCCATATATTATGTCCAATGAAGTATGGTTCCATCTATTCGGGCATGTAAATTTGCAGAACAATAAGTACTGGCACACAGAAAATCCACACATGCTACACCAACAACCACTTCATGGTCAAAAAATTGGTGTTTGGTGCATGGTTATGAGTATGCCAATTGTAGGTCTAATATTCTTCAAGAAAATGTGAACACATGTGTTGAAACCACGAACTTAACTGAACTCTCAGAATCGTTAACGTGATTTCCAGTTAGACCAAACTTTGTGGACTGTATTTAATCTTTGACAGGGTGTAAACTAGCACCAAAACACCACGAAACTCGATGACATAACTACAACAATTTCGCCGACCATCTTACTTGATGCTATCATCAAGTCAGTGTCTTTCATAGGCCAGGCCGTCTCAAGTCTCCACAACTGGCAGCTTACTCTTGGTTGTGGCGTTCACCACCAGGCACACTCCTTCAGCAGACACTTTTGGAGCGTATAAACAACATGTGTACATGGGCATCTTTGAGCAATTATATGCTCAGTTAAATTATCACAAGCGTTGAGTATTGTTTCTTTCAGCAATATTTGCCATACGTTGCGTGTCCCTGTGGCATTCACAGAGGAACATACAATGAGCAAAGAATTGTGGCCTCCACGGTCACCAAACCTGATGGTATGAGACTTTTACCTATGAGGTTACCTGAAGAGTAGGGTGTATGAAACTAATTCCTGAAATGTGGCCAAACTGAAACAGTTAATTGAAATTCATATCCGGAATATCAAATGTAGGTGTTGCGGAAGGTGTTCCTGAACATGATATGACGGCACAATTTTACATGGGCGCTGGCGGAGACCACTTCAAGCACCTCCTGTAGTGGATAAGTGTTTCATTCATCCATTACAAACTTACCAGCCACCAACAAACAACACAAGGTAAACAGGGTTTAGATTTTCATGGTCCACCCTTTACAAGATATTTCTAAGAAATTCTGAAATTTAATTTAAAATGATGTTGTTGATGACTGAAAGGTTAAGGTTGGTTCGTTTGGGATAGTTTATAATAATAAAAATTTAAATCAATGTGTATTAACTTACAATAATTTTGGTGTCATGTTGTGACATGCATTTGAATATTTGCACTCTATTAACGTTCTTCTGTGAATTAGGTGAGTTTTCCTAAATTCTTTTTAAACAAATATAGAATTATTTTACAATAATTAATTTTGATATAATTAGAAAATTATATAGATGAAAAAAATATTATATTTCTCAAAATTAATATGACATAGAAAAAAAATATTTAAGAATTCCGCCCTCAGTATGCCTATATACTATTCCCAGTTTTAGGATTAGTCCTAAGCAAACTGCAAAACAGCCCATGTTTGAAAAATAATCCTTTTACATTTATTATTTTTTAGCACTGTGTCTTACTACACATTCAAGTCATAGTATTTTTTAGCACCGTGTCTTACTACACATTCAAGTCATAGTATTTTTTAGCACCATGTCTTACTACACATTCAAGTCATAGTATTTTTTGCATCATGTCTTGCTACCTGTTCACGTTATATGGATACCATAAACTGGAGTGAGATTGATCTACTTGAATGAGATTAATCAAAAACTAAAAAAAAAATACATTTTTACTTGTTAGAGAAAAATTAATTTATCTGTGGGAATTTTGCAAGCAATAATGGCAACCCTGATGTTTAGTATAAAGTAGTACTAAGATATAGTGTGCTTGTAGATTAAAGTTTATTTTGAAATAAATTTGGAAGTTAAAGATATAAAATACTAGTATTTTGAGCTTGATAAACTTTCAGGGATATGTAATACAGGCAATGATTGAGCATTAATTTTAAGTATGTTTCATTAATGATATTTCTGGAATAAAAATTTACCTGTATCCCAAATTTGTTTTACACCATTAGGATATTGTAGCCAATGTTTTGGTTAAGGGGGCCTTTGATCAATTTTTGAGGTGACTTTGATCATATTTTTCTCTTGTAAGGTGTTAAAAGTATTTAGTTTTGTATGATGTTAAAAACACACTAAATTTTGTCTCAACAATACCTTAAACTTCAAATGTTGTTTAAACAATGCCTAACTTCAACACTTCACTTTGTATGTAAAAGGACATAGATAGCTATTATTCTAGATGCACCCTATAAAAATATGGGGTGAGACTACAAAAAGAAAGCAGGTTCTTGTTCATATATTAATTAAATTAATGACAATGTTGAAACAGCACTCAAAGATATTGTTGAAGGAAAAATGTTCATTAGAGAAGCTTTAAAAAAATATAAAATAGCATGTGGTACTTTGAACAATAGGTATCATGGAAAGAACATTAAAACAACTGGAGGATCGCCTGTGTTTTCAGAATCTGAAGAGAAAGCTCTCATTGAGGCATTGTTGAAATGTTCAGATTGGGGTTTTCCCCTAGAAACAATAGACGTACCAACGTTTGTAAAAAACTATTTGGATCAACATGGCAGAGTGGTGTATAGATTCAAGAACAATTGTCCTGGCCCTGACTGAGTTTACAGCATATTAAAAAGAAACAAAAATATTATTGGTAAAAGGCTTGCATCGAACATTAATAAAGCTAGAACTGGTGTCAGTCACGATACTATCAACAAGTATTTCAACAGCCTTGAAGAAAATATTGCCAATATATCAAACAGTCATATATTCAATTATGATGAAACTAATGTAGCGTTTATTACCATAAAGCTACAAGAGTTAATGAATAAAGCAAGACTGGACACTATTACAAATGAGTGAACTCACCATTGCCCCATTCAGCAGTTTCGTCTACCTAGTTTACTCCCCGCACAAGCATAACATACCACAATAAACTTAACGGACTGACTAAACACGTGAATATTGTGTAAGCTTGAACTGTGAGTAATCGCAGGGCATGTTGGGAAATGTGTGACATACATGTGCAAGAAGATGGTGCTAGGTTAAAAACATTTGATCTGAAATTTTCTACAAACTACTCAATTGTTCTACCATCGTCTGATTATCCCTTCCCTCTCTTCTTTGTTTTTGTGTTTGCCTATGTTTTCGTTCCCCCTCTTTCCTCTCTCTGAGAAGAATATGAGTGTATATAATGGTGTAATTCAGATGGATAATTTACTCTTGTCAGGATACTGTCCTTGGACACACATAGGTGTCCAGGATGTTATAAGGTACAAAAATTCTATTTCGGCTATTGTAATTTGAAATTTCTTTTCAGCAAATTAATGTTTAAATTTAGACTTTACAAAATTATAGATAATTACGTAGGGATATCTCGTAATACTTTAATCTTTTAATACGTTATGGTCAATAATGTTTATCTTCATATTAGTTTTTCTTGACGCAAAGCACCATTTGGGTTCCGTGATACTAAATTGGTCAATGTGAACAAGACGCCATATTTTATAGGGATCAAAGTTCCATTATTTCTCATGTAATGATTAAAACTTATCCGGCGTGCGATGCCATACTTTTGCGAGGATAGTCTTATTATATTGTTATGAGAATTATGTTAGTAACTTATAGCCCGTCCGGCATGAAATTCTAATATTGTCTTGAGAATTATGATAGTAACTTATAGCCCGTCCGGCATGAGTCTTATATTGTCTTGAGAATTATGTTAGTAACTTATAGCCCGTCCGGCATGAAAGTCTTATATTGTCTTGAGAATTATGTTAGTAACTTATAGCCTGTCCGGCATGAAAGTCTTATATTGACATGAGAATAATGTTAGTAACTTATAGCCCTTCCGGCATGAAAGTCTTATATTGTCATGAGAATTCTGTTAGTAACTTGAATTCAATTTTTATGAGAGTCATTGAGGGCTTGAGTAACTGATGGCTAACCAAGATCAGGGTTATTGACATGATCCGTAACTATTGTTTTTGTTATAATATTCACACACACACACATATATATATATATATATATATATATATATATATATATATATATATATATATAATTTTTGTATTGTTCAATATTTAATCTCTCATTATCTTATTTTAATCAATAAACCGATATTTACAAATGATATTTTTTTACGTTTCTCCTTAACTGATAGCTGTTGGGTATATAAATATTTATATTATTAAATATTTGAAGAGTGAGTTCGGGGAAGCAGAAGACAAATAGACCTGGGTATGGTCTATTTACCTTGTGATCGTCCTATATAAATATTTATATTATTAAATATTTGAAGAGTGAGTTCGGGGAAGCAGAAGACAAATAGACCTGGGTATGGTCTATTTACCTTGTGATCGTCCTATCAGTTCCTCTGCAATTATTATTTCTTTCCTTTTTTTTATTCTTATTTAATGTTATTGTTGTGCACCAGCCTTTACTCTTTGGAGAATAAGGGCGGTGTTACACTAACATTGCTGATGATCCTGGTAAAAAAAAAGGATTGTATCGCCGAGGGGTTAAACACTCAGAGAAAGTAATCAACCATTAAAAGTCTGCAACAACAGTCATGATGTGTGGATGTGTGTCAGGAGTCCTCCTTCCACCATATATTATTTATCGAAGTGAACACATGTGGAATATATGGTGTGAAAATGAGCCCCAAGGGCCACCTTGTTGTGCAGAACCATTCTGTTCTAAACGTGCCAGGTATAACTGCCCTTCTCATGGCTAGATTGATGCACAAACCTTCAATGATTGGTTCACAACTGTTTTTATTCCTCATGCACAAAGAATTGAAGGTCGCAAAATATTAATTGGTGATAATCTGGCTTCACACTTCAACATTGAAGTAATCAATTTGTGTCAACAACACAATATTTCATTCACATGTCTACTACCAGCTCACTCAACTCATTTAACCCTACGCCTTGATGTAGCCTTTTTTAGAACTTTCAAGATGGAAAATGAAAAATATTATGTGTTTTGCAGTTCCAAAAGAAACAATTCCTTATCTACTGAAAGAAACATTGAAAGAAATGGACAAAGTCTCAGGAAAAGGAATTAGAAAACAGGGAGATGAAGTGATCTATGAAGTAAAACAATGCCTAATAAGTGGTTTCCAGGCTTGTGGAATACACCCAATAAATAGATAAAAAGTACTTCGAAAAATACCAAATGTGCCAGGAGGCGAAAATTCTGGATTAGAAGCAGCAGTAAACTGTTCTCTAACATTGTTTATTAAAAGGCAGAGATTCTGATAAAGAAAAACAGCCACAACCACCAACAAAAAAGGAAGCTGGATGTAGAACCTGGTAAAAGCATAACTGGTACATCAGCAGACACCACAGATTCTGAGTCAGACCATATAAATTATATCAAAGAAATCTTAAATGAAAACACAGATTCTAAAACTGAAACCCCTGAAGTGACACCATATTACGAAGCTCTTACTAAATAATGTGTACAACTAGGAAGTTATGTACTTGTGAGATTTGTGTCTGGTAAATGTAAAAGTGTTACTTTTAAATATGTGTGTGTTGTGCAGTCCTTATTGGAGGATGATGAAGTCAAAATGATGGGCTTGAAGTTTGTGGATAACCATAAGACATTCAAAACTGTTGAAAATGATGTTTGTTCAGTTGCTTTTGATATTTTTAGCTGTCTTGCCTAAAACCTAGAATTGAAAGTGTTGGTAACAAAATAAAGTACATTTTTGAGTTTGATATTGATGTAAAAGAAAATAAGAGTTTTGTTTTAAACTTTTAAAAATTTTGTGCAAACACTAGAGATAATTTTTTAGTTGCATTATCACATTTAACAAAATTTAAAGTGTTGGTACAACAGCACAGCTATAATTTTGAAAGTGATTTTTATGTTTGGAATTAGTTATCAACCTGACTTGTTTATCTTTCATTTGAAACCATTTTTAATGTTGTACCCTAATATAGTTTAAGTGTTTATTATTAAAGAAACTAATTGGTGATCAATCTCAACCCCGGAATAAACACTTGTATTTAAAAAAAAATAATGATTGGATTTTTGTCATGGATGACTTGTATCACTTCCTATACAGTGTAAAACATTTATAAAGCATAAAATATGGCGTGATCAATCAAACCCTGAGTGAGATTAATCTGTTTATTTCAAAAATCAACTATTAAAGTTTATTAAAATGCCATTATAAGCGGTGTAAACTAAACTACGAGCCTTATTACATATAACAGTGAAATTTAAATTTTAAAATATTTAGCGTATTTTAAGTAAGAGTTCTTTTTAAAAAAAAATTATCAATCTCAACCCAGTTTATGGTATGTAATAATTATGCTAATGTGTTAGAGATGAGGTAGGTTGAATTTAGAGGAAGTGTGCCCAGTGAGAGTGTAAAACCACTTTAGGAAAAATCACAATTTGTACACCCGACCAGGATTTGAACCCATATCTCCCTGTCATCGACAGTCCAGTCTAATGCAAGTGTGATGCCCTAGACAATGGGGCCACCGAAGAAGGTCCATTCTACAAATTACTCCTATGTTGAGGGATTAGAAAGGTTTAATTAGAGGAAGTGTGCCTGCATTTGTGTAAAGGTATTGTGGGAAAACATTTAGGAAATACTACTTTCAATACACCCAATCGTGATCAAGCCACAATCTCCCTGTCATCAGCAATATAGTCTATTAAGAGAGCAACACCCTAGACCAGTGTTTGAAAATTAAATTTAGTCACAGAACCATTTTATATTTTGTATGACATAGCAGAAACCCTAAAACATTTTAAGAATAAAACAAACAGAAAAGGTCATCAGATGAAAAATGTTCTTGGATCAAGGTCAAATACCTTTGAATTGATAGTTACATGTTTCTGGGGGAAGGCAAATTCATGTTTTGTCCTCTTTCACAGGGGTGCAGAATATGTTCAGAGATCCAATATTTCCCCAGAACATAACATGTTTAAAAAAAAATTCCCCTAAAACTATAGTGGTTGAAATAAAACATTGAATTTTTATAGAGGGAATAAGGACTATTACCTACTACATAGTTTGGAAAATTCAAATATATTTTTAATCATAGATATTTTTGTAGTACCTAATAAAAAATTTTGTTTTCTCCAATCTCCTTGTGTGTACTACATATTGTTATTAATTATTCATTGATACCAGAAGGTTTACCGGTACCAACATTTAATTTTACATCTTGAGAGTAAGAGGCAATGGAGTGTAATTCCAGGAGGCCTTGGTTTAATTGTTGATTTTCATAGACTTTTCGTTTTTTCGTAGACTCGCCACTACTGCAAGGTCTATCACTATCAACGACACTAAGGAAATACTATTGCTATTTACAACTATGTATTTATTCCTGATCACATAATTTACGTTTTACAAAACTTGCAATACTCCCTTGATCCTTACTTCTAGGTATTTCTTGGGGATGTTTATTAAATATGTGACATCTGAGTTTATCACGTCTGCCACGCCATTCACAATAATTACAGTTGACATAATATACATTTGTTTCATTAAACCATCTAATTTTTTATAAAATTTATCTATTGTACAATGTACAAACCCTAATAGGTCCACTAAATACAATTTCATGGCTACACAATTATTACAATACGCATGTCACGAGTTTAAATAAATTGGTGCTCACATCACCGTGTAATTAGGCCGCAATATAAGGGCGACCAAATTCAAACTAAAACAAAACATCACTCACCCTTCTCTACCCTCCCCCGCCTGCCCGCCATAGCTACCAAACACCTGTGGTAGGTTAGGTGACTGATGACTCATTCAATCACGTCTTAAGCCAGATAGAATTATTAGATATTTCCTTTGCCCCTTATCTCAACCTCTGACTTTTTATCTAGAACTCTGACACATTATCTTAGCCCCTAGACACTACAACTATTTGTGCTTACACAGATACTGCCTCACTATGGCACATACTGATAATGTCGGTGTTGCGTGTCATTGGCCTTAGTTTTTCATATAAATGAAACTACCATATCAGAACCAGAATGTACTAAAAAGTCATCAACAAAATTGTTGGACTTTTCCCTGCCCCAAATTTCCCCAGGTCTGCTTTAATTTCCCCCAAACCTCGTTCGCGTGTTTGGACAT
>JBCFYV010009882.1:6043985-6142780 GCA_039000515.1 Timema cristinae | reverse complement strand
ATTTTCAATGAAATTACAGCCCACATGGTTTTAGAATTGGACCATTGATGTGTTGATGCAGTACTAGGAAGGACATCTAACGGACAATGTACCAACCAATAACTGTTTCACTTCTCAAGAGTAATACTAGATGGTGTTCGATGTCAGAATTTTAATAGTCATTTAATAACTCTGGATTGTTCTAGTATAAAGCAGTCTAGAAGACAGTTGTTTATCAGCCCAATGAGCTAACAGAGGTAGGTCACCCAGTGCACCAATTTGAATATAGTGAATGGATTGTTCTAGCTATTTATCAAACTTTCTCGATAATTGATGTTTGTATATGGATAGCTGTCCCAGCCTTGATTTATTGAAGATTGAACCAAGTGAATGGTGTTGTGATCAAGTAAGCCCTACACTTTTAAAAGTTGTTGTACTTATCTTCCCAAAAATTGACAAATTTTTATTCAACATTAATAAGGATTGTAGGAGTGAAAATAACGAGGATGCACCACAAACTAGTGGTGGGTGTGTAAATAAGCGGACATTTTGTAAATATGACAGTTATTTGAATTTTGGCTTTAAATCAATAGATGTTAACGATGAAGATAGACTGCAGTGTGTACTGTGTAAGAAAGCTTTGGCACTAGAGTTCATGCTTACAAGTAAGCTAAAACCCCATTTAGAAACCAATCATCAAAACATGGTTGGTAAACCTCGCAACTATTTCATCAAAAAGTTAAAAGTAATAAACAACAAAAGGGTACCATTTCTCAGCAGGTGTCAATACCATGAAATACTTTGCTAACATCATACAAGGTTGCATATAGTCACAAAGTTTAAAAAGCCCCATATTATAGCATAACAACTAATTCTACTGGCTGCTGTAGATTTGGTTAACATTATGATTGGGGAGTCTGCGGGGAAACTGGTTTCAAAGGTGCCTTTGTCTAATAGGGTCATTCTTGTGAAACAGGCAAATATCAGTCTCTGTTTATTAATTTTATTAGGGTTATAGTAAAAAAAAAAAAAATTACATACAAAAAATAAAAGCCTATTTTAATGATATGAAAACATTCAAATTAATATTTTTTATTTTTTTTCAACATTTTTTATGGTCAGAACATGTCCAAAGTCATTGTCCTGGCCTGTCTCCACACACATTTTGTCATAATAAAATCAGATTTACCTAATAGATATTTAAAATTTAAAAAATATCTTAGTGACATGTTTTCATATTTACTTCAGGCTTAGCAAAATTCTTATTTATGATTTTTTAAATTATTGAATAACATGTATAATGTATTCCTAAACAGCTGTCTCCAAAATAATAATCATTGTCCTGGCATCTTGAGTTACATTTGCTGGTGCGATAAGAGATGGCAGCACATGTTAGCTTTTGGGATGGTGGTTGAAGTTTTGTCTTTCTGCTACTTGAGAGTGTGTGTATTATAGTTTTTTTCCTTCCAGTTATTTGACAATACCTAATTTGAATAGAGGTTTTGTCTATTTATGTTTTTAAACTGTCATTGTCCTGGACACTCTAGAAGACCAAAGGTAAGATGAGATTTTTTCCTTCTTGTTTTAAGTACTAAAATTAGCTATACTGTTGATGTGAAAATCTTAACTTCAAATGTTTTGGAGGGAAACTTTTATTCCATGTGGAAGCCTATTTCATCATTGTCCTGGGCATCATTGTCCTGGTTAGTTAGAGCCAGGATAATGATGATTTGGCAGGACAATGATAAATAATTCTGCTTTATTTAAATTTTTAATTTATATTGTTTGTGAAATACTTAACTTTAGGCCTAAGTCTAATCCAAAATGGTTATTATTCTTGTCTAGTTATATTTAAAACTCAGGCCTACTAAATGCTCTCCATTATTTTTCAAATTAAGCAGGTGTGTGTTAAAATTCAATCAAAACTAAAAGTTAGACTTGAGGTGACCTGGCAGTGAGGCATTGGACTTCCGTGCTAGCGGTACGAGGTCTAATCCTCGGTCCAGGCACAGATTTATCTGATTACCAAACCCTTCCTTCACCTCTGACAAGCCATTTTGTGAATGTGGGGAATGCCAGGTCTCCACCGTGGTTCGGATTCCACGTTAAAATGTAGGTCCTCCATTTCATCTCACTATCACCCTGCCATTACACATTAGCGTAAGTGCGTATAACCCGAATGGGTAGTATGATGCGTTGCTAACGATAATAATAATAATAATAATAATAATAATAATAATAATAATAATAATAATAACAATAATAATAATATTACAAATAATGTCAGGTAGCCAAAGAAGAAGTAAACTATTTATTTTATCTATACAAATGTAAGCTTATTCATTTATTATGCATTTTTTTTTACTAAAGTAATGATTTTCTTTTTAGTCTTTTAACTGCAATTGGAGTTTCCAATCAAAATGGCTAAGAAAAAACAAAATAATGAAGATCGGTTAGCAAAGAAAAGGTTGGCAGAAAAAAAAACGCCAAGAAAAAATCAAAGGTGACCCAAACCGTGAATTACAAGAAAAATTAAAAAGACATGTGAAGTATGAAAGACAAAAGAAAACGGGTGTAGTTAAACCAGTACATAAAATGACGGCCAGAGAAAAGAGATTAACACGTAAAAAGTGGAAAGAAAATTCTAAATGCTACAGGCTGAAAATAAAATTAGCAAACGAAAACGCATGTCCTGACACCATAACTGATTCCGTAGAGCCTCTTCCTGGCACAGCAAATAACAATATTAATACTAATAGTGATTCAGATGGGAGAAAATCTCGTGGGAGAAAAAAAGTCCAAAGAGACAGAGCACAAGCTTACAACAATATAAAAATACTAAAACAAAATTTACAAAAAACTCAAAGAGATTGTCAAAATTACAAAAAAAAATAAAAAATTTAGATTGCTTAAGAAAAATGAAAATGTAAGTAAGGAGTCAACACCACGTACCAAAGTGCGTAGGCTTTTAAAAGGCAGGAAGGTGTCCAATGTAGTAAGGAGAAGGTTGATTTTTGGGGAGGTTGTATCTGAACAATTGAAAAGGAGCTATGCACAGCAAAAAAACAACAAGTCAAAACAAATGTACACAAAAATTATTTCAGGTAAAATTATTAAAAAGTATAGATTTTTGAAGGAAAGCAAACCTTTTTTAAAATATAAATGTTTTGTTGATAATTATAACAGATATGATTTAATTTGAGAGAAAAATCAAAAGTGAGGGCATAAAGCTTGAAGAAACCATCACATCCTTCTTAGAAAAAGAAGACAACAGTCGCCTTTGCCCAGGAAAAAAAGACTGTATAACAAAAGGGAAGATAAAGAAACAAAAACGGCTTTTAAACGAGTCTCTGAAAACTCTGCATGCCAAATTTCTGTCAGAATGCCCCTATAAAATTAGCTATGCAACCTTTTGTAAATACCGACCATTCTGGGTGGTGCATCCTAATGTAAATAAAAGAGACACATGTTTATGTGTTACACACGAGAACATGAACCTTCTATCTGAAAAGTTGCATTTGTTGAAAGTCTTTAACTCTAAATCCACCGAAGATACTATGAAAGAAATGACTTGTAATTATGAAGGAAGAGAAAATTACCTACTTCGTAAACGTGATGTCTGTAAATCTAATCTGGTAATATACAATCAATTTGATAGCAACGAAAATATAAGTTATAAAAAATGGGTTACCAAGAAGGATAAAAGAGAAGTAAAAGGAAAACCAATTGTTGTTAATATTATAACAAAAGAAGAAATACAAACAACTGTTGGTGAAATGGTAGCCGATTTTGAGCGGTCCATTCCAAAATATATGATCCATTCAGCCACTGCTAAACATCAACTGCATGAACTGCGTGAAATAAAGGATAACCTTGCAGAGAATGCTGTCCTGTTTCACATTGATTTTAGTGAAAACTACAACTGCAAATATTATAACGAAGCTCAAGGTATGCATTTTGGTGCCTCTAGAACACAGATTTCACTACATACAGGAGTTTATTACTTGAATCTTGACAATAAAACTACACCAACAGCATTTTGTTCTTTATCAAAATCTTTGAGATATGATCCAGTATCAATTTGGGCACATTTGAGTCCTATTCTAGAAAAAGTAATGAACATTAAAACCATTAATAAAGTTTACTTTTTTAGTGACTCTTCAGCAACCCAATACCGTAATAAAACTAACTTTTTTCTTATGGCAAAAGTGTTGCCAACAGTTTGTAGAGATCTCGAATTGAGCATTTGGAACTTTTCAGAAGCAGGGCATGGAAAAGGTGCCCCTGATGGAATAGGCGGGGTATTAAAAAGAACAGCTGATCGTGTTGTTTCTGAAGGAAAAGATCTTGCAACATTTGAAGATCTTTTTACTGCCTTGAAACGAGAATGCAATGGAGTATTCCTCTTTGAAGTAACTTCAAGTGAGATTGATGCAATCAATGAAGTTTATCTGTCTGAGGAAATACCACAACCTTTTAAAGGTACAATGAAAGTTCATCAAGTCATCCACAACTACAAAGAAGAACCAAATATTATTTTCTTCAGATCACTTAGCTGTGATTGCCCTGTGAGTGAAGACTGTAATCATGGCTATGATTTGGGCTCACTCAAAGTAAAAGAACAAGAGCTAAAGGCCATTACAAGTTCATCAGATGAAACTCTAGGTATGTGTGATTTTGTAAAAGAATAAATATATTTTTATCATTTTGAGTTTTTTGTGTAATGATTGTGTTTTATCTTTAAAAAAATAGTTGATTAATACTATCATTGTTTTTAGGTTCAGGAATTATTTCAAACCTAGGCCTGCAAAGTGGAGACTGGGTGGTTGTCTGCTACGACAAACTACTATATCCTGGTGAAGTAGTGTCAGCCACACAAATACTTGTGAAGTGAATGTAATGGTCCCTGCTACTGAGAAAACATTTAAATGGCCAAATCAGAAAGACATTCTAAGCTATTTGTATAAGGATGTTGTGAGAAGAATTGATCCCCCTGAACCATGTGGCAACCGTGCATCCCAATTTGTTTTCAAGGGCTTTCCTTTTTGTGATTAGCCTTAGGCTTCCATAATTAGTTTTAAGAGTAATTAAAATTGGTTATATTAACTTTATGGAATGTATCAACATAAACATACCATAAATACATAAAACCTGTCCTAGTAAACATTAATATACAAGTATCTAATTTGACTTTTTGATATTTGCATCATTGTCATGGCAGTACTGTCATTATCCTGGAATGTTGTTTTGAAATATTTTTTTTATATGAATTAACAAAATAAATATACTGCTGGTATGTTGATTATGCTTTCTAGAACGTATACAAGTTAAATATAATTTTTAATGTTGATAAATTTGACATTTATTTGCCACTAATTTTAAAAGTTAAATTTGCCTGTTTCACAAGAATGACCCAATAATACTACTATCAGTCACAGAATCCAGCACATGGAGGAGGATCCCAATGATCAATTAATTGAAAAAATAAAATACAAGGAATTTGGGTTGCAGCTGGATGAGGCCATGGACAGTAATAAGTATGCACATTTGATATGCTAAGCACAGTTCATAGATGTAAATGACATTGTGGAAGACCTTTTTTTGTAAAAGTATCACTGCAAGTACAAAGGCTTAAGACTTGTTCGAGATCCTGGACACTTTTATAGTTGGAAATAATTTGTAGTGAACAAAGTGTGATGGTGTCTATACTGATGGGGGTCATTTGATGTCCAGCCATTATGGAGGATTGCAGGCGCTTATTCGAAGCAAGCTCCAGAGTCACTGTAGACCCATTGCATCACTCACAGAGAAGCACTTGCATCAACGCATCTGAGTCTTCCATTGAATCTGGTCTTAGAAAGTGTGGTGAGTGTGGTAAACTTTATAAAAATCAAACAATGAAAGGGATTTTATTTTTAAATTGTGTGAGGACATGGGAGCCGAATAAACATCTTTATTGTACTACTGTCCCTCGCAATGGCTCTCTTGTGGAATTGTATTGTCCCGTATGTTTGAACTATGGCAGGAAATGTAGGCCCCCCCTACACTTTTCTTGAAGAGTAAAAACACGAGTATGCTAGACACTTAGATTTTTTGGTGAAACTAAAATTCTTATGTGACATCTTTGAAAAGTTAAATGTGTTGAATCACTCCCTAAAGGGAGGCAACATGCATATTTTGAAATAGGTCGAGAATATTTCAATTATCATAAGAAAAATGACGATGGAAAAGAATATTTCCACTTGTTACATCAGTTTGTGATCTCCAATGAAGTTGATTTATTTCGCAACATAAAATTGATTTTTGAAGAACACCTATCACAGCTTATCAACTGGTTTGAAAAATACTTTCAAGGAGATGATATCAATAAGTTACCATAGATTCTATGAGGTAAAGTTAACTGTGGTTGTCTATGA
This sequence comes from Timema cristinae, assembly GCA_039000515.1. Taxonomy (NCBI): domain Eukaryota; kingdom Metazoa; phylum Arthropoda; class Insecta; order Phasmatodea; family Timematidae; genus Timema; species Timema cristinae. The sequence goes on along the minus strand of JBCFYV010009882.1, from coordinate 6,136,385 downwards.
CAGGTTTTACACTTTCGTAAAGACAGTAAAAGTGTTGTTTGATGTTTAATGTAATGTGTCCAACTAGTTCTAGAACAACCGAAAGATATCCATCGCTTAGGTGAGTAGAACTTTTTCTTAGTTATTTGATTTAAAAGGGTTTTTTTTCTTCTTTTCTGGTTCAAATCAATTCTACGTGTTTTAATATTTGGAATAATCTATGGCTGATATCATTCTTTTAGATATTCTAAGAAACAAATGGCTTAAAATGGACTAGTTAAGGCGTACTAGACCCTACTTTAGTCTTGTACCCTAAGTCCTGAAGATAGTCCCTAGCATAGAAATAGTGTTGTTTACATTTCATTTATATTTACTTAGGCTTTCTAATATATTATATGTATCTAATTGACCTATTTCTTCATAATTAAGGCACTTTATATCATGATTATTTCAAGAACGGTTAAAAGAAAATCTGGTATGCTGCAAGTTTTGGTTGACAACTATAATACGAAATAAAAATGAAGGAATGTTGAACTAAAAATGTGTATTATTACATTGTCAAACATGACCATAAATCTTTAACAGGCAAGTTTATGAGATTTTGAATGCACTGCACACAATCTTAATTTGCCATGAATAATCACTCTTCAGTTCTAAAATGCTTTAGAGTTTTACAAACGGTTTTAATCACATACATTTACAAAAACATCACTTTGTGTTTAAAAATCCTTTAAAATGAGATATTAAGCAAAGTAAAATTCGCATGTAGACGCTGAGTAGATAAATCAACAATGTTTAATGGTAATATATTCCAGTGGTGCCAGCTCAAATTACGAATGTATCACTAGGACTAAGCAAAATGATATTTCCCGCTAGATTTGATCTAAATAAAGATATATCTACAGAATGTTCAAAAAACTTTAAAATATATTGTTTGAGTGCCAATAGTTGAAAAAATAGAATGTTATATAATATGTAGGCTAGTCAATCTATGCTCCTTGATCTCTGACACAACAAAACTAATTTGTAGCTTGTAAGTGTCTAAGTCAATCAAGAGAAAATTGATAGCTTTCAATATGTTGATCCTTTTCGAATACCCAGTTTCAAAATGTTTGTGAAACAATTAAAGTTAAATAATATGAAATTCTCTAGGTCTACCCTAAAATATACCAGTCATACCTTGATGTATTATAGTACAACCTATCTTATATAATCTGTGGCATTATGGATATAAGCTCTTTCATTCAAAAGGTACATAGTTTTAAATATCCTGAATGTATTAAATGAGTGTTTCAGAAAAGACTTGGTTAATTTCTTCAGAACAACTGTCAGTCGCCTGGTTCTTGAAAAGTAAAATCGTTAGTGTCGTCTTGGTATTAAATCATTTCAGAACTCGCATTGGCTTATGGTTATGGTAGCATTTACTTACCATTCCATTTTAAACCAAAACAAAATGTTGAAATTAAATTATAACAGCTAATGTACCGGTACATTGTGTGTTTCAAATTGTGTGGGCCTAGTGTTCATTTTACTAAATATCTTCTCTACAGCTGCATTAGCGCATGATAGATTGAGCGTAAAACACAGCCCCCTAATTTGTATTTTTATCCTAATTTTGATATTGTTTGAACCATACATTTCTCGGGGGGTTTGAATCCCCAAAATCTCCGCTGGCTACAGTCTTGCACCTTACTGTAGGCCTGTATCTTTAAACGTTCACTTTTTGACTTGACAACATCGAGAACGGTTTTAAATTAGCCCCACTAAGAAAGTGAAAGTACAAAATATTAATTGACTGTTTGAAAATTGTTGTTTTTGAGACAAAGTTTTATAAGGCATATATTTTTTTAGTTATAAGATGAAGTTATTTTAAATTAAAATAGGCTTAAATATGAGGATAAATCTACATTATAAACGGTTGAAATTATTTTAGTTAATATAATAAAACACACTTGTTCCAGTATCAACACAAATATATTATGAAGACTATAGTATTGGGTCATAAAGGATAGGCCTACATATTACAAAAAGCCTTGTTTATTTATTGGCCAACTTCTCATACTTATTCATTTCCCTGTGTGACATTACTATTTGAATGCATAGTTCACATTTTGATATTTTGACTAAGATGTGTTGTGTTTATTGAATAATGTAGGCCTACTTCTTTCTTGAAAATACTGTGAAGTGTGATCAGCTGTTTGGGAGAATAAAAATATATGAATAATATTTAGTCATGAATACCAGCATTCTTGAAATAGATTTACCTAATTTCTAGCCTCTAACCTCTTAAAAGTAATATTCTTTGGAAAAGTGTTGCCAGCTGTTGACGCAAATTGATTTTATTCTGTGCGTTGATGCTAGAAGCAAAGTCGAAGCTAAATCTAGCGGACGATAAAAAGTGTAGTGGTCACAATAATCCAAACACTATATTTACCTCGAAAGTGAAGCTAACTAGCGGTAGCAATAACTTTGCGTCGAATGGTCAGAATAACCCTGCTGGTCATTTTTCCCGTGTACAAATGTCACAGTTCAACTTACTTGTTGAACCCGCCAGTACAACTCCCTTCACGACACCTTTACGTGCATCAAGTTGGCCCGCCACTGTTTCCAAATCGGTTGAAATTTATATAGTTCTTAGTGCTACGTTTGTGCTCATATGTGCCCGAAGCTCAACATTTGTGCTATTAAATTACTCAAAATATAACGATTTTAATGTGGCGGGCCAACTTGATTTAAAGCTGGCCCGCCACATTTTTTAAAACATCCCATCTGGATTTTGATTAGAAAAGTTCTTAGTGCTCCATTTGTGCTGATATGTGCCCGAAATTCGGCTTTTGTGCCATTAAATTACGCCCGTGGTAACAATTTTAATGTGGCGGGCCAGCTTGATGTTCAAGTTAGCCCGCCACATTTTCGAAATAGAGATTTTCTTGTGCCATTCGTTAGTGCTCCATTTGTGCTGATATGTGCCCAAAATTCAGCGTTTGTGCCATTAAATTACGCCCGTGGTAACGATTTTAATGTGGCGGGCCAGCTTGATGTTCAATTTGGCCCGCCACATTTACAAAATAAAGATCTTCTTGTGCCATTCGTTAGTGCTCCATTTGTGCTGATATGTGCGCGAAATACAGCTTTTGTGCCATTAAATTACGCCCATGGTAACGATTTTAATGTGGTGGGCCAGCTTGATGTTCAAGTTGGCCCGCCACATTTTCGAAATAAAGATTTTCTTGTGCCATTCGTTAGTGCTCCATTTGTGCTGATATGTGCCCGAAATTCAGCTTTTGTGCCATTAAATTACGCCCGTGGTAACGATTTTAATGTGGCGGGCCAGCTTGATGTTCAAGTTGGCCCGCCACATTTACGAAATAGAGATTTTCTTGTGGCATTCATTAGTGCTCCATTTGTGCTGATATGTGCCCGAAATTCGGCTTTTGTGCCATTAAATTACGCCCGTGGTAACGATTTTAATGTGGCGGGCCAGCTTAATGTTCAAGTTGGCCCGCCACATTTTCGAAATAAAGATATTCTTGTGCCATTCGTTAGTGCTCCATTTGTGCTGATATGTGCCCGAAATTCAGCTTTTGTGCCATTAAATTACGCCCATGGTAACGATTTTAATGTGGCGAGCCAGCTTGATGTTCAAGTTGGCCCGCGACATTTTTGAAATAGAGATTTTCTTGTGGCATTCATTAGTGCTCCATTTGTGCTGATATGTGCCCGAAATTCGGCTTTTGTGCCATTAAATTACGCCCGTGGTAACGATTTTAATGTGGCGGGCCAGCTTGATGTTCAAGTTGGCCCGCCACATTTTCGAAATAAAGATTTTCTTGTGCCATTCGTTAGTGCTCCACTTGTGCTGATATGTGCCCGAAATTCGGCTTTTGTGCTATTAAATTACGCTTGTTACAACGATTTTAAGTCTGCTATTCATTGTTGCGAGGTGGAGCCATGCTTGGTAGCATACCGAGGGGAAGATAGCTTGTGTGTCCATTGAAGCGAAGCAAGGAAGCTAACACTGCACAACTGGAGCACAATAATTGGCTGTGTAAGCCTAAAATTGAACTTTTTTTTGTAGAATGAGGCGATCAACAAGCCAGGATTACAGTTTACTAAGCTAATATTTCATCTCGATCTCTTAACATTTATTTACAAACTAAAACTAGTTAAGAAATTATGTCTCGAATTTGTTTGACTAGCCCAAGTTTCTAAAGTATCACAACGGAGACAGTGGAGATATTTTAAAATGGGTAATTACTAGGGCCAGAAACTTTATTTACTTGAAATCCAAGAAATATGTATTTAATGTGTGCTTAAAATTGACAAAATGTTTGATCACATTTATTAAAAGATGTATTATTTGTTTATAAAGCAATAAATATAACCTTATAAATAAATATAAAACTACTAAAATTTGGTATAAAATACAAACAAATGACAATTTGAGCATTCTGCTAAATAATCGTCTCTTACCATAAATGCTAGTGAAAAGAAGATGTATTCTCAAGAAGAAAGGATAAAACCAAATTAGGCAATCCACGTGTAAAGGATTTAGGTAATGAGACAATTTAGATTATTGTATATTATTGATTCATTGAGTCAAAAATATCAACTATTCCTTCCAAAGTAGCCTAGATAATATACATATATGTGTATAATCCAAACTGGTAGCAATACATAATGCTAAAAAAAAGCCATATTGTCTTGGCATCTATATTGTTGGGTATCAAAAATCTAAATTAAATGTTATCATTTGTAGGCCTACTAATATTAGAAAAATATGTGTTTATGATCTAAAACATATTAAAATGTGTTTAACAACAACAACAATAAAATTCATAAATATTCTACTAAAAAATAATCAAAGTGTTAAAAAAAAAATCACACAATTTGCGAAGAAAAATGCATGGATAGAGGTGTGAAAAATATGTTTTAAATAATTAAATAATATAGATCTGAGCCCAAGTAATTACATAACTATCCGCCTCGGTGGCGCAGTTGGCTAACGCACTTGTCGTGTTGAGCTCGACTGCTGAGGATGGGGAGATAGAGGTTCGAATCTCGGTCGGGTGAACTGGGGGGGCGGGGTTTCCTAAATGGCTTTCCACTCTCCCTCCACGCAAATGCGGGTTCACTTCCTCTACTTCAACCTTCCCAATTTCTAATCCATTAGAGTAATTAGTACCTAAGCGTATAACCCGAACGGTTAGTAAGACGCGGCGCTAAATTTAAAAAAATTACATAATTATAAATGTAGGCCTAATGTATATTTTGTCCTGAATGCTTATAAGATATTAGTTATTACTTATGAACTATGAAAATTAATACAGTTTATTAATAATAACAGCACAAAGAGTTAATTAATTATTTAATTTAAGGCAATCAACATTTTCATCGATCTAGTTCAGTGGCCTAAAACTCGCGGGCCGCATGCGGCCCTTCACCAACTGTTTTGTAACCCGTATAAAGGATTACAAAATAAAAATAAATTACCCTTTTTTCAAGTATGTTGCAATGTAGTAAATATAATATAAACATAGTAATGCTTTGCTAAGCCATTGTCTTTATAAGTAACAAGTTTATTTACGAATAGAGCATCAGTATTAAGCCTACCTATTGTTACCTTAGATTTACATTTTTTTTAAAAGTTCAACTATCTTCCCCCGACGTACTGTCTTCGAATCCAAGAGGACTTCAACAGGTGGTGGTGAATGTTTCAGACATATAAAATATTTTAATTATATTCAAGTCTCCATTTTCATATAATGATGACAACTCACAAGAATCAAGTAAAATCTCTTGAATGTCATAGGTTAAGTGACATTCACTTACGCTCACTTTTAAAGTAGTATGCTCAAAGGAGATTATCTCAAATATCGAAAAGTTTGTGACAAGAAAAGCGGGCACAAATTTTGGTCAGAAAATATAATATTTCCTTCGTCGTGTCAATTTGGTAAATTTTTGGATTATTTTAAAAATGTAAGTGAAAATACATTGTTATTTAAAAATGATAGTTTTCAGTGATACAATGTGATAAAAATAAAATTAACTGATGAAGTGTTTATTTTATTTTTTTACCGATAGTTAGGAATAATATCCTATTACATTGCAAAGCCGTTGGTGTAGTTTTATAAAGATGATATTTATTCGTAAGAAATTAATGCAGTCGCCTAAGTGCTTTCAAAACTTGAAAGTGGCCCTGCCAGGGGTCTGAGTTTGAGACCGCTGATCTAGTTGGTCAAAGAAAATTGTGTGCTATTTCTTTTTTTATTAAGTAAAACATATTTAGATGAAAATTAATATGCTATTGCACTTATATTCATTCGAAGTTTCCAAAACACTGCAAGATGAATGATGATTTTGTGAAATATTTAGCTTTTCCCAAATTTCATGTCGATTACATTTTACAACAGTGTATAAAGCCTTGCCAGACATTTTTCTTTGTAGTTTTTCACTTAAAATATCCCAAATAGGATCAGATGGGACTGATATTTCCCCTTTTGTTGATAAAATGTTACTTTTTTCTTCAAGCATAAGCTTGATAATATCATCTGGTGAAACCTTTGGTATTCTCATTTTTTAAACGAACCAGTAATTTAATTGTATTTAATAACTGAGATGTTGATATGTTTTATATATAATAGTGGCACAAATTTATACATAGTAAATCAATTACCAACGTAGGAGGATAGCAAATAATAAATAAAAATAGAGCACTCCCAAAACTGATTCAACGAACAATTTGTATAAAATAGTCACATCAAATACCTATACGGCATTCACGGTAGGAATTACTCTCTGAAAGGTCTTTTTTCCTACCAATATCCTACTATATAATAGATTTTTGATGGGGAAAAAGGGCTTTCAGAAAACAATTCCTACGGTGAACGGACTCTATAAATGTGTAGGTAATAAGGTAAGGTTATAAGACACAATTCTATAAAAATAAACAATAAAATGTCATTATAAATCTAAGCTAGGACTTAAAGTCTACAAAAAGAGAACTAGAATAGCAATTAAAACTTGGAATAAATTCATATGGAAAAATTCAATACGCACTTTACAAATGGAAAAAAAAAATCTGTACTCTATGAAAAGCCTTTAACAACCAAACTCTTCCAGTAAGTCAAAAATGAACATAAATTTACAACTACCTGCTAGAGATGTAATGTACCCCCTCCTAAATCAACCCTTTCCGGCTTAGTTGCATTCTTTAACCAGGAATGTGGATTTCCCAACCATTCAAGTAAAGAGAGTTCAAAGTTAATGTGAAGGCTACACTGTTTTCTCAGTCCACAACTATAGGGTGTAATACATTATATTCGCCTAGTCATGTATTCAAAAATTTAGCCTAAATAAAAAATATACTTATTCAACTTAAATGCATAAAAATTGACCTAAAAAATACGAGAGAAAAAATGACAATAGTGTTCTCAAACAGGGGCTCTTGAACATAATGTGTGTACGTATAAGTATTGTTTATGATGGGTAAGACATAAAAATACATCCAAATATGGGCATTGAGTGCACCCAAAGAAATAAACTTTGAACCCTAAAACAATTTGAGTCCTAACATCCGTGTAAGTAGCAACCAGATTAAATGTGATTCCAATGTTTAAGACCACGGTTATCGCTTTGGAATAAAATTGATTCCTAAAAGTGCAAAAAGGCGGGGTTAGATATATAAACCAAATTTCCAACTTAGTTCAAGATACATTAATTTGAAAGTTATTTTTTTAAATTAAAAACGAATATCAATACATTATAAGAATGTTTATACTGTTACGGCAAAATACATCAGCCCAAGTCTTAGGTACAATACAATCTTAGCGATATGAAATATTAGCTTAGTAAACTGTGATCCTGGCTTGTTGATCGCCTCATTCTAAAAAAAAAAGTTCCATTTTAGGCGTACACAGCCAATTATTGTGCTTCAGTTGTGCAGTGTTAGCTTCCTTGCTTCGCTTCAATGGACGCACAAGCTATACTCCCCTCGGTATGCTACCAAGCATGGCTCCACCTCGCAACAATGAATAGCAGACTTAAAATCGTTGTAACAAGCGTAATTTAATAGCACAAAAGCCGAATTTCGGGCACATATCAGCACAAATGGAGCACTAACGAATGGCATAAGAAAATCTCTATTTAGAAAATGTGGCGGGCCAACTTGAACATCAAGCTGGCCCGCCACATTAAAATCGTTACCACGGGCGTAATTTAATGGCACAAAAGCCGAATTTTGGGCACATATCAGCACAAATGGAGCACTAATGAATGCCACAAGAAAATCTCTATTTCGAAAATGTGGCGGGCTAACTTGAACATCAAGCTGGCCCGCCACACTAAAACCGTTACCACGGGCGTAATTTAATGGCACAAAAGCTGAATTTCGGGCACATATCAGCACAAATGGAGCACTAACGAATGGCACAAGAAAATCATTATTTCGAAAATGTGGCGGGCCAACTTGAACATCAAGCTGGCCCGCCACATTAAAATCGTTACCACGGGCGTAATTTAATGGCACAAAAGCCGAATTTCGGGCACATATCAGCACAAATGGAGCACTAAGAACTTTTCTAATCAAAATCTAGATGGGATGTTTTAAAAAATGTGGCGGGCCAGCTTGAAATCAAGTTGGCCCGCCACATTAAAATCGTTATATTTTGAGTAATTTAATAGCACAAATGTTGAACTTCGGGCACATATGAGCACAAACGTAGCACTAAGAACTATATAAATTTCAACCTATTTGGAAACAGTGGCGGGCCAACTTGATGCACGTACACCTTTATGAACGGCGTCAGCGATGTCCTTCGCGTTAGTGTGACTTAGGCATCTGTGTAACAATTCGAACATAACTTTGTTTTCTTTCGAAACTGAAGTAACAGTTCACGCGCCCTGTTTGGACTCACGCACGTAGTACAAATCGTCGACTCTGACAGCACTTAGTACCGTATTCCCGTTCGAGTCTTGTATAATGGCACAGTTTCTTTGAAATCCAACATCAAATCTATGATCCGTTATCTTACTGAGCAACAACAGGTTCGTTCTCAAGTCCGGTAGATACATTACGTTTTCTAGCGTCACGTTCCTTTTGTCATCAAATACATTCACTACAAAGTGTGATTTTCCTACACCCGCTAAATTGGCTGTTGCGCTGTTCGCAAGGCTTAGGGCACCGTGTCCGAAGTCATATACGTCACGAAAAAGTTTTATCTCATTGCACAAGTGCGTTGTTACGCCGCTGTCCAGGCAGCACTTCCGGTCTGGATTGTTCGACTTGCATGCCGAAACATTTAAGCAGTTGATATCCGCACATTTCGCAATTTCCCTTTTGTCCTTGCTTCGACATTCGTTCGTCTTATTCCCAGGCTTTTGGCACTCAAAACATCATATTACGTGCGAGCCACTCGGTTTTTCTAAGTCACTTTTGTTCACCTCGGGTTTGTCTTTCCGATCGCGCCAGGTTTGCAAACATGGCACCAGACGACGCGTTCCACGCATCACTCTTACGAGCATTACTTTCTTCTATGATTTTAATGCGAAGCACGTCCTGCGTCGGCAATTCGTCACGTGATTCAATGGCGCACCAAAAGTTCTCAAAACTAGCGGGTTATCTATATAGTAATAAAATCGTCAAAAAGTTTGGGTTGGTTGTGACTTCCATGTCGTTCAACTTGTCTACAGAGTCGAAAAACTGTTCAAATGCGCGCGCATATCACCAATGTCAGCAATTTTATGAAGCGTTAACCTCTTCAAAAGGGTTGCCTTTCTCGCTGGGACTTTGTATTGATTTATCTCTTTCAATTTCCGCCACATTTCACTTGCTTGAGTTCGCTTGAGGATGTATACAAGAATATGTCAGACCGCGCCTTCATATCATTGTGCACTCATTCTCGTACGTTGGCTTCGTTGGCGCGATCATTCGTCAACTCGGGTTTTAACGCGTCACTGTTCACAAACTCCCATAAATCGGCTTTAATTAACACGGCCTGTATTTGTAGTTTCCACATATCATAATTGCATTTGCCTAGAAGTTCAATCCTTGATACGTTCGAGGTATTCATGGCATCGATCTAAGAACTTTCTCGGGCGTCCATTTATCTTTTATATTATACTTACTTTTTGACACGACACTCGCGAAGCTGGGCCCATAACCTGTTAGAGAAAGATCACCACGGGTCAATTGGACCACAAATAAACAAGATGACACAATATAACATAAATTAGTCAGTACAATAAAACTGTAGCGTGTCAATCAGATGGATTGAACAGCTACAAGTAAAAATTCAATATTTCGGTGTTTTTGTGCAAGATAGAAATTATATCAACATATTTAATATAAACTACCTCTAAGTTTATATTTTCTGATCTACTAAAGTTACGTATCGTCCTACATTCAAACACGTGGTCGGTCAAAAAATATTGTCTTTTGGTAATTATTGTACTAAATATCAAAGAAGAGGACTATTATTATTGTATTTATGAATAAGATACGTGAATGCATAGCCTTTGCTATAAGATGATGTCAGATATAGTACTTACGTACGTTGGCCACGCCGTGCACAAGAAAATAGTAAAAATACATCCATATCACTATTTCTCAATAAAAATAATAGTGGATATTAAATAAGTAAATTAATACAGATACTTTTAAATATAAGATGCTTGTGTAGTAACTCACCTCGGCAAGATGTCTACAGATATCACTATCTCACTTTTGAAACCACAGAATTGTCTATCATGGCCGACTCACGTGTATCGCGAGTAGTTCAGTTGGAGAGAAGGACTGAAGTTGGGAGTCGACGCACAGACCTGCCGCGCACCTAGCGACGCTGGTGGTCAGTCAGAGAAACTCATGACTTGCTTCTCTTGTTTCCATTTTCTCCACAATTTCATTCTTCCTTGTTTCTGCCTGTGTTTCGTAATTTATTCCCCCTTCCCTTTTCTTCATGTCCGAGCCAGGTTGAGGGTATATATAGGTCAGCCAGCGGTATCAAAGTACAGAGCGGTTCTACAGAGCAAAGAGTCAACAAGGAAACTCTGCCCGTTAGCAAAGTGAGGGAACATGGAGTCTGGGACGTCGGATTCGCCACCTTAGCAGTGTCGAGAGGATGATGGATCACCCGATCCAACTCGCCGCTAACTTGGACGACATATCTGGGGTATTTGTATCCACCGGTCGTCCTCAAGTCCCTAGGACTTGGTCTCTAGTATAGTTAAGAGAAATCGAAGTTTTGAACATGTTTTGAAAGAAATTTTATTTTAATATTTAGTGAGAAGCCTTTGTTTTGGAAAATGTCAATTAGAATATTTTGATATTGGTTAAATACGTAATTAACTTCAACATGGAAGTTTTTCCTTGGTTAATTTATGTGTCCTTTGACACTGTCCTAACGTAAAAGCCTCTGGCTTAGAAAGTGATCTTTTTTCAAGTATGGGTTCACACTAAGTCACAAGTTCCTATAATCTTGAAGTCAAATTAATCATGACGTCCTAAACGTCATGAACATTAGTTCTTTGTTATTGATGGTTACCACCAGGATGTCTATTTTACTTTTGCCTTATGCAGTTCAGTTAAATGTAATAGAGATTTGGTGTTGTAGTCAATCTTCATGGAGAGTATTAGCTTGGGTGCACAACCCAGGGAGATTACACTAGTGTCATAGTGGGGTCCGCGCAAATAATACTATTCTATTTTTGCCTGTAATTAGGCTTCTAAGTTTGTATTGGTCTTAATAGATACTAATGTACTATTGAATGCTCTGGCAGTACCGTAGGGGAAAGTGACCAGCCGTATTACTTTAATGACGCCTGTTTCTTAGCCATCAATTAGCTGGATTTATCAGCTGAGTATCCATCTTGTTCTATGGATTCCTTAAATGTTTAACAAAACCAGGCAAGACTGTATAAATGTTATCTTTTAAATGTGATTTTCACTATTCTTTGACTAATTGTTCAATTACTCTCCTTTTAGAAAATGCTTCTACATGTGGCTTACTTTACTCCCCTGGTAGCCACAAGCAATCTCTCAAGTCTAATTGTTTTGGAAGAAATTTAATACACGCTAATATTCCTATAGTCGTGTAAAACTTGTATTGCCTAAATTTGTTTATTGTTTACTAAATAAATCTATTCTGTTAAAATGCCTCTGTTTTCTAAATGTAAAATGCACCCGGTAGACCAAAGTTGGTACAAAACTATAAGTGATGAAGTCACAGATGTGCGTCCCAAACTTATAACAGGCATGACTCGACTGTCTATTGTCTGCCAAGGATACGTGCTGCACATGCGCACGCTTAAAGATGGCTTCACTAAACAACCGCAACTCGTAACGATCCATACCAACATTCCAACATATATATATATATGTTGGAATGTTGGTATGGATCGTATATATATATGGGGCGGCTCGTCCCTAAGGCGCGGAGGCGCGCGCCCCCCGACCTCACGAATCCCCAGTTCCTTTTAAAGTTATTATTCGACTCTCACGACAATTTTATCTTGCCATAATAGTTTCAAGAAAAATAGGTTTTTTGGTTTAAGTATTTAAGTAATAGCAGGCAATGTTTTTATATTGGCATGCGGGCGGACGCGAGGCGGTCAGCACCTAATATTGTGAAACCAAACCTTCCCACCCCTTCTCCTCTTGTCATCAAATGGCATGCAGTCAGGCGCGCGACGGTCAGCGCCTGACAGAGTGAAACCAAACATTCCCTCCCCTTAAGGCTGTGCCTACCCATAAATGCACGGTTCTAAACAAAATTGTTTTAAAAAAAAATATTTAATAATTCAACATTGTTGTTTTTTATTTATTTTAGTAACATATCTGGGCATCTTTCATAATTCTTATGAAATTTTCAAACCATGCTAAAAATAGTTATCGAAATATTTTCATTAAAATGTTTCCATTTCAATGCATTTTAAATGGGAAAACAAAAATTATTAATTGATTTATTTATTTTCTTTGTACAATTAAGCTAGAGTGTTTGTTTATAACATATTATTTAATGAATAATTTCTTTTTCTTTTTAAACAATTTTTTTAAATTTGGGTTAGCTTCCATAATCACGACGATATTGAGCTCTAACGACTCACAAGTCGACACTCTAGTCAAAATACATGGTTTCAAATACAACTTTTCCTCCTGCAACTAGTTGTCTTAGCTAATAATAGGTGCCGTTAGTATGATCATGACCCATTTACAAGCTAGTATCGTTTTGCAAGCGTTAGCTAACCTTCTGTATCGGAATGCAGGCGGCAGTGGAGGGTTAAACTAATCTCTGTGACCTCCTTGAGTCAAAGAAACATTAATACCATGTACATTAGGATAAGAAAGGGCCAATGTCCAATTATGAAAATTTGCGTAATTAAATATAAACATCTTAATATATTCAGTAACTAAAATACTCACAAAGTCTTCCTGCTGTGTGAATGAATATAGTTGGTCCCTACTTACTTCAATGGAAGTATTACTCTAGTGATACATTATTTTCAAAGAAAAAACAACATGTTTCGCCATACACAAAGTTTTATGACATTAGCCCTTATTTACCTGAGGCAGTAAAAAAATGTATAATTCTTCACTCTTGTCTTACATTCTTTCTTGGGTTTTCTCATTCTTGAGCACTACACGTTGTAATAATAAGTGTTAATATTCAAAGTATATGAAAACTACTGTACATTGAATTTTTAATCCACTATTATAATAAATAAAAATAAACATTCCTGCTCATATCAAACATAGTTATTTTAAATAAAATTTGGTCTAAATGTAATTTGGAGACGTTCTCAGTATACTTTTATATACTAGTTTTTATTTTACGGTCTAGGATTTGACTCTCATTGGACTTTGGAATAAGTTATTTTTCAAAAAGTTAATGAACGAAGTTTTTGGTAGTCAAGGTGTGAAAATGTTAATTTTATTTTATTAGCTTATTAAATGTGATTACTTTTAATTTGAGCCTTTTGCATTCTCGCAGTTTGTGCGCTCGTTTCGGAAGAAATGTATCGAGTCTCGAACAATAAGTACCCACGGTGATTAATTTTTATATAATTAACAACATGTGACCTTTTGCTTTCGAACAAAATCCAATGGATTGTATAAATTTTGAGGTGGAGAAGTATTTACAAAATATTATTTTATATCCTTGTGAATAACAAGTTTGTGAAGCATGGGTCGATGTAAGAAAGGGCACACAAAGAAACTCAAAGATATAATTGATTATTTAACTGCTTCTCGTAAAGGGTAAGTTTTTTAAATGGTATGCATATTACTGGCGCTTAGGCTATCTGTATATACTAATTTAATTACAATGGATGAGTAGCGATACTATTTTATTTACTGAAGAAATAATATCAAAATTAAGATACAAATAAATATTTCTATATAACAATGCAGCGATTATTCTGATATTTCAAGTACTTTTTATTTTTAAATAAGAGCTCTTAGCTCAAAGTAAATGTTACTAACACTCTGTAACGCACTTATTGTATGTTCAAAATATCTTGTGGCTTGGCCGAGTTCGTATCACTATAGTACTAAGTAATTTCAACCTAACAGGGAGTCGAACTAGTCACGTTACTAGTGCTGATTAATTTACGCACTCAGTGATCAGTCATAGCACTTTAGCAATATTGACCACGACATGAAGCCGATGATAAGAAAAATATATTTAAAACCATTAAAGTTAATGAACTTTTGTGTTCCCTATGCCATCAAGTAAGTAAGTAAGTAATTAGTTGATACCCGACCGCCTCTGTTGTCTAGTGGTCAGATTTACTGGCTTCAGATCCTGAAGTCCCAGGTACGATCCCCAGTGCCCCTAATTTTGTCTGTGAAGCAGTGGGTCTGAAACGGAACCAAAATCAACCTCGTGGGGACAAATTAGGAGATAATTGAATGAATAAGTAGCGCTTCAGTCTAGAAAACTGAGATAGAAGTCTGGAGGGCTCGTTGGGCTAACCACATGGCACCCTCAGCTTGAAAATGTTGGTACTATCTTCGCCAACATACGGCAGCCTCTCGATTGGTATAGCCTGCTTGCAGGTTGACACCATGGAGATATTACTCAAGTTAAACTCTACCAATAGGATAAAAAATTATTCCCAAAACATTTATTTCTGGAAAATTATGTAAATCCTATAGATGTTTGAAAACTGTAAACACCGTATTAAATAAGAGATACCCACTTCAGTGGCTGAGTGCTCTAAGGTGTCACTACAGTGTTAATTTGGCCTGCTGATAGCGGAGCACTTGGGGTGCAAATCCTGGTCGAGTCTATTGAGGGTAGTTTTTCCTAAATTGTTTCCCCATCTTCCAAAATAAAAATGCTGGTAGATAACCTCTCAAATGCTTCTTTCCTCATTACTACCCAATTAGATTATCATATATGCGTATAACATGAACAGGTAGTATGACGTGGTGATATAGGTAATAAAAATAACAGATATATTTATAGTCAAAATTGTTGTAGTCTTCGAAATGAAACCGCTTTTAAAATATTTTATTGCCTCTTTAGCCTTTAAATTTTAAAAATTAACCAAAGCACAGTGGCCAAATTTAGCACATTGAATTTTAGTTATTTTTTATTTTACCTGCTTACTAATAAACTGAAATAAATGGTACGACAAAATCGTAAGCTATAGTAGCCCCATGGCTTCTTTGGTGCTGACTGACAGCTGACTTCTGACAGTCAACATTTAGGTATATACCTAAATTTTTACTGTCAAAAGTGACAGCTGTTAGACACATGTTTTTGCAGATCATCTGGTTCGGCGTAGGGATACGTAGTTTGGTCTGGTAACTTTTTAAAGCTATCAGAATTCAGCTATGAGCTGTCAGTCAGCACCAAAGAAGCCATGGGGCTAATGTACATACTCTCTCGTATAGGTTATTATAGTTAGTGACAAAATCTTCAAAAATAAGTTATATCTAATTTTACCTTAAATAATTTTTTCTCTGATAAATAAGTGTACATTATTATTTATCACTACCCTCACCAGATATTTATTTGAAAAAAATTCAAAAGTGGTACAACAGCATTAACCTGGAGTCACCACTTTGATATGCTAATTACTCAAAATGGGTACGGGTACAAAACTTTCTCTTTGTGGTACAAAACGGTACAAAACTAGAACAAAACTTTGGCATCGAAAAAAGTTCAAAATTCAAATGGGGTACAACCGCATTTACCTGGAGTAGTCACTTTGATATGCTAATTACTCAAAACGGGTACGGGTACAAAACTTTTTCATTGTGGTACAAAACTAGTACAAAACTTTGGCATCAAAAAAAGTTCAAAATTCAAAAGGGGTATAAACGCATTTACCTGGAGTAGTCACTTTGATATGCTAATTACTCAAAACGGGTACGGGTACAAAACTTTTTCATTGTGGTACAAAACGGTACAAAACCGGTACAAAACTTTGGCATCAAAAAAAGTTCAGAGTTCAAAAGTGGTACTACAGCATTAACCTGGAGTCACCACTTTGATATGCTACTTAACCAAAATAGGTACGGGTACAAAACTTTTTATTTGTGTTACAAGACCAGTACAAAACTTTGGCATCAAAAAAAGTTCATAATTCAAAAGTGGTACAACAGCATTAACCTGGAGTCACCACTTTTATATGCTAATTACTCAAAACGGGTACGGGTACAAAACTTTTTCTTTCTGGTACAAAACGGTGCAAAACTAGTACAAAACTTTGGCATCAAAAAAAGTTCAAAATTAAAAAGTAGTACAACAGCATTAATCTTGAGTCACCATTTTTATATGCTAATTACTCAAAATGAGTACGGGTACAAAACTTTGGCATCAAAAAAATTTCAAAATTCAAAAGTGGTACAACAGCATTAACCTGGAGTCACCACTTTGATATGCTAATTACTCAAAATGGGTACGGGTACAAAACTTTTTATTTGTGGTACAAAATGGTACAAAACTAGTACAAAACTTTGGCATAAAACAAATTCAAAAGTGGTACAACAGCATTAATATGGAGTCACCACGTTGATATGCTAATTACTAAAAACGGGTACGGGCACAAAACTTTGACATCAAAAAAGGTTCAAAATTCAAAAGTGGTATTACAGGTTAATGGACGTCTAGCTGTCTGGAATGGATAAGCTAATTTTTCTACTCGAGAGTGTGATTGTATCTTGACTTTATATCTCCCCGCGTTTAGTCTAACTCGTTCGCCTACACACTTTACGGTCCGGCACTACACTTCTTATCTCTCTCAGTTCTTGGAAAAAGTTTGCTTGTTGCCTTGACTGATTACCGGTCGCGGTCGCCAGTCTCCCAATTGTTTAAACAAACCAGTAATTCTGCCAACCTGATGGCTGGAATCCACCAGTTTATATAAAGTTAGCAACGCCATCTATTTTGAGAGCTGAAAGCTCAACACACCGCCAGAGAGGGTAGGCAGGGCCTTAACCCGTTGTCAACCCATCCTGCTATACCTAGCATTGCTTATTCTTCTTTTGAAGGCGCACTCCCTTACGCGCCCTTAGGTTGAAAGCTTGTGAAATGTGTATAGCGTGAACCAGCAAGTCAGTCATCCTGCGTGCTCTTGCATCTTGAGGATGTGTGTGGCGTATGCGTTTATAATAATATTATGTAGGGTTATTTTAGGATAATGTTTATTTGAGTTATATGTTTTAATATTTTTTGTAACTAGGCTTAATATGAATAGTTCAATTCAGGCGCTTAAGACAACGAATATTGCAAGATTAACTCTTGATCAAAAAAGAGATTAGAATTCATTAGGTAGGCCATGTCCTGAATTTTGTATGGAACAAAGTGAAAACATACATGCCTATATATTTATGCACATTACACAGCTGCAGAGTTTCTACAACACATCCACGTCCTTTGGGGGAAGTTTTTTTTATCTTTCCATGTTGTTTGTGATATTAATTTTTGAGTTTTAACTAAATTAATATTTAGCAAAACATATTCCGAAATTTGTGTCTTCTTTTAAATATATTATATACTTAGCACCGCGTCTTACTACCCGTTCGGGTTATACGCTTTAAGTACTAATTACTCTAATGGATTAGGAATTGGGAAGGTTGAATAAGAGGAAGTGAACCCGCATTTGCGTGGAGGGAGAGTGGAAAACCATTTAGAAAACCCCCCCCCCAGTTCACCCGACCGAGATTCGAACCTTGATCTCCCCGTCCTCAGCAGTCGGGCTCAACACGACAAGCGCGTTTTTAAATATATTATTTAGAAATAATTTATGAATTAAACATGCTGCGCCCTCCAGCTTCTAAAGTGACGAGCCGCCACTGATATATATATATGATGTATATATATTATGTATATATATATATATATACACACAATATATATTAGCCGTGTTACCCGACCAGTTTGGTAATACCGATCAAAGTACATTTTTTGAAAATTAAAATATTTTCACTAAGCCATTCATAAAAATATTTAATTGCACTTGGTTCCAAATACTAAAATAGCTGCTAATACCGTTACACTAGAAAACTTTTTTTTCTTGTTTTTTTTCTACTTGTAATAATCTTTTTAAAAAAAGTGATCGGTATTCACCGACTCTCCCCTACTCATATTGACTATTATTTATGATATTCGTAGACCTAAATCACCATTATATATATATATTATATAGGAATTCAATAGGGATACGTTGACATAAATTAGGCCTCTGTATGACTAACGGTTCTCGAGATTTTTAATTTTAGGTGAAACCCCACAATATCGGGGGGGGGGGGGGGTTCCCAAGATGACGGATTTTCCTGGAATGGGAAAACTTGGGGATTTTCAGAGAATGTAGGGGGACTTGTACTGAATGCATTCCAATAGATTTCATTTTGTTATAGATTTTGTCTGGGTCAAACTCTAAATGTCCTGTACTATTATATTTAAGAAAACAGGGTACGCTATATACCATCACGCAATTTATTCAGAGAGTGAAGCAGTGCCGTAAAACCGTTATTGTGGTTACATTAGCGTTTTAAACTTGTAACAATTAAAATATATTGAATCTAAATGTGTAAATCTTCTTTGTAAGTCTCTTTAGCCCCGAGATGTTTGGAAATTTTAGCACACCTTTTATTATTATTAGCACAGAATCTTACTACCCGTTCGGTTTGTATGCACTTACGCTAATGTGTAATGGTAGGGTGATTGTGAAATGAAATGGAGGACCTACAGTTTAGCGTGGAATCCGAACCACGGTGGAGGCTTGGCATTCCTCACATTCACAAGTTATGATTAATACACGTCTTGTCAGAGGTGAAGGAAGGGTTTAGCAAACACACCTTTTATAAAATCTCCTTGTCAATGAATGTTTTGAAGGTATGTTTTCAGTCACTTTATGTATTCATATTAGAAGGATAAATAGGTATTGTGTCTTTCTCAACCAAAAAACAATTGATATAAGTAGCTTGTCATTTGTCGTTTGATATTTGATTTGCGTAGATAAGGGTAGGTTTGTATTCATGCATAGCGCACAACTAATACTATATAATGCTTAGCGTACAGTGCATATAATTTAAATACAACAATTTGTAGTGACAAAAGTATAGTAGAAAGTAATGAATGTCTTTTGTTGTTCATTGCAACAATTCTTCCACAAAATAGATCCACTGTTAGAGTTCTTATTTCTTTTTAGCACCGCCACTTACTAACCGTTCGAGTTATACGCGTATCTACTAATTACACTAATGGTTTTATGGATGAGGAAGGTTATGTTTATATTAAGTGTACCCACATTTATGGGGAGGGAGAGTGGAAAACCATTTTGGAAAAACCACCCTCAGTACAACCGATTGAGATTCGAACCTCGATCTCTCCGTCATCGGAAGTCTAGTCTACTGCGAGAGAAGCGCCTTAGACAATGCGGTCACTGAAGTGAAGCGGGTGTTAGCGTTCTTAAATTCACTTCTTAAATCCAGGTATTTTTCAGTTATTTTATGATTTGGCGTGTAAACTGCGAGTATTTAGTTTTATTTTCTTTGATAATAAATTTAAGCTATTTATTTTTGTGTTGATTGCATAAGTGCCTCCACGTAGTATAGTCATTTTTAGTGTGATTGCAGTTTCTTCTTAAATTGAGGTATTTTTCATTGATTTTTATGATCTTGCCTGTAAATAAGGGTTATTAAGTTTTGTTTCTTAGATACTTAATAAATATATACTATAATAAAACACCAAGGTTTTTTTTGCGCATTAAAATTTTGTGGAGTTTTTTATTATTTCTGGGTATTATAAATGATAAGAATATTAAACAATCCATTTTTATAATGTTTGTCTGTCTCTCTCTTTGTTGTTAGTAAACTCAAAGAGTACTCATCGGATCGAGACTGGATTTCTTCTGTTATACTTCTTATTTTTCAGAGAACCGTGGTAAGCTATATAATATATAAGACGTAAGAAAGTACTGAAGATTGATCACTAAGAGATCTATTAAGGTTTTAACACAAAACCTATTGTTAATCCGGCTACACAATTAACACTTTAACGAAAACCTCTTCTCCATGGTCACGCGTGTGCGCAATTAAAATATCAAACAATGAACGTCACAAAATATACATGATTGAAACGGGACTAGAGTCCCTTTAAGAATGAAATTGTTCATTCAAAACTCGTAAAATAACTCCGCACATTTCCATGCGCAATTTAATGTACCACTACCATACACGGGCCACACCGAAAAAGAAAAAAGAAAAAAAGTCAAGGACAATCTTAGCTCAAAAAGACCTGTGGATATGATTGTTAAATTCAGAATTATAAAAAAATTAAATATTGATTAAGGTGCTTCAAAATAACTGCTTAAAAATTATTCTTTTAATACAAAAGAAAATCTCAAAGAGGGAAATATGTATGTTTTATAGTACTCTTGAAAACAGCCTTTTTGATTAAATTAGTGGCTATGATCGTTATGGTCCAGATTTTTAAATACTGTATAAAGAATTAAATTCTATGTATATGCTGATTAACGTAAATACCTTTTCAAGGATTTTATTTTTTATAAAAATAAGGGGCTATCAAAGAGGTAAATATTTATGGTTAATAAACATCAATGAAATCGGCCTTTTATATTAAGTAGGGGGTTAGAAGTGTTAAGGTTCATATTTAAAATAATAAAGGATTAAATTCTCACAATAGATCAATTAAAATAAATACTTTTTCACGGTTTCTATTATTTTTATCATTGACGGAGCTCTCAAAGAAGGAAATAAATATGTATTGAATGGTGTGTGTGTGTGTGTGTGTGTGTGTGTGTATGTGTGTGGAGAGGGGGCCACTTTTAATATTTCTATTTTTATGAAGTAGGTAGCCTTTCCTTCCCCTGAATAAATTTTGAACCCGGTCTTGATGTGAATTTTATTATTGTTATTTTTACGTTTGCATTTCTTCACCTCAGATACCTCATAATGAAAATAATGACCAGTCAAAACAAAATATAAATATTCTAAGACTGAGAGTATTTTTTAAAATATCTGGATTTGACAGCTTTAATTAGTGGAGGGTGTAAGGAACTATGGTTTATTTTGTGTCTCAAATAAAATAGGATACTATATACATCCAATAAGCCCTATACTTAAAACAAGAGTTTGCAATGGAGGAGGAGTAAAAGTTCCTACCACAAGCACTTTTTCTTTTATTCTTCACTTACGTTTTACATTTATTTGCCCTTCATTTATTTACGACAGTGTATGCTAGCAAAATGTTGCAATGTGTTTAATTAACTTAAGCATGAGGTTAAAAGTTATTTTAGGATTCAATGTTATTTTTTTAAAGTTTGAAACACTGAAATGTAAAATCGTCATTTTAAAAAAGACGAACATATTTGATATTTAAAAACATATGAATTCTTTGAGAGTACCGGTAAAATTATATATTTAAATTAACTAACAACCTTCCCCCTAACTAAGCATTACACAAATTTAAGCTCTATACAAAATAAGATGGATCTGAGTTCCATGGAAATAACAACAGTAATCTCTTTGTTTTATAAACACTTAATTCTTTGGCATCTCCTATAACTTTTGAACTAAGCTTAATATACACAGTGGCATCGAATAGGACACCTCGGATTTATAAATTTTGTTTGCATGCCAGAAGAAACCAGATTAAGAATATTAATTATTTCAAGCCTGTCAATATCCATAATTTTTTGGCCCTATTTACCTGAAATAAATTTAAAAGCCATACTTAGGACTGTAAAAAATGACTTTTTATTACCTGCTTTTTAAGCTGGAACTAAACGGCAAACTGGAAATAAATGGCAATATCGAACAATAACAGAGATAATTGAAATAGTTTGCACGCTATCATCGTACCCAGTATTTATATAATAGTAAAAAACGTGTGATTTATAATAGTAAAAAATCTTATCATAAGACACAGCTTAGTTTGTCGACATAACACTTGGCCTAACTGTGAAATTGTGTTTACTGTCAACATCAATGGGAATCAGAATTAAAATTAATAAGCTACTTATGAATATAACGATTAAAACAATTACTTGAACCAATATTTGCCATGTCACATTATACAATAGGCAGACTATGTCCCATAAATTTATGAAAAGAGTTACAAAATGAGCACACTTTTTATGTATACAGGTATGTATTGCATTTGGTGGTTAGTATATCTTGGGTGTGGTAGCGAGTGTGTGATGGATGTGTGAGGGTCGGATGAGATGGTGTAAATCAGTGGTCGTCAACCTATTTTGATCAAGGGCCTGTTTCAATGATGGAGGTCAACACGAAGAGCCACACATATATTGTGTATATTTTTACCTACCAAGTTACTTTTGTCTCTAATTCTACTTACAGTAAAGTGCAATCCTATGATTGCAAAACAATATGAAATATATTATTATTATTATTATTATTATTATTATTATTATTATTATTATTAGCACCGCGTCTTACTACCCATTCGGGTTATACGCACTTACGCTAATGTGTAATGGTAGGGTGATTGTGAGATGAAATGAAGGACCTACAGTTTAACGTGGAATCCGAACCACGGTGGAGGCCTGACATTCCCCACATTCACAATATATGAAATGTAACACATGCACGTTGGTTAGGCATATTTTAGGTATTTATTTTAATCATAGTAAAATTTAAATATGTAATGTTATGACATTTTTAATTTAACAGGAAAATACTTCACAGGTCTGTCTTTATTGTGATGCAAAATACAATATTATAAATCACAAGCAATATGTAGCGATTCTATTTTACATATTCCTTTTTGATAAATTATTAGAGATAACCAAATCTAGTCCAAAGTAATAATATTCAAAATGGATTTAATTTACATTATATTTCACAGTAAATATCTGCGTGGTGCATCATCCTTCTGGTATTTCTATATCGGTCTCTCAAGCAAGAAGGACAAGGGGGAAGAGACGATGGATGATTGCATCACATTACTCGAACATCCTGGAAACTTAAAAGATCCACGGGCAGTTAATAATACAAGTTTAGCATCAGTTCAGAAGTTAAAGACGTGTACTAGAGAATCAGGAGCGCACCCAGAATTTTGAGCTTGGGAACGGGTGGGGGGAGGGGGTTGATTTTTACATGATAATTCTCATAATTGCTCTAAAATAATAATTTCAATTAGTGTATTTACTTCAAAATTGTATGTACAAAGAGTAAAGACGTTTACTATTTCTAGAAAATATTACGGTATCTCAGTTCCAATTTTCATTTAAGTGCAAATTTACATTAAGATTAAAAATCAAGAGAAAAAAGTATTCCTTTGAAAATCCCTAAATACAGCACAAATTTATATTTTATATCAAATATAATTTAAACCAAATATAGTTGATTAATTGAGAGTAACAAGGACTGCCCCCATCTCCAACGTTTGGTTTCACACTTTTCAAATATTTATAATTTACACCACAATATCTAATCTTCTTTATATTTCCTTCAACACTGGAATAATATTTTTGTTGTATACAGGAATTTCACGATTTTCCGTGAAAATAATTATAATCATATTTTTGTAATATTTTTGATTTTCTGGGGAAGACCCTTCAGCTGGGGGGCTTCAGCCCCCAAAGCATCCCCAGTGGGTGCGTTCCTGTAGCGAATTGTACCGGTTTATTGTAATTGTACTCTGTATTAAAGACAGCCTATCGAGAGGGGAGTGGGGGGGAGGGGGGAGAGGGCGCAAATCCCCGGGGTCTGGGCACCAGGAAGGCCTGACTTGGCTTCGAGACTTTTTCTTCTCATTTTGAATGAAAATATAAATGTTTTAGCGAAACGGAAGAAAATTGCAATATGAGACGAAATTTAAATTAAGTACACAAATTACCACTATTTAAACTTAAGTGGATGATAGTCTGAAAATGGAAAAATGACATCTGGACACGGGAATCGAACCCGGGACACTTGGATTATTAGGCCAATGCTTTAACCACTGAGCTATCCATAAATCGTCCTGTGTTCAGGGACATTCTTCGCTCATATTTTAAAGCAAAGTCTCCAAATATGAGATTTATTAAGATCACGAGCTATCAGATCACGCAGCCACCTTTCACTCGGTAGTTGGCTTAATGCTGCCACTTGTACAATTATTATAATTGTAAGGAATTGCCAATTTAAGATTCAAATAGCCAATTCTATTATATTTGTTTTAGTGACGATTTACTCCATCTATATATTATATCCTGAAAATTAAAATTCCTGAATAGCTCAGTGGTTAGAGCATTGGCGTACTAAGGCAAAGGTCCCGGGTTCGAATCCTGTGTAAAGGTGTCATTTTTCAATTATCATAATATGATATCCAGCCAGTTGCTGAATTGGTCCAAGAATATTTGCAAGTGTTTAAGCCCGTACCTGATGTTCCTGTGCGTTGAAAAACAAGGTGTCATCCTCAAATAGCCTGACACTGATTTTTGGATATGTAGGGATGTCGGCAACATATATGCTGTACAAAAACGATGATGGAGCAAATCCCTTTGGCACTCCCGCTCTGATATTTTGTAGGGATGACCTCTTCTTACCATCTATTTTTACCCTTAAGTAACGACCGTAGAGGAAGCTTCTCAACGTGTGGATGTATGTCCTTGAAAAATTAAAGTCAATCATCTTTCGCAGGAGGTCAGCATCCCAGACCTTATCAAAGGCCTTTTCTACGTCCATAAGAACCGCTAATGGTATTTCCTTCTTGTTAAAATTCCCTGCTGTCTCCTCAACAAAACTGGTGATGGGGTGTACTGTGTAGTGGTGGATCCGGAAACCAAATTGAATATCAGGAAGTATTCGGTTTTCCTGAGCAAACTGCTTTAGCTTTTCAAGAATTATTTTTTCATGAGCCTTACCAAGACAACTGAGTAAGCTGATGGGTCTCCTGTTCTGCGGAAATTTGGAGTCTTTGCCAAGCTTCGGCATAGATATTTCGTCCGCCACCTTCAAAACTTCCACAAAGTAGCCCCACTTGATATTCTGCCCACACCCGGGGCTTTCTCATTTTTTAGATGCCTGATAGCATGTTCCACTTCATGTTTATACACTGGGGGTGGGAGCACCGTTATAGGTTCCTCGAGATATAGCTTCACTTCATCTTTCACATCCCTTGTGAAGATATCCTGGGGCTCGATGTTCGCCTTGAATCGGTCTTCCAATGATTTAGCTATAGCATCTGCTTTGACTGCGACTGTACAAGTCATCCCTTGACGTCCGTGAATGACCGAAGTTCTAGTTTTTGAGTTGTCACCGTTAAGTTATTTGGTAATCTTCCTTTCACTGTCACTACTGTTGACGGTTTCCAAAATGTACTCATTCCAGTGATTTAGTTTCAACTGTTTCGCTCTACGGCGAACCTGGGCCATTAATCTCTTATATTTGGCTTGATGTCTTGACAAGCGGGATGTCTGTCATTCATAGCCCGATTCCCTCTTATGGGCTATCAAGAAGTTCAGGTATGGATGTTCCCTTTTTAGGATGACTATTGGGGCTTCGTAAGTCGTTAACACCCGACGAGCCTCAAGCAGCGTTGATGTCAAGAGGACGAACGAGTTGTCCACCTCTTCTGTCGATTCAACCTTCCATTCTAGTGGTATAACCCTGTCTTGGGTCATTCGGTGCTTGGAATATTTCTTCTAAGAAAAGAGTTTCGAGGATTGGTATATATTGGGAGCCGACAGAAAATCGGGATGTGCTCATAATTCAGTTCATTTAAAGTGTACAGGTCTTCAGGCTGTTGGTTGAAAATAAAATAATGAAAATTTTACAGGATGACAATATACGAGATTTCGTTTATACTTTTTATAAAGAAAACGCAAGTAAAAATGATATAACGAAGATCGGGATTGAAATAACAAAACGGCTATATTCGAACCTTCATCAAGATAAAACAATAAATGAGCTGCGGTACATTATATCCAGAGGCCTTACGTTTAAAAATAAATCCAAATTACAGATATTGCCACCGGCGGAAGAAGCTGTGAAGCAGCACTCTTTATGTACGTACCTGCAAGTACAGTCGTGGCTTGGTAAAAATAATCCAGTGACCGCGAATGGTTGGAGAATTTGCAAACATACTTCTCTCGAGCCGATAATGACAGATGAGCAGCTGCTCCCTCCGGATGTATTAGAAAACATAAGTTGTCGCTGCAAAACTGGGTACACAAGAAGAACATGCTCGTGAAGAAAACACGGCATGCATTGCACACATTTTTACAATAATTGTCACGGGGAGAACTGCACAAACGCTGAAGCAATAATCAGCAACATCGAAGACGGTAGCGTGAATGCAGACGACGTAGATAATTTATTGGAGTTGCTCATCGATAGTACAGAAATCCAAGAACAGAATATGGAAAAAAACGAAGAAGGAACAGAACTAGAAGACATTATGGAAGATGAAGAAGATTAGATAAATGTTTTGAGTGTAAAATTGACTTAATATATAATAATAATAATAATAATAATAATAATAATAATTATTATTATTATTATTATTATTATTATTATTATTATTATTATTATTATTATTATTATTACGGTATAAAATTATTTTTAAAAATAAAATCAATGTTTAGTAATCAAAATCTCATGTTTTATTTATTTACATTCATATTTATGCATGATTCAAACCTATAACTTAGAAAGCAATGCTTATAAAAAATACAATAAAAAATGTTAATAACAATTTTTGTATTAACTTTGGTGTTATTTATGTTCCCAAAACACCGAAACAATATCAATGTTTCGATTTTTAAAAAGTGGCAAATAATACCACCATACCTATGTGAATCGTCAAAAATAGCCAATCACCACTTGCTTCTTATGCGTCAATAATATGCCCACTATTAATATTTCGGTGAGATACCCCACTTTAAAAAAAGAAACAGCTGAGTGACTTTTTTTGTGTCTGTTATAGTTAAGTTAGTTTGTAAATAATGTGTTTATATAGTTAGTCAGTTTACCCCGTTTGGTTTGATAAACGAAGCCTTGGCATTATTTTCTTCTATTAATGGCATCACATCTCAAATATTCTTTTTAAATGAATAGAGGCTTATATTAGTCTTATTAATATAGAATTGAAAAACAAAGCATTTAAATAGATACACATTTCTGACATTTTATAACAATTATTTTACAAGTGAGATTTAAAAAAATTAAGATAGTTATAGTTATTATTTGTGACAGTTTCTAAATGGTTCTTCTGAATGGGTACTGAGGAGTTGTCAGAAGCTCATAAGACAGCATGCCGAACAAAATGGAGTCCTCATGTTGTGTGTGTCTATAAACAAAGATGAAACATAAACGAGTTAATATAATTAATTGCATGCATAGCTATTGCAATAGCTAGGCTACTATTAAGGTTCTTCTTTCACTTATTCATACATCAAGACATGTGATATTCAGTTGATACTTTTGATATATACTAACAATAGTCTCTATCTACAAAATAAATAAATTGTTATCAAAGTCGACTGCAAATAAAATATTTGAATTTTAAGTTCGTCCGACCAAAATCCCGTTACAAATAGTCCTCCTACCTGCAATAGTACCTCATAAAATGTGTAAAATACATCTTTAAGGCCTAATGTGTGAAGCTTGCTGATAAAATTAAAACTACAGAGTAATCTTAAACCAATAAATTGTGTTAAATACTAATTACAAATAACTGTTTTTTAGGTTTAGTAGGAATGCAGTTAGGCCCTAATTGGTTTATTTACCATGAAAAATATATACTGATATTGTGCTACTACAATATAATTGTAATAACAATAACCAGGGTTGTGGACTCTGTAAGCTATATCCTCGACTCCAACTCCTATAGTTTTCTACTGTTTTGACTCAGACTCCATCAATGCCAAATGTATATAATATTAATTAGCAAGTAATAAAGAATATATTATATAGTAAAATAATTTTACCATAGCAAATGTATTGTAATTAATATATATTAGAATTTTAAAATACTATATACTAAAATGATAGCACAGGAAATTTTATCGCAACCACCACGTGAATCATTAGGCTACTTAGGTCCATAGAACATAAAATATATATTTTATTATAATTTCTGAAAAAAACTTTCCTACCTTTCTATTAAAGAAATATGCATTTAACTGTGCATTTAATAAAAATTGAAAATAGTTTTTAACAGAAAAAAGGGTAAAGGCCTACCTTGAAACCAAAGAATTTACAAACTTAAGACTAACAGAACATTCATAAGTATTTCTCCTAATTATATTTTACAAATTTTTATTTTGAAGTCAGAATAAGTACCTTTCTACTGACTCCAACACTGACAATAACTACTGTATATAATAATTAGTTGGAGTTCCTAAGTTAGCATTAAAGTACTGGCTGTATCCAAATAGTCTACTTATGCGCCGTCGCGTTGGCTCGTGGCGTTGATAGCTGCATTGGCAATCACGTGACCAAGTGTAGATCTGTTCGAATAGTCGCGGACTAGACCGATGCAGTCTTCTCGAGGTCTTGGTAACCATGGATACGAAAGCTACGAGCCATGCGGTTTTCTTGCGGCGTTGGTGAGGTGTTTGACTGGCAATGGTTTTAGTATTATCGTTTCGTCTGTTGAGCACCGACTTACACAAATATTTCGTTCTCGTTAGAGCTAATAGATGGCTTTTACATAGTTTCTAAGTTATTCGGTAGGAAGCAACACTGCGGGCCCAAGTGTGTTGCCGTTCGAATAGTTTGATGCAGTCTTCACTATGAAAACCGCGAGGAGTGTAAAATTATCAAGACTGCATCAAGTCAAGTGTACTTGACTATTCGGATACAGCCACTGTGAATATTTAGTGGAGAAAACATTTTTGCTATCTAATTGTTCGAATTTTATGCTAAGATTATTAATCTCAGGACGCTTACTTGTTAAATTCTCTGTTTACTTTGGTCCACTGGGCTCTGAACAGGAGTGTGGGTGCAGTACCTATATGGAACCTCAAATACTTTGAAGGTCAGAAGTGCAGACACATCAAGGGTTTATTGCCAATGGTGTGGAAATTTTCTTCAGAACACAGGATATGGCCGACTGGTCCACATGTCGTGGGTTCCCACAGTTAACCTACAAATAATAGAACAAAATTATTAGGGGAATAATGCGTAAGCACCTTACCATATAATACATTGTATTTCACATGAGAAACAAAATTATTAAAAATTTATCAGTTTCATTATACTCACAAGAAAACGGTGAATTCAATGATACTATAAAGTTATGTATTTGAAGCTATTTTATTTTTAAAGTATTTAGAAAACTCAATAAAACCCAAATCTAAACATAGACCAACAAGTCGTTTGAGCCATGATACCTCATGATATGATGCTATCTTAAACTACGAAAGTCAAATAGTTTGTTTTGTGAACATTAATTTAGATACTAATTTATCATTGAATGGAATGGCAACAAGGTAATTACCACAAGAATGCTTAGGCTAAGCATATAATATAAATAAATTTAATAATAAGCTTGAGTTTAGTATCATGGGATTTCCCATATTTTTTAAAAGCATAATGATAGCCTACATTTAATGATTTTCAGGTTTTATAGAGGAAAAAGTTCGTCTAAAAGGTTTGAATATTGGGTATCATCCACGTTAATACTTCCACCAAGTAATAGAAATGGCAGTTCCAGTTTTTAAGTTTTGCATTCACATAAGGCAGACCTAAAACTTAACTTTAAATTGTATTAGACAAAAAAAAAAAGCTGCTCTTAGGCTAGGTTATCATTATTCTGTAGACATATGCAACTTTAGATTCGCAGAAGAAGGAAAATGTAACATTTATTATTCTAAAACGCTTTTTATGAGCATATAAGTACATTTTAATAAAAGTTTGTTGGGAAAAATTAGTTGGGGTTAACTTTATATTAATATAATTTATGAAACATTAACAGGCCTTCATCAAACTATAGCCTATCATCCCGAAAGATTAGCTAGTTATAGCATAATATAACCTAGGTTTAGTAAAAGGTTTTATAACTTTTAAAATATAATCGAGGCCATTCATAAGGTTTTATAACTTTTAAAATTAAATATTCTGGAGGATATAATAGTTAAGATAGTATATTCCCTTAAAAATGATAGGACTTGATTCTATGTGTCTTAACTTATAAAAATGAGGTATTTCTAAACACTTTTCACTTACCAAACTTGCTTAAACCATTATTTATTCATAACTTACAGAGATTGTCAAACATTTGGCGTGCTAAATTTGTAATTAGTTGTATATTTAAAAGATAAGCCTTTATTAAAATCATTATCCTTCAAGTCGACAAGATATTTAAATAAGAATAGCCCAAAAGTTTGAAACTGAACGTTTAGGCCTTAATTTTTGTTTAAAAAATCATTTGATTATATTTGGGTGGTCATAGCATATTTTCCTATTTGTTATTTTAGGTATAGATTTTTTTTTCCTAGTCAATTGGCCGTGTCTGAATAGTATGTTCCTTATGGACTTGTGCACTTACTGCACGCTTTAATACAGGGCCGTAGCAATGGTCGGGGGGGGGGGGGGGGCAGCAGTGGCAGCCGCCCTGGGCGCCGGGCTCGAGGGGCGCCATAAAGATGTAGATTTAAAATAAAATAAAATGTAAGAATGCGAAATTTATTCGAACGCGCAGTTAAAAAGACGTATACAATTCTCCTTTAAGAATAAAAATGGTGACTTGATGAAACTTCCATCATCCGAACAGAAAATGTTTGTATAGATTTGGCTTGGGTGACACCGACAGTAAATTCTACTATGAATATGTGACGGACAAAGGACAAACATTCCAAGCGAGGTGGAGATAGCCAAGCGGAAGTAATTAGGGGCTGTGTCTGCTTATGAATGTGGTCTCTTTGTTTTGGCACCTGTGAAGGGGGTAGCAAGTAAGACAAGCTGCCAGTGAATAGTTAGTGTGCGGTACGCGCAGTGTTTCGTGCCAAGGGAGGGCGGCAGAGGCGGAAGTAAAACGACCGAACGTGAAAGGAACCGTGCAGAGAACGGCTCCAACGGGGAACGGAACGTAATTAAAATTTATCTGAGAAGCGTGTGACAGTAAAAATTTGAAATGTGAAATTTGCTCGTTGCCGTGACACTTTAATGATATTTATTTGATTAGCATTGTTTGTAAATTTGCGTGTGAATTATTACACTGTTCCACGTGTGTGTGTGTGTGTGTGTGTCGAAATGAGGCCTACAAAGTTGTCGGGAGCACAAGGCAGAAAACGACAACAAGAGGCAGATAACATAGTCCAAGCCAAGCAGTGGCAAAAACTGGGTTGGGTAAAGAAGGTGGATCCCTCAACCACTGCGCTACCACTACACCACTACAACAAGGTATTGAAAGTAGGCCATCTACATCAACACTTTTATAAATAAATGAAAACCTTACTAAAGTAACTAAGAATGTAACTAACTGGTAGTGTAGATGTACATTCAGAGGGTTCTAGACCAAATCTTAACCAGTCCTTTCCAACATTTACCCCTTATGAAAATGTACAGGAACAGGATTTGGAAAATGAACCAACCAAAATTCAACTAAATTTTAATGATCCCACAACATGGTCTTATTTGAATGACCATATGAGAAGCTTATTAGTTGAGCATGGTCCAGAACAAAATAAAACAGGTAACTTTCTTTTATCAATTAATTTAGAAAAAAGGCATTTTACGGGAAGTTGGTTCCATAAAAAAACTTTTGAACGGAGAAAGTGTAGAGCGAAATTGGCTAATTTACAGTGAAGAGAAAAAATCTATTTACTGTTTTCCCTGCATGCTATTTGGAAAGCATTCTAATTCATGCTTGGCAAATCCAAAAGTAGGATTTTCTGACTGGAAAAAATTACACCCTCGAATTCCAGAGCATGAAAATTCTGTAGAGCACCGTGAATGCTATGTTACCTGGAAAAACTTTGAAAAAAGGATTAAAGAGGGCAGTACAATTGATACTGAACTACAGGAAATTATCAAAAAAGAAAAAAAGAAATGGCGGCAAATTCTCAGAATTATTGTTGATTGTATTTTGTTTTGTTCAGTCAACAACTTGGCTTTTCGAGATTCAAGTACAAATATACGTGAGGCCAATAATTGTGGTATGTTTTTAAAATTTGCTAGAGTTTGTTTCTCATTATGATAAACAGCTAAAAGCAAAGAAAAAAAAGGAATTACAAATTACTTTTCTCCAACAATTCAAAACGAGTTCATTAATTTAATAGGTGACACTGTACGCCAAGAAATATTATAATATATAAGAGAGGCAAAATATTTCTCAATTTCATTTGATTGTACACAGATGTAGTCCATCATGAACAAATGTGCCAGATTATTAGGTACGTGAAAGTTTCAGAGGGTGTTTGCTCTATTGAAGAAAGTTTTATTGATTTCATAAAAACTAGTAAAACGACTGGAGCTGGTTTAACTGAAGAGATTCTACAAAAAGTAGAAGCCGATGAACTTGATATTCATAATTGCAAAGGGCAAACATACGATAGTGGTTCAAATATGGCTGGGAAGTAATCAGGAGTCCAGGCCGTATACAAACAATTAACAGCCATGCACGTTTTATGCCATGTGCTGCTCATTCATTGAATTTGGTTGGTGTTCACGCTGCTGAAGTTTCTCCAGAAGCTATCACATTTTTTGGAACAGTACAAGAATTGTACAAATTGTTTGCTTTCAGTGTCAAATGGTGGGAAATATTATCCAACAAACTTTCTACCACTCTCAAACGTCACTGTGATACAAGATGAGCATCCAAATATTCTGCTGTTCATTCACTTTATTCACAGCTTGATAAAGTCGTCGAGGCCTTTATGGAAATTTCTAACAACCCTCAATTTCATGACTGTTTATCAGTGGTTAAAAGTTTTCTCAAACAAATTAATTTTAAGTTTGTTTGTTACTCTGTTATGTGGGACAAAATACTAAATCAGATCTCCCGCGTGAATGAACAGCTACAACACAAAGATATGACCGTGGACCTTGCAGTTAGTCACTTGACTGGATTGAAAGATGCCTTACAAGATATCCGAGACACAGGGATTGATGTTATACTGGATGAAGCATCGAACATCTGTGCTGCAACATCTCTTGAAATTGACTACTTTTTCGAGGAGAAAAGAGTAAAGAAAAGGAGAAGACTAACTTTGGAAGAAAGCAAGGGCACTGTTTTGACAGGAAAGCAAAAGTTCAGTATGGACTTTCATGTTATTTTGGACCAAGTTTTAGAACAAATGGAATGGCGCTTTAAATGTTTTAGTGAAGTGTCGGATGACTTTAATTTTTTAACAGGCAAGTCTTTGCATTCTATGACTGTAGAAGATTTAAAAGCTAGTGCAAAACGCTTAGCAAATAAATATGATAAGGATCTGGATGCTTCCGAAATAGAGGGGGAAATAGCTAGTTTTAAGTTTCAGGCCAGTTCTTTATTTGAAAAAAGTCAGGATTTTTCAAAAGCAACTTCTCTTGACCTATTAAATTTAATCCACAAAATGTCTATAGCCACATATTATCCAAACTTAGTAATTGCTTTCAGATTATTTTTAACATTGCCAGTTACTAATGCATCTGGTGAACGAGGTTTTAGTACGCTGAAATTAATAAAAAAATACTTAAGGTCATCAATGGGTCAAGACAGGTTAACACACCTGGCAATTCTATCAATATAAAAAAATATTGCTAAAAATATTAATTACGATGAAATAGTCAATGATTTTGCTGCTGTTAAAGCTAGAAAGGTGAAACTGTAAGCATAAAATAATTCTGTTAATATTTTAACAATAATGTTACTTCTACATTTTTCATAAGTAATTGAGCTAGCAATTAATAATAAACAAAAAGTATTCTTCATTCAATTCAAACTACTTACAATTATTTTTTTATTTATTACAACATGTATCTAAGCTCATATAATCAGCACAGACTATTGAATAAGATTATCTATATAAGTTTATTTTTAATAAAAAGTATATTAAATTATAATAAATATTTACGGAAAATTGTTTTTGTTACTATTTAATAGATTTAGCAAATTATAAAAGGGACAATAATTGCAAGACACATTAGTAATAGCAAGATTTTTTGTTATACAGCTACGGTATTGTATTACATTTGAAACAGGTATAAAATACGATATGACACCATCAACTGCTCCGATATGACTGGGCGGAAATGGGGTGGGTGGAGAGAGGGGGCGCTAATGTTACTGTTTGCCCCGGGCGCCAATTACTCTAGCTACAACCCTGCTTTAATATAACACGTTTCTGGCGCCCTTAAGTACATAGGGTCCATGGTAGTTTTCGGACATCAAAGTACGTACAGCTAGAGCCATCTGGTGACTAATTCTGAAGTATGCGTTTCCATGGTAACAATATTGAATTTTGATAGTGTTTTGTCAATAGTGACGTATTTTTTAAGACGCAAATTCATATTTATCATTTATCTTTCTTAATTTTATGAACCTTAGGGTTTGTTCCATTCTCCCTGTAAATAATAAAATCAATTATATATGAAGTTGATGTTATTTTACAATAGTCATAATGAAAAAGAACATTATAATATGCCTAAAAGTAGACGAAAGTAAAACGATGTTAAGATATATATTTATTTATTTAACCCCTTTGTGTGTTATTGTTAAAAATCGTATTTGGAAAACGTGTGCAAAAATGTTCAATCCTATCAGTGTTATAAATTTTATAAATTTTTGGGAAGCTGACAATTAAACTAGGCCTAGCTTACATTGATATAATTGTCAACCTTATTTAAAGCATATAAAAGTATTGCCAGATAAATAACATAGGCCTATAGGAATTTCAAACTAAATTACTTAGGTTACATGTTGATCTTTTGTTTTGAAACATTTGACCGGAATGAGTGACTGCCGAATAAAAGAAATTACAGCTACGCTCCAAAAGGAGCACGATGTACGCAGGGATACCAAAGAGCATGTCAAACATTTTTGCATATGTAGAGAAATAGTTAAATATATGCGTATATTATATATATATTACCCCAATTAATTTACTTATATATGTAAAGTATTATTCTCAAACAAATTATAATGACGATCTCATAACTCGCAAAATAAAAATAAAATCCTATTGAGATAGATTTTCACAATAGAAAGAGAAATTTAACCGTTTAACATCATGAATATAAACAAAGAACATACTACACTAGTTTTATTTAACAGTAGGTATGTGAATGTTTTATTCCATTTTCACAAAATATATAATACTTTCATTGAATATAAAAACTAGTTTAACTAAAGTTCGCGATAAAGGGCAAGTCATATATGCCCCTTAGTAAAGTGCGCAATGAGGGGTGCAATTGTACACTTTAAGAGAATTCAGACACCATCAAAAATCACTTCCGGCC
The DNA here is from genome assembly GCA_039000515.1 of Timema cristinae. Taxonomy (NCBI): domain Eukaryota; kingdom Metazoa; phylum Arthropoda; class Insecta; order Phasmatodea; family Timematidae; genus Timema; species Timema cristinae. The sequence goes on along the minus strand of JBCFYV010009882.1, from coordinate 6,100,543 downwards.
TTTAAGCCGACGCCATTGCAACTTTAAAGTGCACTTGGCTTCCATAACCAAGACATCACACTTAAACTATCTCATTTAATATTAATATCAGCGTTACTTTGTTTTGTATTTAATATAAATAGAACACAGCTATAATCATTACTACATGAGAGTGTAGTATTATAAACCCTAAATTCACAATCTAAACATATTTAACATTAATAATATGACGTGAAATCTTTTACTTACCTAAGTAACGAGATCATTGACTTCCTACTTTGTGCTATTGGACCCCTTGATACATTTCTCGGTGGCGTATGAGACTCGTCGATTGTAAAATCGGTCAAAAGACGATCCGGAATCGCATTTTGCTCGTAAAGAGAGTCGACTATGGTGAACGACTCAACGAATCTCTTTCAAAGGGAAAGAAAAGATCTAGAGTTCCAGTGCTGGACTATAAGAGCACCTCTGACAAGACGTGTATTAATCACAATTTGTGAATGTGTGGAACGCCAGGCCTCCACCGTGGTTAGGATCCCACGTTTAACTGTAGGTCCTCTATTTCATCTCACAGTCGCCCTACCATTACACATTGGCGTAAGTGCGTATAAGCCGAATGGGTAGTAAGACGAGGTGCTAACAATAATAATAACAACTATAAGAGGCATCGTATTTAGTCATTGGGGGCGCTAGTGGGAGTACATGAAGCGTTTGCACCCTACCTTATAGGAATATAAAAGGGGGGGTTGCAAATTGACAGATCAGACATAGTGAGGTAAGTAACAATTTTATCAAGCACATACAATACACAATGCTTTAGTGGATTAGAAGAGGGTGTTTACAAGGTTTTGGTAATCTAATAGCTTTATGACTGAAAGGATGAACAACTCCCATTACACTTAGAATACACAGTTACGTATGGATTAAACTTCTTAACTGAGCAGTCCGACAGTGTCAGTTAATCGATGAGTACGTCCTGCCCACCATCCTGGGGAGATAACCATATTCCACCAATTAGTAGATTTAAATATTCCAATTGGGAATCCATTGTATTAGTTGTGGCTACCCAGCACTGAGTACATTATAAACATATATAAGAAAGGTGTACATCAATTCGTCCTTGACGCCCGCTAGAACGTGGCTTAAGGAGTCCACCTACGAGGATAGAAAACAAGAGAACACCGCGAACAACTAAAGTATCGTGCCTACGCGACACGCCCATATGATCAGGCAGCAACAAAGTTAAAGAGCTAACAGTAAAATGGTTTCAACCACTGGCACCGCCAGCCTAATTAGGCCATTAATTAGTTCCTGGTCCTCCCGATGACAGAAGGCACTCGTCCTCATACTAGATCCACTAGGTAAATTCCTTAACTAGCTAAACGCCACAGCGTTACCAACTCTATATAAATAAACGCGGTGACTGCGCGTAGCTTCAGCATCGCTAAACATCTACCTAACCTAATGCTAAACAAACGACAGGTAACTATCTGAATACAAATATACATACACTTATAATACTGATAAAGCCATACACGTCATTTAAATAAACCTACAATAAATATCAAGATAGGGCCTCACAGATAATATAGCTAGGCCAAATATTTAATCCTTTCTAGCTGGTGACAAGAAAGGGTGAAGCCCACTATATTGAGTACACATCAGCTTCACAGAAATCACACAGCGTAACAGCTCAGAGGGAGCCTTAACAACCTAATCGCCTAATATATCTAAAAGGGCTTACTGTCCACCCCAAGGGAGCCTGGCATATTACTATACCTAGTTTCACGCTTTGATTACAGTAAAGCATTAGACATCGGAGTAGAGGGCTCCAAAAGATTGCAATTCAACCAGTCCATCAGAAGGATGAAACTCCTCGGTTGGATTAACTTGAGATTCCCTACCCTAATCCTCGTAAATGGGAGGCACACGAGCAAGAAATGCACCAGCAGTAGAACAGGTGGAATGTGCTCGGAGTGCACCAACAGTAGAACAGGTGGAATGTGCTCGGAGTGCACCAGCAGTAGAGTAGGTGGAATGTGCACGGAGTACACCAGCGGTAGAACAGGTGGAATGTACTCGGAGTGTACCAGCAGTCAAAGATAATGAGTATGCAAAACACCTGTGGTGGGGGGCTAGCTCCGGTTGGCCTGAAGCTGTACTTCACAGGACGCCATGGCGTCTAGCAACGGTGAGATACGGTGGAGCAGAACACGACAAGGATTAGTCAACCGTACTGTAGAAGGTCTGAAGAAAAGGTCTCTGCCTCCACCACACTGATGTAGAATTACTAGATTAAATTATCCGGCGCTCCCAGGCAGGGATTAGAGCAAGGGAAAGAGAAAGGGTGGAAATTGAGCCACTCACACCTCAGAAAGACCGCGCATGCCTAACTAGCCATGAGAGATAAAGGGGGGATTTAGCACTCTAAACCAATTTAATAAGGCGCGGTAATAAAGATCAAGGAACCTTACCCTCATTGGACTTGAACATGGGAAATCCAGGCAGTAGTTAAAATAATTAATAGATGATATTCCTTTACAGGGGTACATAGCTATGCACTTGTGCGAGCTAATTCACATTAGCTCGGCACACGTTGATATAAGAAATTTTGAAGCTTGATAATATTAACAGTTGTCAGTAAAAACCATTGATATCTATAATATGGATGGTAATAATAGCTGAAATTTTAGATCTGTCGTCTGCATACCATTGTGTAAGAGAAAAGGAAATTTTCGGGTAACTCTCTTTTTCCTACACACATACAAGGCAATGTGGCATTTTGACATTGTTAACTAATTGGATTGGTTTAATGAGATACATTAATGTGTGATTAGTTAGATGAAATAAATATGTTAATAACAAGTTTGAAAAGCATAACAAAGTTCTAAAATAGTGAGTTTTTTTTAATAAGTTGATATGGGCTAGTATATACTATAATATTTGAAGGAAGCTAGTTTGTAAGGCCTTATCTATTTGTTACCAGAATCTTACTTTATATTAGTATTTACTTAGGATAAACGATCAATCTGAAAGGAATTTCTACTTCAGTCCTAAATGGCTGTTTATCCTACCAAAATAATAATAATAATAATAGTAAATAATAAGATTCTGGTACTGTACCGTCTTTCACCCTCATCTATTTAAAACAAATGGAGCGTGCAGGAGAGCAGAAGAGATACAAGAAAATAATGTTGACAAGTTTATTAGTTATATCAAAAATAACAAACATAGTACAATGTCAAAATATAGCTAAATAGCTGAAAATATTCATAATAGGAATTTACTCTATTAAAGATATGACCCAGAGATTACAAAATTAAATTTAGAGTTAAAGTTCAGTTCAGGGTCCACTCAAGAGATCCGACCCGTGGATACCTGGTTACAAGTTCATTGGTGAGGTTCGCCTATAATGTCAATATTTCGAGATACTAATTTGTAGAGTCCTCGTACTAACCCTAGCAACCTAAGCACATACATGCTATACATTTACCTCTCCACTCATTATCAATATGGAGTTAAGCCCTAACTGGCTATAGGTAACAATTCAGCATGATAGCCCAAAATAAAGTTAACTCTATTAGACCGCAAGGCCGTCACTTTCATTACCTTACGTAACTGAGCTTAACTACATATAAACATGATTAAATTTCATGAGCTGAAGCTTTAGTTACATTTTATCAAACCCTAAACTAGTAAACCTTATATCACTATACGTTACTAAGTTCAAATACCTATACATACAACTATGGTTAAACCTCATATGTTGTTATTTTAATACCCTTAACATCTGCTTGCCAGTATATCCTAGATTTATAACTCAAGTCTAACCTACTATACAATTTTAGGACCAATTCTATTAATGTTTCGGCTAGAAGAATCCTATGAGGCACATCAACAATACATGGTGTCTGAGAGACGACAATCCTACTCATTTAATATTTACATAAAGAACCTGATAATTTAAATTTAAATACAGAGCCATGCTCTCAGCCTAAAAATCAGAGATACAACCAAATTCCAAGTTAACGTCAGATACGCCATAATGGCTGTCCCCATTATTTAACTCCAATGATTGCTCCCAATAACCATTTCAGTCTAACCTGCGCTAACATAACGCCACCAAAACGTGTTTACGCCTAACACATAAAGCATAATAAAGTACCAAAGTTTAGTTTCATATAAAGATTATTTTACATCCCGGTCGAACGCGCCCCAAATATGACCGATTAAGGTAAGAGTGAAGATAGCACTTAAGGTGCACCAAAAGGATCTAAGTAAAATTTGACAAGCCGTGGATACGCCACTTAAATCCCCTTAGTCATGAACTAAGTTAAATCTCTCGAAGTTAAGCGTAAACAGTAAATTTAGAAAACAGTTCCCCCCCATAATAATGCCAAAAGGAATTTCAAAGAATAAGTAATCCCAGAAGAGACGTCGAAGAACACCCTCACCTTAATGAGCCTGTGGTATAGTTAGTAGTGATTAGAAGCATACAGTCCTTTTTATACGATTTGTGAGCGTCGATTCTGACCTCAGAGAGGGGGAAATGAGGGAAGGAATAAATGAACGAAAGGAAACGAGCAGCGCTCAGGTGGGAGAAGATGGCAGCTCTGGGGTTTTAAAGATAGCGCTGATAGCATTTAATTTTTGGAGCACCGGAAACAGCTCAAGTCAAGTTCGACGATTTCTTCTTAGTGGGCGGGGCCTTAATCACAGTCGAAGTGAAGAGAGCGGCCCCACTCTCAGTGTCCGTTGGGTTTTCTCGAGTGCGTGCGTGTCCAAGGCGAGCGGAAAGTGGGCCCGTTCAACAGGCAGTTGGTGAGTTTAGACCCATATTACTTGGCGTTGAATTGGTTGAACTCGTACTCGTTTGTAAGATCGTTACAGTACCAAATAAAGTCTTCCAGAATCCCGTTCAAGACTATAACGTAAATTATAGTTTGAACGTAAACTTTTACAAAAGGTATGTCGTTCAAACAAATATAATAAAGTTTATAGCTAAATTTTTTCACTATAGTTGTTATAAGCACTGTACCAGGGAAGTTGATGTATGTTGGGTGGATAACACCATGGTTATCATTTAGCTCTAAAACAGTGATCTCTATACTATACCGGTTTATTTCAATGTTCTTGTGTAAAAACGTGTGTCTGGCAAATAAAAGGTATTTTTAATAGAAAAGTACCTATTATACCCCATTTGACTGAAGATACATTTACACTAAAGGTTATACAATTCACTTTTAAAGGTAATATTGTACAAATAAGAATAAAATATTGAATATATTAATATATGTAGCTAACACCCATGTTGTTTACGTTCTGCCAAGACTACAATATATTTATAATTGGTTATTAGTTTATATAATGGTTTCAGAAACAATATTATATTATAAATTCTAAAACTTAAATGAAAATTGGAGCTTCAAACTTAATTACATTCGTTTGAATGACAAACTTTGTGTAGTAGTTTTACATTAAAACTATCATTTAAGTTTTAGGGCTTGTAGGAAGTATTACTCTTTATTTATTTATTTAATTTGAAGGAACTACAACAGTTATTGGCTAGGAAGCCAACTTCCAACTACAGTAGTTTGGCTGAATTAATAAATAACTTCATTGCCATCTTAGCTAAAAAAAAATACAAAATTAAATATAAAAAGGCAATTTAGTAGGGTTTTCAAAATTAATTTAGTAATTAGTTTTTGAAGACAGCCTGTGTTGTGTCAAATAGGTCCATAGAATTGTCACTGTGGCTTATTAAATTGAATGTATGAAGTATGCGATAAAGGGGCGAGTTGTACATGTAATTAGTAAATTTTCCATCACAGAAGAATGTATTAGTGTTTCTTGTCAGTTTCGATGGTGGTAAGAGTTTAATGTGTTCCAGTAAGTCATCACAGTCTATTTGTCCATTTATAAGTTTGTGAAGAAAGTTCATATCAAAATAATGTTCACCGGGTTTCAAGATTTAACAAACTAATAAAATATGGATTACTATAGGAAAACGATTTAATAAACTTGTATTGTACTTTATCAAGCAACTGGGAGTACTTTTTATGGTGTGGAGACCAAATAATAGAGCCGTATTCCAAGTTTCTTCGAATTAGAGAATAATAGAAGAAATGTTTTGCTCTAATATTAGTAAAGTCTTTGTGTTTCTTTTGACGGACCCTGACAATTTAAATGATTTTGTAATAGTAATATTTATACGTGTATAGAAAGTCAGTTTAGAGTCTACAATAAAACCTAAATCTTTAATAGTAGATACCTACTGAAGTTAAATAGTGGTTAGATAATATATAGTTAAATACAATAGCACAGTGTTGCTTTTAAAATGTGATTTTTTACACAATTGTTCAGGTTAAGAGCGAAATCGTTAATTTAACACCATTCTGTAATGTTGTCCAAGTCAGATAGTAAAAAGTTGCAGTCACTTAGTGAGTCGATTGAACGGTAATTTTTTTTAAGTCACCAGCGTAGAGTAGGCATTTTTAGCCAAGAAGAGATACAAAGTCGTTTATAAAAATAATAAAGTGCAGTGATCCAAGATTGGACCCCTGTGGGAATCCAGAAGTGACTGGAAGAGTGACATAACGAGAACCACTTAATGTTATATATTGTTTTTTCCCATTCAATTAACTTTTCAACCAGTTAAAGAGATTTCCGCGTATACCAAATAGTTCAAGTTTTTGAGTGAGCATGTTGTGATTTACTTTATCAAATGCCCTGGAAAAGTCTGCGTGGATCGAATCTAATTGTAGGTGTTTGCTAAATGAGCTGTAGTCAGTGAAACATAATAAGCTAGTAACAATGGATCTGCCACTGAAGAAACCATGTTGTCTGGGGGATATAATATGTTTGCCGCAAAAAAAAAAAAAAAATTGGTTATACTAATGACTCAAATAATTTACTAACAATTCAAATTAAGGAAATAGGCCTATAGTTTCTTACGTCAGTCTGGTCACCCTTTTTATGTATTGGGACAACATTGGCTATTTTCCAATGGTCTGGAAAAACACCAGATGTCAGTTAAAGATTAAAAATAATGTGAAGGGCGTAAATAAGAGAGGTTGCACAGTTTTTGTAAACAAGAGGGGTATTTCATCCGGTCCATAGCTTTTGTTAGTATTAATTTTTCTTAATGCATTAAGGCCCAATCTTACAATGTCAGGTTAAAGTCCACTCAACTTAACCGTTCGTAAAGTCTAACTGTTTGTTAAACTTGGCGTTGAGTTTTGCAATACTATTTTGTTGTGCTCGTCAAGTTACGGACGGATGCCTTCCATTAGTTCTTATCATTAAGCTTTTCGGAGCACTAGATTTGTTACAAAGATTTTGATTAGCTTAATTTGAACCAATAGATTGTAAGTAACCATTTAAATGTCTGTGAAGTTATGGGGTTGTTAGGAAAACAGATTAAAGTAAGCCCTCCTTACAATACAGTCATGTTTATGTTGTTGTTTATAACACGTCATATTATTCAATAATCATATTCATACATACAAGTTTATAATATATAATGCCTTTTTCTATACAAATAAATACGGGTATACCTTCACTGTTTATTTTAAACAGGCGTGTATTTTAACGCTATTTTCTAAGTTTCAAAATAATTAAATTGTTAGACAGTAGAGTCATAGTAAATTTTTAAACATACAATTTAAAACTCAAATAAAAGCAACCCTTAATTAACCATAGTCGTAGGAGTGCAGAAAGTTAAGAAAAAACGCGTCCCATATTAGCCATTCAGGCCAACACATGATAACTTAAAAGACGATAAAAACATAGGTATGCCTACAGCTATTGTCAATTACTATTACCTATTTACAACAAGAAATGACCACTCCAAATCACGAAGTGAAATAATTGAAAAGAATTTACATATTTTGAACAGGAAAGAAGAGCCTGGAGGGCTAAGCCAAAATAATTATAATAAAAGTTGGTATTAGGAATTAAAAACCTGCGCCCCACGTCGTACGATGAGTTACAAATCACCCTATAAAATCTTGCCCAAAAGAAACGTTAGAATAACAACTATATTTAATATAAGGACTAAAGTCCTCATAACTATTGTATTATCATCTCGGTGTTAAACTGCGAGTAATTTATTCATTAAAAACTAGAAGTGATCGAGATTGAAGACAACTCACTTAATTAGTAGGTTGATGCCATACCATGTGCACTAAAGAGGCAATCAGATATTATCTTGAAAGTTAGACTTATAACACCGAAAAACTCTGATTAGGAAATCATTGGTGAAACATTTATTTAATTACAAGTTATCAATATTAAAACTGCGATAATCCATAAATAATTGTCCAAAGTTTTCTAAATATTGTTGTACATCACATGGTCCCACGATCGCACACTTGTTGATCCATGGTACCTACGCACGTGTTGTGTAAATACAACCCCTTTTCACGACCTTCGCTCGCACGCGTCTCATCCACATCCACCCATCGCCATCTTCTCCTCTCACTATTCACCGTTTTCCACACCCAGTCTCGCCAACCTCACGCAATAAGTTTAGGTGAGTCTCTAACACTCGGCCATCCTGTAGCACTCATCGTCCTCGATGAAGTCTGTTCACACATGACATTAACAAATACGCTCTAAAATAATCCTTAAACTATCTTATCACTAGATTATGATATACATAATATACAATGGTACACAATAACATAATAATCACAACACTCCGGTGACAAAATCTCTTAGGTACTTGGGCCGACGCCGTTCTCGAATAGGTCGAGTCCTTGGGTTGTCTTGATCTCTTCCAGTGTCACCAACATCAGAACTGTCTGAAACTGTCACAGGACTGCTATCAGGTTTGGTTGTCTTCAGCTCCGATCCAATTGACCTATCATCTTCTGACTCATCACTCACGGGTTCACCATCATCAATATTGTCTTTGTTACCTCATGACTTGAGTTGAGAAACGTGCGCAGTGGTGGCATAGTGTTTCTGTTTAACATCTCCTGTCAATTGACTAACTCGATAAGTGTTGCCATCTGGGAACACTTTCAGCACCACAAGAGGACCTCTGTACTTCAACTGCCCCTTTGTTGGTTTGCCAGTATGCACTGGTGGGCGTCGCATCATCACCACTTCTCCAATGTCAAAACTTGGATGATTATACCTTTTCTTATCAAAGTATGCCTTCTGGTGGAGCTGTTCTGCTATGGTTTTGTTGCGTACGGTTTCCTGTATTTCTGTGGGTGGTTGGTACGTGCTGTTCCCAGGTACAACAGTGAGACTCCTAAGTGCCCCATCGTGGTGTCGAGGTCGATACCCGTGAAGTGCCTCAAAGGGTGATATCCCTGTAGTCTTGTTGATAGCGGTGTTAAGGTCACGTTGAATCTTCTTCAAATTCTTATCCCAGTCCTTTAAGTCTGCCCGCTGTGATGAAACGGATATCATCGGTGTCAAGGTTTGGTTCACTCGTTCTACCTGTCCATTGGCTTGGGGGTGCCTGGCAGAGTTTAGTACATGGTGTATTCCACGTGAAACACAAAATTCTTCAAATACGTGTGAAGTGAAACACGTTCCTCGGCCACTGATTATTTTTTCCGGTAGACCACGCTCATAAAAAAAAAAAGATCAAGGCACTTCAATAAACTTTTGGTGGACGTATCACGCACTGCATAGATATGCACAGATTTGGTCAGGTTATCCACGATTACAAGTAGTTCACAATTACCCTTTGAGCTTCGAGGAAAAGGTCCTAAATGATCGATGTGCACAATTTGGAACGGGCGAGTGCCTGGAGGTATTGGGTTGAGCAGCCCAGCTTTTCGTCCCCTGGGACCTTACTCAAGAGGCACTCAAAGCAGTGAGCTATATGATGCTCAACATATCTTTTCATGCCAGGAAACCAATAGATTTCTTTCATCTTAGCAACAGTACGGTCGACTGCAAAATGTCCAGACAAGTCATGAAATTTAACAGTAAGACTTTTTCTCATCACTTTAGGGATAGCAAAAAGTTTGGATGTCTGCTGATTATGATTCTCAATCTTACACACTTTCCCATTTACAAGTTACAAATCAACTACCTTGCTACGCTCAGCTTTGTTTCTGTGTTGTTGGGGCAATTTGAGTATGCGCATAATATCCCTTAGTTCTGGATCACTATCTTGCATTGCTAGTACTTGATCCTCAACAGATAGGGTTAAAATCACCTCACACCTATCACTAATCACTTCTGCCATGGTATCTTGTTCGCAACTCACTGGTGCACGGCTCATGGCATCCACGTGGGCCATCTTCTCAGCTGGTCTATGTTTTACTTCAAAGTCATATTCCTGTATCAAATTGTACCACCTAGCGATCTGTGGGTTGGTCGTTCGCTTTCCATTCATATAAACTAATGCTTGACAATCAGTCACCACTGTAAATTTAATGCCTAGCAAGAATTGTCTCAAGCGGGCATAGACCACACTAGTGCCATTAGTTCAAGTTTGCTTGAGTGATAATTAGCTTCCACATCTGTAGTTTTCTTGCTCACACAGTATGTTAAGTGCATACGAGCATCTATACCTTCTTGTAGGAGCATTCCAGCCAACCCCTGAGCACTTGCATCTGTGTGTAGTTCAGTGACTGCACTAGGATCATAAAGCTTAAGTACAGGCTCCTGGATGAGGGTATTCCTGAGGTCTTCAAATTCCTGATTCTGCTCTTCGTCCCACTTATACTGACAGTCTTTCCTTAATAAGCGACTAAGTGGTTCAGCTCTTTTGGCATAGTGAGGCGTGAACCGTCTGAAGAATCCATTGAGCCCTAGAAACCTTCTTACTTCATGGACAGAATTGGGCTTAGGAAACTCACTAAATGGCAATAACTTGCGTGCCCCGGGATGCATGGTGTCTTCTCTAATCACAAACCCCAAGTACTCAATTGTTTTCTTCCCAAACTCACATTTACTTAGCTTGCACGTAAGGTGAGCCTGTCTCAAGGCTTCAAAGACCAGTCTTAATCTATTTAGCATTTCTGGCCAATGTTTTGCGGGGATTAGAATGTCGTCCAGGTAGCACATCGCTATTGTATTTCGTAATCCACCTAATGCACGGTTCATCACACGCTGGAACTCAGCTGGTCCGTTAGTCAAGCCAAATACCATTCTTTCAAATTGACCTGTTTCCTCTGGTGTAACAAACGCAGTCTTCTCCTTCGCTTCCTCAGTCAAGGGAATTTGTAAGTATCCGTGGGGTAAGTCAAGTACCGTGAACACCTTGCTACCAGAAAGTTGTTCAAATTGGTCATCAATGTGGGGTAATGGATACCTATCCTTTATGGTTTGTTGGTTTAGCCGTCGATAATCAACAACCAGCCTATTTTCTCCGGTTTTCTTTCTTAGCAGTAACACCGGACTCGCGTATGGTGACTTAGTCTCAGTCACAATGCCGTGATCCTTTCATTCCTTGACTATTTCTGTTATAGCTTCCTTTTCTTGTATGTTCGTTCGATATGGTTTGCACGCAACCGGTTTGCTGCCAGGAACCTCAACTATGTTCATTTTGGTCAAATCAGTGCATCCTAACTCTGACAGGTTTGAAGGGAAACAATCACTAAACTCATTCACCAAATTCACTAATGAAATTATGTCTTGTTCGTTAGCACAATCATCAATAAGGAGGTCTTCTCTCACAATAATCTTACACTTTGAGCCATTGTCACTGATGTGTTGTGTAGACCTATATAGATCAACATTCACTATGTTCACTAATTCAACACGACCCACACTGACATTTTTCTTCATGTACATCTCTTCAGTACTGGCATTTATGATTTGTATGGAGAACTCCCCGTTCTCATCTGGCTTATAAATAGCGCCACCAAACATTAGCTGGCCGTCTTGAGCTACATTCGACACAACTTGAACAAAATTAATGCTATTCCCTTGCAATTTGTTGGATGATAGTGTACGCAGTTTAGTTGATTTATCATTTGTCACTGTTGGTAGATTTAATTTCTTAAAGGGATCTTCCTCGGCATTTCCAACAAATAAATGTTCTCCTAACTTAACAAATGCCACACTTGGTAGTTCTGTCCAAGACCGTCCGATGATGACCTCAGTACTTTGTGTATTGTCTGGGACAACCAGCATCTCCACATCACCTCCTACTGCACTATCCATAGATATATCCGAAATTATTCTTCCCAATGAAGTGATCACATTTTCTGTGTTTCCAAACCCATGTAAACTCTTTTTACAAGGTTGAATTGGCAACCCAGACTTGATGGCTGCTGTGGTTTGTATTGTGCAACATGAACTGCCTGTGTCTATTAACGACATAAATGATAAAGCTCCTATCTTAACTTCCTTCAAGTATTTCTCCAAATCTGCAGTTGTGTTCCTCTCGGTGCAATTGATTTGATTATGTTCTTCCGCTTGCCTGTTTCTATTAGTACAGAATCATCTGGTATGACCCTCTTGACCACAAGCTAAACATTTTATAGGTCCTCTTGTCTCCAAGCAGTCTCGAGAAATGTGTCCATATTTTTGACAATTAAAACAACGTGGTTCCAGTTTATCATTTTGATAATAAGCTGAATCTGGCCGCTCATACTTTATTTCACTTCGAGATGGTCGGCCTCTTGCTTGACTAACCTCTTGTGAATTGTTCATGTAACTTCCAGTTTGTAGGCTTAGCCTAGGTTGCTCATTTGATCTCCACAAAACCTATTTCCCAGAACGAGCTGCAACACGTTTTGAACGCTGTGCATTCACTTCTTCGAAATCACTTATGTCATGAAGGAGGTCATCCAGGTCATCATGATGTTTGCTCATGAAGAGAGTACTTAATTCACGTGACCACAGACCAATTGCAAGTTGTAAATAAAAATTTGTGATTTCATTTTTGTCTTGCACACGGTTCTTCATTTGATCGAATTTTTCTGGTAGGCTTAGAGTTCCCACAAAGGTCCGACGAAAGTGACGTTAGAATTGGTCCCAACTAACTATTTCTGATAGAAGGGATCGATACCAATGTTGAGCTACACCTATGAGGTGAGTCCTAGCAGACTCTAACTTGAACGGATCTGGCCATTTATGGAGTTGCACCATGGTGTTGATTATCTGTAGCCACTCAGACGCGTTGATTCCTGATGACTCACCATCAAAATGGGGGATGGTTTTCGCTAAGTCAGGCATTATATTATACGTTGGTTCTGGTATTTGCTGTCGCTGTGATCTCATCATTTCAAAAAGAGTTTGATCACGCTGGCGGTTACTTTCCGAAATTAGGTTCAGAACATCCTGCATGGACATAACCAAGTCTGTATGATGTCCTGCCACTACCTCCTCGTGGCTTACAGCTCCTTCCTCCAAATCGTTTTGGTTTTGTTGTTGCATTTTGTCTTTGATTTTTGAAGGGCTATTGGAAGTTAATTCACAATTTGTTCGTTTTCACAAACTCGTAAAAAAAAATTATTTGTTAAGCGTTTTCCACGCTAGCAAGATGGCGACCTCGGCGTACCCACGTTTTCAAGTCTTATTTTATCGTTCATCATCCGTGACAAAACTTTTTTTATTAGCAGTTGCAACCCGTTATTATTACTATTTAAATTCAAGACATGTATCTTAAATGGAATTTATGACTGTGTATCACAACTTAGATAACGCGTCAGGTGTTTTAGGCCATTAAATACATGGGATACCGGTTACGTACTTAACGAAGGAATTGATATATTTTGTGTTCATCCCACTTCTGATTTGTTGTACCTCACATGGTCCCACGATCGCACACTTGTTGATCCATGGTAACTACGCACGTGTTGTGTAAATACAACCCCTTTTCACGACCTTCACTCGCACGCGTCTCGTCCATATCCACCCATCGCCATCTTCTCCTCTCACTACTCACCATTTTCCACACCCAATCTCGCCAACCTCACGCAATAAGTTTAGGTGAATCTCTAACAATATAATAATGTAACTTCACTTGAATAATAATAATTGCCATAAAACAATATGGCGGAATGTTTGGAAGATAATGTGGACGTTAAAATGCTAACCAGATGGTAGACCTCACGTTAACTTTACGAGCACGAGAACGATAGCTCTAACCAAACTTTGTAAAATCCAAAGTGGTGGTCGTTATCGTTTAACCTCACGTTAAGCCCTAATGAATAGAATAACATGACATTGTAAGATTGGGCCTAAGAATTTCACCAGGTTTAATCGTGATCGAGTAGAAATAGTCACTACAGAAACTGTTAAAGATCTGTTTGTTGACTTTTTGACTGTCGGGTTTGATGAGCACAGAGTGAAAATAATATGCACAAAATTTACTGATCGTGGTTCCGTCATAGGAGTTGTTACTATTATAAAACATGGTCTTTGGAATACCATAACTCCTTCTAAGAGAATTAACATGCTTCCAAAACTATTTTACATTACCCTGTAGCTCACACTCCAAACTTATAATGTAGTTTTGGTATAATAGTTTTGTCATTGTTTTAATTTTACGCTGTAGATCTTTGAAAGTGAAAATGTCTATGATGTTATTATAAGTCTTTTCTTCTAATTTTGTTATTTTTTAAATCATTTTCACAAGGCGCTTATTGAAGTATGGTGGGTACCTATATTTGTTAAATGTAGCCTTTTCCAAAGGTGCTTGGTTCCTAAAGACACTTCTTAAAGAGATATATTATAATATGTAAATTGACCGGTTCACATCAAAACAGTATATTATAATATACGAGTATTTAAAGGGGGCTTTCATCTTGTATATTGATTTCAGAAACCATATTATATTTAATGTTTAATAACTATAATGAAATAAGGTCACTAAAAACCTCACTACTTCTGTTCGAATGACAAACTTTGTGTAGAAGTATTACGTTCAAACGATCATTTAGCCTATAGGCTCGAGGAAGTTGTAATATTTTAGTCTAAATCGACTTATTTAAGGAAAGAAGTCATGAGTATTGAACATGGCTACGCTCTTCAAACCTTTTATTAACTCATTTATTTTATTTAACAAATCATACATTTATATATCTTATATTTTCATAAAAATTAGCGAACAGTGTCAAAACACCACATTGCCTTGAATGTGTCTAAGAGAGAAAGAAATACCAGAAAGTTTCTTTTTCTCATACACAATTGTGTGACAATGACAGCTCGAAAATTATAGCTGCATAATGTCCATCCAGTTATATTATTAGCTCAATGCTCTAAAAATCAACGTGATCTGTAGTTAGTAGCTATCATCTGTGCGTAAAACCATGCTGTCATAATACAAGTTGTGGATATAATAACAATGCTAGTCTCACGTTCATTATTATTATGTCTTTCAATTAATACATAATAGTACTTAAAACATGGCACAGTCGTTTGGACATTACATATAGTATAAATTATTTACACGTACCAATAAACACGTATCTTGAAAACTGTTGTAACCTTGAGAATAATCATGGTGGATTGAAACAAGCCAAGTGTGTTTAGTTTGGCTGGAAATGTGATTGAAAACTGGCGCAAATTTAAGCAGAACTTTGAAATATCTATGTTAGCTTCGGGAAAAATTGAAAGGTCATCGGAAGTGAAAGCAGCAATACTTCTAAATCTTGTTGGAGAAGATGTTGTGGAATTACAAAATGCATTCATGTAAAAACATCAGACTAATGGATGTTGATGGTGCTTCAATTTTAGATCTAGATGCATGTGTGAATTTAAATCTAATCATCAAACCCTTCTCTGAAGAAAAGGTGTTGCAATAACAAGCACAATAATAAAATGAGATACCAGGGATCTTAATTTGATCCACTCCCAAATATGCCCAAGCACCTGAACCTAGATATTTAACTATCAGTAAAAAGAAATATTTAATTATACACGTTAATTGGAGTTTAAGCATAGCAACAGTATAGAAGATGACATTGGCCTAGAGGCCGTTTTAGTTTCATAATCCAAATGTCAACAATATTACGTTTTTAGATTGCGGGCAATGCTCCAAAACAACTTTATACATTAAAAAAAAGAATCTATGTACAAGATATTAATATAGAATTTCGGAGTATTACACGCATAATCAAATATAAAGAATATTCATAATGATTTAACTGGACTAATTTATAAACGCGCTAATAGTTAAAATATAACGAACAATAATTAAAAATAAATTAAAGTTGGCAAACACCTATATTAGAAAGTCTATTTGCATCACTTCTCATATCTTATCCATATCACTTAGTAGGATTATGCTCCTGACCATACACCCGGTTATATTAAAAATAAATCAAGATATGATTATTGTCCAACTACCCGAGAGGTGGGGCAACCTACATAAAGGCTTAATATATCTCTTACAAACATACTGAGTGTATAATAACGGTTGGCAAACATTAATTGAAATTCCCCTTGGGTAACAATTGAAAGTAAGATAACAATTCATATAAGTTTCATTTAGAACGCCTAGCACAGTAAGACAGGAACCCAATCATAATATTGCGCAATATACCATACAAAATTTAACAACAAAATATGACTTGTTTATACTATCATAGAATCTAAATTTAAGCAGATAATTCCAAAATAATGCCTCGATTCATAACAAATCTAATTACCCAACAGAACTAAACTAGTAAAATTATTCATTAAAAAAAATATGCTGAAGCAAATCCAAATTAGGTCCCTACATAATTAAGTAACAATTTAACAGCTCCCCAGCTTTACAAATTATATAAAGTTTTTCCAACATAACGGACACTTACACGCTTTTATTCAGTTTTGCACAGTGGGGAAAATATGGGAGGGTGGATACTCAAGTTCCATGATGTCACAATCAGCAAGTTAGCACGAGTTCCCCTCATTGACGCCTGCGCACAACGCCAAGAGGGAGATATTACAGGGGGTAGGGAACACCACGTGATCACCCAGGGTGCTTCTTTCTCCTAGTTTTAGCGCCTGTGCAGCGTCTGCTACTCGGGGAGAGTCAGCCGAACTACGTAACATTACGAGGAACAGTCTTGTTTTTCTTGTTAGGGTTAGCGGAGTGATGATGTGCTTGGAGGTCTCATGAGGGGCGCTGGTTTCCCGGTTAAACGGGGTAAGTGTAACTGCACTTTTATAGGTGACGAAGGTTATGTGGTGAACATGTTTGTAGTCAATAAAAAGAGTGAAAGTTTTTAAATTGGAAATTTGTGAAACTGAATATGATATTAATCAGACAGTGTCAGAAATCTAAATTCATAGAAATGAATAAAGTAACATTCACAGGTCTTGGAAAATTTCCCAAATAGGTGCAAATAAACAGTCATAAAAATGCTGTCCAACTTTATTTTAGCTGAAAATAACAATCTTCAATACTGGTCGTTATGAGCTAGACATACTCATGACCTTTCGCTGCACTTTGCACTTTTTCCTCTCTCTCTCCCTCTCTGAGAAAATAAATATTTTTTCAGGCACTCACTTGTTGATAACTGCTTATGTGGGCTCAGCATATAACTATGAGATGGCGTCTTAGGGTGAGCTTCCACCCCATGAATTACTGATGTTGGCTACAAGGTATGAAGGCCGGACCTCTTCCGTCTTTTATCAACCTCCTGGCTGATAGGTGCCTTCCTTGGTCTACCTCACGGTTGAACCTCTGGCTCTGTGGACAGAACTGGGAAAATATTCCTAAACAGAAAATATTTTAGCCGCTCTACATTAACTCCCATTGAGCAATAAGGCAGCTGAATTCGTACGGTAACCTTACTCAGGACCGCCAAGATTTGATATGGACCTGCATATTTGGCAGGAATTTTCTAATCGGGTTCTTCCCTAAAAACGGTCTTCGTCAAATATGTACCGATCACCACTTCTTCTGGCTACGGTCACAATAGCCTAAATGAGGGTGGGCGGAAATATAAGGAATTTAATATTACAAAAAATACGAACATTTGCAAGTTTAAGAAAAATTTGAATTATTTATTCAAGGCAAAACAACAATGGTAAATAAAAATTACATGGCCTCACAAGGAAAGCTGAAGAGTGTTGGAAAACATATAAATATGGCAGAGACTGCACTTGCTCAGTAAATTTGAAAATATAGTTCACAATCTCAATGTAAATTATTCATTTATAGAATTAGTCTGGAAGTTACCCAATAACAATCAAAATTTGTGAATTCAGACTGAACCAATTTACATTTTACTATTAGGTTTAAATTTAAACTTCTACTATGATATTTATAAATTACACAAATGTTTGACATCCCGACATAGCTCAAACTTCTGTGGGGCTATTATTTCCACCACCTTTAAAGTAATAGAGAAAATTCCGTCATGTTAACAGTTAACATTATAATAGAAAAAAAGTAATATTACATTAGAATACTTGTAATTTCTCACTAGGCGAATCGGTAAATGTTAAAGTTAAAACTTATAAACCAACAGAAAAAAAATCACTATAATATATACTTCAAAGAAAATACATCTACAAAATATTAACTATAAAAAAAATTATCCAATTGTTAAGTTCAAACAATTATTGGTAACTCACAAGAGCAATAAAAATTGTATTTAAACTAAATATTCCAAGCTAGAAAAAGAATCAAAATCTCTAAAAATTACATAGACTAGCACCTGAGCGGCAAAAGAAAACATTAAATGTTTCATAAACAAATTTACTTTTAAAAATTAAATCTTATAGTGAGACATTTACAGACGCCTACACTGAACGCTTTAAATTAAATAATTAATCTAAGTGTTTCAAAAACTCATACCCATTATAGGTTGTTTAGATTTTAAATAACCATTAAAATGTATAAAGTTTATATATTGCCATCATGGAGTGATAGCGTCCAAGCCAAGACAAGGACCTCTAGTGGAATTGTCGGATTTAATAGGTAATCATATTTGCTGAGTTCCCTCGTTATATAGGTCTAGTCAATGGGTAAATAGCTGGGAGTTTTCATATTAAAATTACAACGTCACACGGCTAACTCATGTTAACAGCACTCTCTTGTTAGCAGTTTCCAAACATTGCTTTTTCCCAAAACACGTACGCCGGATATCCGGTGAGTTAGCTGTTGACTTTAAGTACGCCCATCCAGTCACGTACACCACACCTGTTTTTACATATTCGCGATTTACGCAAAAAGTTATGATTATGTTTGCACGAAACTTTTATTAATGGTAGGCACCAACAAGAGCTACAGTTTAAGCCCCGAAAAACTTCCTACGACAATTAGCCTGTTATTTAATGTCAAAAAATGGCAATTTTTCGTGGTTTTTATATTTTATTGAAAAAAGGTTGTGAGCCGATTTCAATTGACCAGCAGTGTTATTATGACCACGACGCAAAACGAATTTGTAGACGTTAGCAGAGAGACGCTAGACTTTGCGTCAAAAGTTATTATGGCCGACCACTTTTCGAAAGCAAAGTCCTTGCGAGCGCAAATATTTTTCTAGTAGCGTGACGCTAAGTTGCGCAGACATTTTACTTGTCCTTTGGTTTGCGTTACGAGATTATATTTACTAGTTTTTGCAATTTATTAGTTGTTTTGTGTTACAATATTTAAACTTGCCATCTCATTAGCCCAATATAATTACCTCGAAACTTTTTGTGTGTGTTTCACATAATCTAGCTTTAAATAGGCCTATATTATAATGTAGGACAAGAGTTGGGATAGTACGCTTACACTGAATGTATTTTATTTGAAACACAACAATATCAAAATGCATTACTATTCACTATCAACACATTGATAATTCAGGTGATAAAATAATAAAACGTAGGCCTAATATGTTTAAGATGCCTCAACAAAACTTTAATGATGTAATCATATTTAAACTGAATCATACATACAGTAGTAGTTACTATCCACATTAATGCTAGTTGTACACCTATGAAATATTGCAGCCGACTGGAAATAACTAAATAGGCCCTAGCTTAATATTTGCATGCGGTTTGGCTTAGGCCTAGGTTTTTTTAATCATAAAAGGCTTACTAAAGTTATCTGAAACCAATAATTAGTCGTTAAACCTAGTTATACTGAAGTGAATAAATTCAAACAGCTCATTATAAAGAAATATAATATCCTTATATTCTTAATCACTTAACTAAAGTCTCAATAATTCCCTTTAAGTAAAAGATACATTTTATTATTTTTAGCCATCCAAACCACCCTCTCGTTCACTTTTTTTTATTTTCTAAGACCTTCACACCGCATATTTGATTCAATCTCAAACGTGATAACCTTTTCAACACTGTAAATTAATAAAATTAGCACAAAGTCGGCCTATATATGTTCAGGTGGAGTACTGTATAGATAGGAAGTTTTCTTTATCTAACCTCAACTCAATCAATATAAAATTTAAAACACCTTACTGTAGGCCTATATCTTTGAACGTTCAATTTTTGGCTTGACAAAATCAAGGACGGTTTTAAAATAGGCCTACTAACAAAGCCAAAATACAAAAATATTAATATACTGTTTGATAAATGTTGTTTTTGAAACAAAGTTTTATAAGACATATATTTTTTTAGTTATACATTAAAGTTATCTTAAATTAAAATTGGCCAAATATAAGGAGAAGTCTACATTATAAACTATTGAAATTATTTGTAATTAATATAATAACACACACTTGTCCCAATATCAACATGAATATATGAAGAATAAAGTATTGGGTCGTAAAGCATACATCTTACAAAAACATTTGTTTCTTTATTAGCCAAATTCTCATACTAACTTATTCATTTCCCTGTGTGACATTCCTGTTTTAATGCATAGTTCACATGCTTTATTGACTACAATATGTTATGTGTATTAAATACTGTAGACCTAGTATTTTTTTCATTTCAAACCGTAAGCAAACAAAATTATGCGAGTGATTTATTAAATTAAGCTAGGTTAGATCGTTCTTGCAAATAAGGTGACTTGTGATCAGCTGTTTAGGAAAATAAAAGTAAATGAATAATGTTCAGTCATGAATACTAGCATTCTTGAAATAAATGTACCTAGTTTCTAGCCTCTAACTTCATAAAAGATAATATTCTTCGGAAAAGTGTTGCCAACTGTTGACGCAAACAGATTTTATTATGTGCGTTAACGCTAGAAGCAAAGTCGAAGATAAAACTAGCGGACGATACAAAGTGTGGTGATCATAATAATCCAAACGCTATCTTTTCTTCGAAAGTGAAGCTAACTAGCGATAGCAACTAACTTTGCATCGAATGGTCATAATAGCCCTGCATGGTTCATTTTTATCGTCTTTATAGGCGCTATCACGTGATATATTAAAAAAAAAAAAATCACACCTTAAAGTTAAAATACCAGTTGTTGGCACTTTTATTAATTTTTTAACGTAAAAGCTTAAAGCCGATTTAGTCCAAAGTATATACATTCAATTTATACGATTTTTATCCTAATTATTACCTTGAGAATGTGGATGGTAAATTTATTTTAAGAAATGAATGCTTTTCCGCTATCTTACCTGGACTATTATAGTTAAAATAGATGTCACTGTAGGCGTAAAACCCGTTTTATTTTATTGACTAATCGATTACTAACAATAATAGTCGAGCTATTCGACTATTTACACTCGATTATACCACACAGTAGACACAGCGTCTACTCGCTGAAGATATTTCAGTCGGGACTATTTATTAAAAGTAAATATTCACGGCTTTACAAGAGGATAGGCAAGTTAAA
Organism: Timema cristinae; assembly: GCA_039000515.1. Lineage (NCBI taxonomy): Eukaryota > Metazoa > Arthropoda > Insecta > Phasmatodea > Timematidae > Timema > Timema cristinae. The sequence goes on along the minus strand of JBCFYV010009882.1, from coordinate 6,078,915 downwards.
AATGAAATATTACTAGTGGCTCGTACATGGCCTGTGTCCATGACCATTCAAGGCTTTGTAGGAAATTTTGGTAATAATACATTTCTACTGTGTGAGAATTATGTTTGGTTCTAATTCCTAAAAGTGTTTACTAATCATTAAAAATATAAAAAGTTTAACACTGTCAGAAAAAATATACCCAAGCTTTTATTTTAGAATAGACTTTTACAATATTTTAGCAATTTAATTTAAAAATAGTTGAGCCGGCTAGTATAGTTCTAATGGGTCTTAGTTACATTATATTGATTATATTTTCATAATGACGGAACATTTTGACCTACTCTTAACTTGTCCATACTGTATTCTTACTAAGTTTCATCATGGTCATTTATATGCTTATAAATATACCCATTTTAAAATTACAAGACAGTAATTTCATTGAATTATATGAAAATCATTAATATTCTGAAACAAAACTCACTAAAATCAATGCTAACCCAATGAATGACCCATGGTCCTTTGCATTATATGACATATTTTCTTATAAATGTTTAATTTTTTTGATCATTACTATTAGAATGTAAATTCACATACACCATAAAGGAGGAGTAGGAAGTGTGCAAGGGGGAGGAGAAGAACGGATGAAATTAAAGGAAGAAGAATGGTGAAAGGCGATAAGAAGATGTAGGCATTTTACTAAACTAATCCGGCCACAGGCTGAAACATTTGATGATTTAAGTTGAGTAGGAATTATAATTATATCTTTCTAAATTATGAAAGGTTTGAAATCTAGGTTCATATCTTAATAAATATTTTAAACATTAATTTGGGCTTTTGTATTTGTGACATTATATAACAGGGTTTGGTTTAGTTCAGATGGATTCTTGCATGAATTACATTGTGTAGTTTCAGTTATAAATATTTAAGATTTCTTTGTTTCTACTTTTGTTTATTGAATTGGCCTTGTTAAATTCAACATTTCCGAACCTTATAAATCTTGGTATTATTCGATTCATCGTCTTCTTAGGTACCATATGTAATGATATTAAGATAATATGCATACATAATAACGAAACATAGAATAGTTTATATATTTTATATATATAAAAAAGGTAGACCTACTATTCCCAAGTGAAATTCACTTATTTAGTCTGATCCACAAGTCCCTTTAGGCTACCTATCTAATGGACAGTTATCTTCCTCATCAAATCACTTACTATATAATATTTTGATTTATAATTAAAATTACTAAGATACAAACAAGATTAGTAAAATATTTATCCTATATTCATGAATACACTGATGGGCCTTAGTGGGCTTTCACCCACACAAGATAATAACTATCCACCATGTCAACCAAAACACTTGGGACATAAAGTTTTATTGAAAACTTATTCGAACATCCTCTAAACATCATCATATTAAGATTGCACTAGTTTCTTTGAGAGTATAATTGTATTAATTTTATTGCAAAGACATTCAAACCCAAATGAGAATAAATCTAAGTTCTAGCTGTTAGATTAAGGAAAATTTATTTAAGTTTAATTTCTTAAAAAATAGCCAATATTTACTCACCCTTACATTAAATATGTTACCACTAAGGTTAGTTTAAGGCTGTATCCAAATTTTCTACTTATGACTCGTCTTGCTGTTTATCTTTGTCAGTTGCATCAGAAAGGACGTGGACACGTCTGGATCTGTCCGAATTGTCACCAAGGATGCTGATGCAACCCTCCTATGTCCTTTAATCCAAGTACGGAAGCCGTCACCAAATTCTCACATGGCCTTGGTACGGTGTTTGACTGGCAACTGCTATATTATTTATATTTTATCCACAAGAGCATAGAAATGTACGTTTACGTCCATCTTAACCTGCACAAAAATCTTCTCAGTTACAGTTTATGATAAAGTAATAACACAGAAAATCATGTTAAAAGGATAAATTAATAAAATTGATAAATCATAATGGCCTTTTATTTTGATGAATATTATTCACTTTCATGAGTGACACTAAATCGTATTAAACATGGATTTTCTGATGGTTGGTAGGTAATAGCACTGCAGTACCAAGGATGGTTAACTGTTCAAATCATTTGATGAAGTCTTCCATTAAAAGTGTATGTGTATTTTTGTCATGGTGACAACACAAGGATCCTTGAGACTTTTCGGATACAACCTTTGTTTACAAGTGTCATCACAGCAGTGTCATTTTTTGGTTACAAAGTTATTTTTTATTTTCTTCAAGATAATGGGCTAAATTTATCATATTATTTTATCTCAATAACTTCTGTTACTGAAACTTTGTCATAAATTCTATGAAATGTCTCTTATTAATATGCAACACCTTTATAAATAATTCTCTTTTAACAAATATAAAATATAGCCTACTTTAGACTATTTACAGAAAAAGCAATGTCAATGTCATCCAAAATGGATGTTGGGGGACACAGGCCAAGTCGGACACGAATCAGGTCAACCTCACATTCTGCTCGTCTTAATTTTGATGAAAAGTTGTTAGTTTTTATGAAACCTTCTGATGAAAGGACTTACCATCGACACTCCGACTCTGAAGATTCAAAACGAAGCCATCGTTCAGGTAATTACAGAGAGCTTTATTTTATGTTGTGAGTGTGAAAATAAGAGACCATTGCTAAAATTGTTATATTTTTTATCCATGTACACATTTATTTACACTAAAGGGTCAGGAATAAGTAACGTAGAACTTAGAGAAAATGTACCCTTGTTTGTATTGAGAAAGAGTGGAAAACCAATTAGGGCAAAAACCTCAGTACACCTGGCCGATATTCTAACCTTGATTTTCCAGTAGTTGGCATACCAAACAAATGAGTTTGATTTTTCTTTTATCTTTGTGCACACCACTGCGAGTGCTATTTAGTTACAAAACAAATTTCATACATTGTTTTGTTTTGCTTTTACATTGCATTTTGAATGCCAGGCCTCCACCGTGGTTCGGATTCCAGGTTAAACTGTAGGTCCTTCATTTCATCTCACAATCACCCTACCATTACACATTAGCATAAGTGTGTATAACCCGAACGGGTAGTAAGACGCGGTGCTAATAATAATAATAATAATAATAATACATTGCATTTTAATATACAAAAAACAACTATGATATTTTCTTTCTCATATAAAAATAAAGTTTTGTAATTGTGAAGATTTTCGGCTCTGAGATTATAATAAATCATTATTCTAGTCCTTAAATTAAGGGTAGTTTACTGATAAGTGATTTTTAAAAATCAATTACAGGTTTTCAAAAATGTCTATGATTTTGTCTAAAATGGAGATCTAGGTAGTGTTTAACATGACAAATAAAAATGTTAACTGGTTCTTTGGGGCAAAAAAATTTGTTAAAGAGTAGTTTACTGATGATAGATTTGTTACAAACTTGAAATAATATAAAAAATCTCTTTAACACTTGTTCAAAATGAGTAGGCAATCTGGTAAGTTCCTTGCTATATAAATAACTATACATATACATACACATATTCATGTGTATATATATATATATATATATATATACACACACACACACACACACACCACACACAGTCAACTCTCAATTCTACGACCTTTCACGGTTCCCTGGAAAAGTGTCGTTATTTCGAAGGGGTCGTTATTGGAATTTTAACAGATTTTGTTCCACCCCTGACCTTCATACGAAAAAATTGCATTTTTTAGACAAATAGCGTGGGTCATCAAAAATCGTTCACAAAATCCAACCAAAAACGTCACCAAATCAAAATAAAAATGTTAAATACTAGCATGGGTCGTCAAAAATTGTTCACAAAATCAAACCAAAATAGTAACCAAATCGAGAATCGAAATAACAATGGCAAAAGCAAGCCTGGTGCATGTTGTAGCGGCAGTCGCGCACGGGGAAACGTTGTCTTGCTTGTGGGAGGGGGTGGACAGAGTCAAGTGCTATTGGCTGGCATTGATGAGGTATGGTCTATTTTTATACCTGACCTACCCCAGTTACTAGTAATACAGCGCTCACAAAGATAATTGCAATGCAGCGACCTAAATAAATGCAACAAACACATTTTACAGCTGATTTCCTTAAACTTTTCAACCTTTTTTCCTACATTTTTCACGGTTGCCCAAAAAAGGGTCGTTATTTCAAGAGGGACGCTACTCCCGGGGTCGTAGAATTGAGAGTTGACTATATATTTATATATATATATATATTTTTTTTTTGTTTTTCTTAAAAAAATCACTATAAATTAGCTTACCACACCTTTGTTCAAAATTGGAATCTTGGGACTATTTTACTTGATACATATTAATGTTTAATTATTTTACTAAAATAAATAAATTTAAGGGCAAATAATTTTATTTTGACAAATTTTAGAAAATTTGAAATTTTTTAACTATTGCCTTTTATAATATTGTTCAAAATGAGTATATGAGAATTTTCTTTCATTATAAATAAGAATATGTTTGTATTATTACAAATATAAGTAGGCTAATAAAATGGTAGTTCACAAATAACTGATTTTTGAAAATTTGAAATTTCTTAAAAATGGTTTGAACAATTTTATTCGATTTTCTTATGTGAATAGTATTTACTGTGATAGCAAAAAATCAATAAAAAAATCCACTGTTCTAAGCTTTAATAATCTGAGAAAGTTTGTACAATTGTGCTGTACTAATCTATCTAAGCTTATAAACATGGATACTACAGCGCAATGAGACAATCTAAGTGACTTGTGGTATAGTTAGTAGATTATAATGTTATGAACAATGCAAGGCCGGCTCTACTGACAGTGCACACTTCCATTTGTACGAGATGGCTAGACTTTGGGAACTTTGGAAGGGGGTAAGGAGGGGGGGGGGGGGCAAAATGTTATATCCGATAAAATAAACAAACTATCGATATATTAATTAATCAATATAGACAACTTTTCATTTTAGATTTCAATAGAGCTTATCATTTTATTTTAAAATCCACCATAGTATTAAAAAAAGATAACTATCAAAATTAGAGTAGTATTTACTAGAATAAAAAGATCAATTTTTATCAAAAATGTCACCCTTTTTAGTTTTTTAAAAATATCTTTGCAAACATTATGAAAACCACGTATGAACTATTGAGAAGAAAAAATCACAAGGGCATATTTATGGATATTTGATTTTTCCAGACTTCTTTGTATCACGATCCATTTTAGAAATCACTTAAATACTTTGATTTTAAGGGAAAAACACTCTTCTCCTCCGGCATTTGACAGTCACTTGATGAAATTGTGTGCGAGATTATATTTGTGAAATCAGTCAGCCTACAAATCTTAAAAACACATTCATTTTTTTTATTAGAAAATCTACTTTTTTTAAAATCTTAAAAAAAATCACCTTCATTTGGTAGGTTTTGAACTTTTAATCAATTTGCCGAGGGGGGTGGGGTGGGGTGGGAGGGGAGAAGGCTTAAGTTACCATTTAGGTTTTTGCACATGACACCCGTTTAAGTTTTTGCACAGGGTGCCTGTTTAGGTTCTTATACGGGGCACCCATTTATGTTTTTGCACAGGGTGCCCATTTAGGCTTTTACACCAGGGCGTCCATTTAGGTTTTTACACATGATGCCATAAACCTTAAGGCTGGACCTGAAACAATGCATAGAATGTCTCAGAATCAAATTCCTGTCTGGGCACATTTTTTAAATACACCCAATATAAAATTTCCGCCTATCAACCTATTAGTCTTTCTGAATGAATTGTATTATAATACATAAATAACATTCTATGTTATATTGTAGCATTGTATAGGTTTAAAAATCATTATTTGTCAGAATGCACAAGTTTATAGAAATAATTAACTGGTTTTAGACTTAACAATACATGCTATAACTAAGAACATGACTCAACTGTTACACAAGTTCATAAGCATAGAAACAGATTAGCTAAAAAAAAAGATACCTTTAACGGTGGTACTGACCTAAACTAGAATATCCCTGCATAGAATTGCATATTTTAACACTCCTCCTCAATTCTACTACAACCACAAAATTAGGCAAAATGTTCTACATGTACCCCTAAATACATACAAATAAACTCTTGTGAATCAGCATTTGATTAAACCAATATAATTACAAAAGTACTCAAATTTGTTTCCAACCAAACTCTTTGTCAGAATGTCAGCACATTGCTCATTTGTCTCCAAATAGATCACATCAATAACACCACTTAGATAGAAATCACGAACAAAGTTATATTTTACATCACTATGCTCTAGTCTTCGGTGTTTCCATTTATCCAAACATTTTATGCAGGACTGGTTGTCCTCGTACACCTTGGTGGGTTCTAGAGTGATCCCAAAGTCGTGGATCAGTCTTCTCAACCAGAGTAGGTCGGATGAGGCGGTTGACAGGGAGACAAACTCTGACTCCGTTGAGCTAAGGTTGGCTGTAGTCTGCTTACATGTAGTCCAACCAACATTGGCACCATAAACTTGGGAATAAGTACCCAGATGTAGATTTACGATTATTGCTGTCATTGGCCCAGTCCACATCAACGTAGGTTCATAAGGCGACATCACAGTTCTTCAGAAAGAAGAAACCAACTTCAAGTGTTCCTTGAATATAGCGTAGTATTAATTTGAGTCCAATCCAGTGAGCGTCTGTTGCATTGCTGTAATACCTGCTCTAGAAATTCACTGAGAAGCTCAGATCAGGGCGAGTATAGAACATCACATGCATCAAACTACCAACAAGCTCACGGTACAGTTTTTTTTTTTGGATTATGCACACTGATGTAGTTATTTCAGGTGGTTTTTCCTCCATCTGTGTCTTGACCAGTTTGCATTGTTCCATACCAAATTTCTTGAGAACTTTCTTCTAGTAGGCTGTTTGACTTAGAGACATACCATCACTTTTATGATCAATTTTTATACCTAGAAAGTTGTGCAAACCTCCAAGATCCTTCATCTCGAATTTTGACATATGATATGTTTTGATGTCATTCAACTTCTGCAGATTGTTCCCTGCCAAAATTATGTCATCTATGTAAACCAAAAGGTAAGTTTTTATGCTGTTACTGAAGTCCAAGTATATTCATTTTTGGTTTTCAGATTGCTTAGATCCGAGAGAATTCATAAATTTGTCAAGTTTAGCATTCCACTCCCGTGGTGCCTGCTTCAATCCATTGAGGGTCTTATGTAACTTACAAACAAGGTTGCTGTCAGTTATGAAGCCAGGTGGCTGCTTCATATACACCTCTTCAGAAAGGTCTCCATGTAGGAATGCATTTTTCACGTCCAACTAGAAGGCAATTAAATCTTCTTTGTTAATGATTGCAAGCAGGGTTCTGACAGAGGTTAAATGAGCTACAGGTGAGTACGTTTCATTGTAGTCAAACCCTTTCTTCTGTGCACAGCCCTTCATCACCAATCTTGCCTTGTACTTGTCAAGCTGTCCATTTTCATCCTGCTTCATCTTGAAGACCCACTTACAGTTGATAGCTCGTTTACCGGATGACAGCTCAGTAAGAGTTCAGGTATCATTTTTCTTCAATGAGAGCATCTCTTCCTCAAACTGCAGCCATCCATTCTTGAGCATCATCTCTACTATGGATGTCCTCAAAGGTTTCTGGCAAGTTGTCAATAAATGACTCGGCACCAAGAGCGAGTGTGACATACTCATTTAGGTACACTGGTGCAGTGCGAGGTCTCGTGCTCCTATGCAGAGGTTCAAGTTCCTCACCAGGTCTAGGAGTCTCTTCTTTGTCAGAAATTGTCTCTGGTTCTCTTTCTGAAGATGGCTCCTCCTGCAATTCTTCAGTAAAAACTTTATTTGAAGTCGAACCGATGACCTCAATAGCTTGAGAGGGTGTTGAACCAACAACATTACTGGTTATGAACGAATGTTCATAAAAAATAATATGCCTGCGTATAATTTTTTGTTCCTGTGAACACCACAGCCTGTACCCATTCGGACAGTAAACAACAAAGTAGCGCTTTTTCGAGCGGCTGTCATGTTTACTTTTAAGAACTTGATTAGGTAATCAAAGATATGCTACACAGCCAAAAACCCTCATTTTTAACATATCAGGCTTTACATCATACCACAGTTCTGCTGGAACCTTGTTTTCAAGAGCTTTAGTAGGCGATCTGTTTATTAGATAGACTGCAGTCATAACAGCCTCTGTCCAGAGTGACTTATCAAGAGAAGAATGAAGGAGTAAACAACGTGTTTTCTCCATGATGCTACGTCCCATTCTTTCTGCGACACCGTTCTGCTGACTGGTATGCCTGATCGTAAACTCTGACTGGATACCGTTCTTTTTTAAATAATCTAGCATTTCCTGCAACACAAATTCACCACAATTATCTGACCTAAAGTGACTTATCTTTAGGTTAAAGTGAGCTGTTGCCTTAGCTTCAAATTGTTTGAAGTAGGTAAACACTTCAGACTTTTCCTTTAGAGTGTAAATGACTGTAAAGTGACTATAGGCATTAATCAGGGTAAGCAGATATCTCTTTTGCTCATATGATATAGGCTTAATGGGCCCTACAAGATCACTGTATGATCTCCAAAGGGCGCTTAGTTCTAATGCGTGGCTTTGTATGAGGAAGACGTGTTTGTTTAGCCTGTATACAAGAGTCACATAAATCGGAGATCGATCCTTGATCAACCTTGATTCCATCTACAATTTTACTTAAGTGAACTAAACCGGTTTTGCCAATATGACCAAGCCTCTTGTGCCACAAATCAGATGATGCTACATTGGAACTAGCAACACCAGCACATGCTTTTTCATGAGGCGAAAGAGACATTGTATACACTTTACCAGATCGAGTGGCAGCAGCCACAAAAATATTGCCTTTCAAAATAGTAGCGTCCCCTTTGCAAACACAACTTTAAGCCCATTAGCGTCCATTTTACTAACTGAGAGTAAATTAAATTGTAATCCAGGAACAATAAGTACACTGGAAAGTCTTATAAAGTTTTTATTACCTTTGTGAGTCACAGACGCGTGTGTATCTCCGATCTCTTCAGCACACAACATCGATCCTGATTTGGCAATTTTTATTTTGATAGACTTTGATAGGCGTCTATTATTTGAGACCAAACTAATATTTTTATCACTGATCATATGTTCAGTGGCGCCAGAGTCAAGCAACCACACAGATCCATCACAACAAGCCACTGATGTTGCCACAGTCAAACTAAATTCATCATCACTAGATTCAGCTACGTTTGCTTTACATATTGAATTATTCTGCTGCTTCTTGCCTTTAAATTTTGGACAGTCCAAACGAAAATGACCAGTTTTATGACAGAAAAAAACACTTATTACCAGTAACTTGCTTTGAATTGCTTTGCTTACAATTAGGACAACATTCCGGCTGCGAAGATTTCAATTTTCTAGCCTTCCGATTTGTAACGCTAGAGAATGACTGGCTGCATCCATCAATACCTTCTGCTTGGCGTTTGCTCTGCCCATCAAGTAGGCGCGTTTTTACGAATGCCAGGTTGAGATTATCAGCAGATAGTGTCTCTATGGCAGTGACAATTACTTGATATTCAGATGGTATAGTCAAGAGAAGATGACAAACAACATCTAATTCTTCGAGGTTAGCTCTCGACGATTTCTATTCCCGAATAGTACGATCAAACCTAATAAAATGCAATTCAAGGGTCTCTAAAGAGGGGTCAAATTTCATCATCAACAAGGTTTTGCGTAGTAAAAGCTGATTAGCAATACCTTTGTGAGTATAAGTGTTACAAAGCACTTGCCATATATTATAAGCAGTGTTCTTATCCTTCACACAATCCAAGTGGCTGTCTGAGATTCGTTGTATAATCTGTGACTTACACTTGCGATCAGCTTTCCGAAGCTTGTCCAGCTCTTTTTATTTTTCTGCCTTAATTTCAGCACTATCACTTGACACAATTTTCACCAAGTCCTGATAGTCTCCTTGAATAAAGGGCAACAGATCGATTTCATCTAGAAGAGTTTCTACCCGAAACTTCCAGTTGTCGAAATTAGTGCCGTCTAAAAGCAAAATTCTGTACATTTTGTCTTCTTCTAAAACCATTATGGTGATGGGGATTGGCAACAGCATCACGAACAACAAGCAAACACATAGAGTGCACGCATATTACTGCGCACACTTGACTTATAGCCTTACCTGTCCTAAAATCCACAATCACAAGCCTGGGCTCATAACCTGTCAGAGCACACAAGCTTATAGAAATAATTAACAGGTCTTAGATTAACAATACATGCTATAACTAAGAACATGACTTAATTGTTTCACAAGTTCATAGGCATAGACACCGATTAGCTAAAAGAACAAACAACACATTTAACGGTGGTACCAACCTAAACTAGAATACCCCTGCATATAATTGCATATTTTAACATTATTTTTGTAGAAGCTTAAAGGAATATATTTGTACATCTTTCAGTAATTAGTGTAGTAGTAGTAGTAGTAGTAGTAGTAGTAACTGGCACTAGGTCTCACGCCTTTAGTAGTTTTAAATAATCAATCAAAAACACAAACTATGTGACTGATTGAGGAGGTAAGGTTGGTCATGTTTACTAAAAAGTATTCCTAACTTGTATTAGCTGCTTTTATCCTTTCTTCAGGTAACTATTTTTTTTAAATGTCCTCATATCCATGGATAATTTACTCTAGCCTGCGAATAGTAAGAATACTGTTTCAAGAATAGTATCTGACAGTTACTAACGTTACTAAAGCTATTTTCATATATTCATACCGAGACTCATAGAATCTGCAACTGTCACTTTCGAACGATAGTATGAATGCCAATCAAATATTGCACTAGAATAATGTTATTTAATTTTCCCACAAATTAATATTTTTGTGTTTCAAAAACTTTTTTCAATTGTGTTCTTACTAGCCTATAGCTAAGATAGACAGTAAGATGATTAGCACTAAAAGTAAAATAGGTATATAATTTAACTAAACATTCTCTTGTTATATTTATAAACAATACTAACATTTTTAATTTCAGACCGTGATGATGTTTCAAATTTAATTCGCTTACGTACTTCAGCACTGGGACAGTCAGCACCTTCTCTTTCAAGCAGTATGGTAAGTCAATTTTAATTTTGCATGTTTATTTGATTAAATTGAAATGATGTCATCATAGATATAGTTGATTCAACAGTCAATAAATGCTAGAAATTTCAGGGAGTGAGAATTTTTTTATCAAACTATTGTAAATTGTAATGTGCAAAAGAGTTACAAATTAGCTCAATTGCCAATAGCATCCTATAAGTATAGTAATTTATCTCTCTAATTGTCCTTATAAAACAATTTTGAACTCGCACACACTTGGAAAATCAAGGACATTAATGGAAAATTCATAATTAAAACATTTGATCTGAAAGTCAGAATACGTTTTTTTCTCATCGTATGAAAATACAAATAAAAGAGTAATGTGAATGAAGGGAATAATTATTTGGTGGCCACATGGTCTCTCCCCAGTAGATTAGACTGCCGATGACAGGGAAACAAGATTGAGGGAGGTTTACCTTTGATAAACTTTTGTTTTAGAAACTATAAAAAGCTTATAGCAATAGAAATTAAATATTTTTTGTAAAAAAAATATATATATAAAACAAATTCAAATGAAAATAAATTTACCTTTTCTTTTTGGGGAATAGTGCATTACTTATAATAGCAATGGCAATTTGTTATAATTTCTAAAAGTATGCATATATTGCTTACCCAATACAAGACTGCTCTAATTAGAAAAGCATTTTGAAATAGTTAAAAAAATAAGTGTTTCAAATTTTACTCTTTTCAGTTCTATACTGCATTATGTTGTATGAAAAAGATGTCCATCTTATAGGCTTTAGTTTTTTCTAGAATTGTTTAGATAATTTCTCACAAACAAATATAAGACTGCACCAAACTATCCACATGCTCATACTGATGCGAAAGGAATAAAGAGGGAGGTAGTGTTTAGTGAAGTGAATGTGCATTTGCATGGATATAGAATTGTAAAAAATTTAGGAAACAATATCTCAATACACTTGGTAAGAATTTAAATCCTGACTTTCCCTTTACTAGAAAACCAAATAAAAAGACAGATGCTTTTGTCTTTGTACTTACCTCTGTGGGTGATGTATAGATTGTGGACTTGGTATTTAAAATAAAATAAGGAAAATGAATTTGTGTTCTTTCCAGTCACCAAACTATAGCAACAAAACAAACAACAACAAAATCGATAAAAGGTGGGACTGTATATAACAATGGGATAACTGCTTACCTCTGCTAAATAAGGTTCCGCGAAAATGGAGGTTTACCTTGTGGGTTGGTATAGGAAGGAATAGGGAACAAGGTCGTTACGTTAATTCCTCGGCAATTCTTGAATAGTGGCTGTGGTTTTGGACCAAAGAGGCCCCTTTAGGGCCCGAAGCACAGACTCCACATAAACAATGATTTATACAACAAAAGATGCAGTCGTCATAGCAGACACCCAACACGTACAGAGTCCACGCTGAACTGCCTAACAAAAGGGACAAACGACCTACTTTCCCCCTCCTTTCCACTCTCAAAAAGGGAGGGAAAAAACTCAAAAACGGCGGGAATCAAAGAAAAAGAACCACTAACACAAACAAACCATAAAAAATAGGGAACATAAATAAAAATGAACTAGGTTAAACAAACTATTACATAAAGGCTATTTTACAATATTAAATATATACAGTTCAGAGACTGAACATACCGCCAGCCTTGAAATAAGGTATTTCAACCAAGTTATTGAGACGGCAGTGGACAGAGTTTCACCACTGGCCGCTTGTAGGTTCCTCGAGTGGTACGTACTGAAGCCACTCGAATGGCACCGTCCTTGCCGGGGAAGACTTCTTCAATGACTCCTAGTAACCACTTCAATGGAGGAAGGCCATCTTGTTTGATGACCACGACCATTCCAACTTGGATTGGAGTTTGGGGGGTGTTCCATTTAGTCTTTTGTTGCAAAGTGTGCAAATATTCTAAGTGCCATGCTTCCAATAATCTTGCACAAGACGTTGCACCAGCTGCCATCTTGAAAGGTGATTCAAAGAGAGTGTAGTTAAATCGTGAGCTGGAATGGTTTGAAGAGGTGTCAAGGTTAGAAAATGAGCTGGTGTCAATGCTGAGATATCATCTGGACTTTGAGATAGTACACAAAGGGGTCTTGAGTTCAAAATAGCTTCGATTTGGGTAAGACAGGTATATAATTCCTCAAAGGTGAGAATTTGTGCACCAACCACTCTTACTAGGTGAGTCTTGATGACTTTACTCCGGCCTCCCACAGCCCACCAAAATGAGGAGATGAGGGGGGTTAAAATGCCATGTGATTCCTCTGTAAGACAGCTCATCTGACAGGGTCTGGCGATAAACTCTAGAGTTAAGGAAGGCACACAATTTATCCAATTCTGCTTTCGCACCTACAAAGTTTGTTCCACAGTCTGAGTACATTGCTAAACATTCTCCTCTTCTGGAGAGAAATCGCTTCAGAGCGCCAAGAAAAGTTTCTGTGGACAGGTCCGATGCCAGTTCTAAATGTAAGGCCTTAGTGACCAGACATTCAAACAAACATATGTATGCCTTCTTTGATTTAACACCTCGATGTCGACTGAGTGTAATATTAAAGGGACCTGCATAATCAACACCCACATGGGTGAATGGTTTGGACTCCTGGACTCGGGGAGCAGGTAGGTCAGCCATGACCGGGAAGCTGGGCTTAGGGTTGAACTTAAAACAATGATTACACTGTTGCACACGTTGGCGAATCACACCTCGACAGCCAGAATCCAATATTTCTGTCGGAGCAGTGAGAATACAAGATGTGCCCCAGTATGAAGATTGTCCTTGTGACACTGATCTATTACCAAATCAACAAAATGATCCTTTTTTGGGGAGAAGTGCAGGATGTTTTTGGTCAAATGTTAGAGTCGTGTTGCGCAGTCGACCTCCTACGCGGATTACACCCTCTTCTATGAAAGGACTTAGTTTTCTTATGCCAGGTGAACAGGTATGGCCAACTTCTAGGGCTTTGAATTCTTTATTAAAGTGCTTATGTTGAACTGCTTGTACTAGGACTTGAAGAGCCTGATTCAATTCTTTCGATGTTAAGTGATCATCTTTAGGTGCAGCTTTTAGACGGATGCGATTCACAAACCGAAGCACATAGGCAGTGACTCTATGCAGTTTCTTTAGTGAAGACATGCGATCTATCAAATTCAGCAAGGGTGTGTCTTCTTCATGATGAACTAGTAGGGCGACTAGCTTTTCTTCAGTCACAGCTTCTGGTATGGTCTCTTCAACAAATGGGATTACGGGCCAGACAGATCTGTCACACTGCAGCCAAGCCGGTCCTTTCCACCAAAGATGGTGCTCAACAAGTTGTGAAGGCTGAGTCCCCGTGAGGCGCAATCTGCTGGATTATCTATTCCAGGGATGTGGAACCAATGTTCAGAAGGCAAGTATTCTTGAATTTTAGATACACGATTGCCCACAAAAGTTTTCCATCGATGTGGTGGTGAGTGTATCCAGTGAAGTGCCACTGTCGAATCTGACCATGCGCAGATATCTGTAAGTGTGACCTTCTGCATGAGGCGAAGTTTCACCACATGAATTAATTTTGCAAGAAGCAAACGCAGCACATAGTTCTAATCTAGGTATGGAAACCGTTTTCAAGGGGGCAACCTTCGACTTTGCACATAACAAGGTTACTACTATTGATTGCGATGAAGTGACCGCTCGGAGATAGATTACAGCACCATAACCCTTTTCAGAGGCATCTGCAAATCCAAGTAAGGTGCATTCAAGGCATTCACTCGAGGACAAATATCGAGGAATTTGGATTGATGAAAGATGGATGAGCTCTTGTTGAAAAGTATTCCATATTTGGCACAAAGTGGCGGATGGGGTATCATCCCTACCAATCTTCAGACCCCAAAGAGTTTGGATCAACATTTTTGCAAACAAGGTGGTGGGCGATACTAAGCCTAAAGGATCAAAAATTCTAGCCACTGTAGAAAGAACAACGCTTTTTGTGCATTCACAAGGTGTCACATTTACACTAAAAGTGAAGACATCCAAGTTCGGTATCCACTGCATGCCTAAGATTTTTAAGCCGACGTTAGAAGAGGTATCACCATCAAACTCTTTCACTTGATTTACTTGATGTTCAATAGGAATGGCATGAAGGAGGTCTGAATTGTTACTTGACCACTTGCGCAATTCAAAACCACCACTTAGGAAGAACCTCACTAATTGATGATAAAGGAGTTTTGCTTGGTCAATGGTAGGTGCTCCAGTAACCACATCATCCACATATATATCATTCTCTGCGACCTGGGACGCCAGAGGGAACCGATCTTGTTCATCTATGGCCAGTTGCTTAACAACTCGAAGTGCCAAGTATGGCGAGGACTTCACCCCAAAGGTACTGTATCGAGTTGATAGGTCTTCAGAGGTTCTGTAGTGGAAAAGCGCCAAAGAATTTTCTGAAAGGATCGATGTTCAGGGTGAACCCATATTTGCCTATGAATTTGTCGTATATCAGCGGTGAGGGCAATGCGATGCAAACGTAAGTTTAAAAGTATCTCAAAGATATCCAATTGAAGTTTAGGTCCAGTGAGAGGAGCATCATTCAATGAAAGCCCTGAGGTGGACTTGGCACTAGCATCAAAAACCACTCTTAATTTGGTTGTTGTACTTCAGGCTTCAGGACACAGTGATGTGGAATATAATATGAGAGCGACTTTGAATCAGTGCTAGGGGGCAAGGACATGTGTTTTTGATCTAAATAATCTTCATGAAGGCATGGTATTCTTTACGCATTTCAGGGTTGCATTCCAACCTTTTCTCCAGTGTATAATATCGTTTTTTCTGCTTTGGACCTGGAATCTCCCAAGTCGCATGGGCCGTGTTGAATGGCAGTGCAACTGAATATCGACCAGAACTTTCTCTTTTAACACTTTGACGAAATATGTCTTCACAACGAGTCTCTTCATGACTATAAATAGGTTTTTCTGTAGGAACCTCCTCCAACAACCAAAACTGTTGATGGACCCTATCTAAATGTGGATCCAGCAAGGCACAAAAGGTTTTGGGTACTGTGGACTGAGTGAGAGACGTTTTGCCCATAAGTAGCCATCCAAAACATGAGCTTAAGGCCACAGGAGTGATTGGTTTGACCAAATATTCTCCTTCCATCAACTATGTAGGGATAGAATTCCGCCCCCACTAGACATCCACTTCACTGGTTGATAAAAGTGGTCATCTGCAGAGTTAGACCCTCCAAATGGGGCCATGTTTTTGGTAGTATTTGGACGCTGGAAGTTGATCTGTGATCTTGTCAACAAACAAAGCCGAGACATGAAACCTAGGCTTGTCTAAGAATCTGGGTTGAAGTGTCAATGAAGTAGTGCCATGAATGGGGAGCGGTGATTCCCCAATTCCATTAACCGAGCCTCTCAAACGATGACGAGATAAACCTAGCCTTTTAAAACAAGATTCAGTGACGAAGTTTGCCTGGCTAGCTGAGTCCACCAAGAAACCTAACCTCTTGTAGGTTTCCCGATGCATCCGTTACGTGTAGCAATAAGCTGTAGATAGCAGCACCATGGATTTAAGGGATGTAGAAGTTGCTGACGATACGGTGGAAGCTGTACACGCTGTAGGCCTATAAGCTGCTTCTTCTTCCACATTCGGGGTGTGTGACCTCAACATTAGGCTGGCTTTCATTGTACGGTTTTCAAAATGGAGCAATGAGTGGTGTTTGGAGTTACAATGGCGACATGTTAGCAATGAGCTACAAGATGCTGCCTTATGCGAGCCACTTAAAACAATTCAAGCACAGTTGCTTATGTTTTACAAATTCAAATCTTTCAACAGGAGTTAGTTTTAGAAAGAGTTCACAACGATACAAGGTATTGGGGGTTTGTTTGCAATTTACACATAGTCTTGAGCTTCCAGAAGTATTTCCATCTGTTCTTTTGTCTCGATGTTCTTGGGGAGGTAGCTTGGATCCTGCTGCCCCTTTGATCCAACTACAAACGAATGAACCCCAGTTGGCGACTTCTATCTGTGTAGGTGGGTAACTTGCCGTGGCCTATACCAACACCTGAAGGGGTCAGGGCCTCTTCAATCTGACATCATTTTTCAAGAAAATGAAGAAACTCATTCATTGTGGGAAACGCATTGTCCTGTGAAGTTATTTCCCACTGCTTTTGGACGAAGGATCTAGTTTGTGAATGACAATGAAAATTAACAATGTGTCCCATTGATCTACAGGCAGATTTTGGAGACGTAGTGCTCCCAAGTGTTCGTTGATAGTGGTTAGTAGTTTTCTCAAGTGAGTCGGCGAGTGCTTCACAATGCTAGGAAATGAACCAGTTTGTCAAGATGAAAATTACAAATAACTTTCGGGTTGTTATATCTGGCCTTGAGTGCATAATTTGCTGCAGGAAAATCCGCTTTGCCGTAGGTGAGGTTTTTAACTAGTGAGAGTGCTTCATCATGAAGATGAGACTTGAGGATGGTAAATTTAACAATATCAGGATACTCATTGTTACACTCGACTAAATGGTGAAACAGATCATAGAATTCAGGCCATTCAGAAATGTTGCCACCGAAACTAGGCAATTCAATGGGCGGTAATACAATCTTACTAGGGCCTGGAAGACTCGTAGGAACAGGGCTGGGTGGTAACACTACTCTCTCACACGGCTTGAATAGTAGTGACTCTGGAAACAGCTGGTTATAAATAGAGATGAAGGAAAAGTAGGCCAACATAAATTCCTGCTGCTCTTTCACCTTATCACTCTTACTAGGTTGTTTAACCTTTGCCAGGTAACTATCAGCTCCACAATAGAATTTTCAAACTTTTCCCGCGTACCTGTGAGTTCTTGGGCGAACGATTGTATCAACTGTAACCGCAGGGGATCTGAAGGATCGTCTTGAGCTTTTCTTCACCTTATCAAACATCATGCGCATGAGGTTCAAAGATGCCGTGATCTTATTTTCGTAGACCCCAGCCATGATTAATTTAAAGAACGGTGTAAAACTAAACAAATAAACAATTATTATCAACTACGTTCGAGAACAAAACAAGGCGAGCTATTTATGTAAACAAAGAATGATCGATAGTAACCAGCAAGCGATAGATTGCGAGAGAAGATCGATGTATCAGACCAGCGATAAGTTGCGAGATCGATGTATCGAATCTCGTAGATCGATGAATATCGAACGTAGTTTGTGAGAGAAGCCGAGAAATGACGTCACAAGTGACGCAAAACAAAGAAGGGAACACCAAAGCCAATATACGAAACCAAATGACTGAATCAAAAGAATTACGAATCGTAATATACGAAAATAGAATTTTCTTGACCCACAAGAAACTCAACAACATCAAAACAATTTAATAATGAAATTACACAAAGTACAAGAACAGCAGAGCGGGAAAATAAATGGCCAAGATGGCGCAAACGACTGGAAAACGAATCAACAAATTCACAATATCCGACCCGGACTGACCAAATGTTCTTTCCAGTCACCAAACTATAGCAACAAAACAACAACAACAAAATCGATAAAAGGTGGACTGTATATAACAATGGGATAACTGCTTACCTCTGCTAAATAAGGTTCCGCGAAAATGGAGGTTTACCTTGTGGGTTGGTATAGGAAGGAATAGGGAACAAGGTCGTTACGTTAATTCCTCGGCAATTCTTGAATAGTGGCTGTGGTTTTGGACCAAAGAGGCCCCTTTAGGGCCCGAAGCACAGACTCCACATAAACAATGATTTATACAACAAAAGATGCAGTCGTCATAGCAGACACCCAACACGTACAGAGTCCCACGCTGAACTGCCTAACAAAAGGGACAAACGACCTACTTTCCCCTCCCTTTCCACTCTCAAAAAGGGAGGGAAAAACTCAAAAAAAGGCGGGAACCAAAGAAAAAGAACCCTAACACAAAAACCAATAAAAATAGGGAACTAAATAAAAAAGAACTAGGTTAAAAAAAAACTATTACATAAAGGCTTTTTTTCAATATTAAATATATACAGTTAGAACTGAAAAATTTTTCATAAATTTTAAAAATGGGGATTCTGTAGGTTTTAAAATATAAAAAGCAAAAAAAAAAACATTAAATTTAAAAAGGAAATACGGGAATCCCCTTTTCAAAAAAAAAAAATAATTTGGACAAATTTTATCTAATCAAAACAAAGGATGATGTAAAACATGCTTTATATACATTTAGTATTTTTGGGATTCCCCCAAATTTTTTAAAATGATTTTTTTAAATTTTTTTTTATCTAAAAATTTGAAAAAAATTTAACTGTGAACCTGTCCTTAACATTAATCAAATAAATTTACAAAAAAAGGATCAGGGGAAAGCTTATATTGGTGAGAAAAGGGAAGGGTAGATTTTTTTTAAAAAATGATCCACATTTTTGGAGGGGGGGGGGGAAACTATTTAAAAAAAAACACCCTTAGTTTAGACCGGGATTCAACCCGGGCCCCTTCAAACCAAAAAACACTTGACTTTTAAATCCATTTACCGGTGAAAGAAAAATCAAATAAGGTCTTTCAAAAATTTCCCCAAAAATTTAAAAAAAAAAAAAATTTTTTCATCTTAATTACATTTTAAGCCTTTCCCCTTCAAAGTATTTCCCCCCCCTCTTTTAAATTTTTAAAACACTGTTTCAAGCTGTTTCTTCATTTGAAGAGTCCGATGATTGTTTTTTGGGATTGTGTGAATTCCACAACAAAATCTTTTTTTACAACGTTTTATGTTTAAAAAGGGTTTGGGAATCCTTTTAGATCAAACAC
This sequence comes from Timema cristinae, assembly GCA_039000515.1. NCBI lineage: Eukaryota > Metazoa > Arthropoda > Insecta > Phasmatodea > Timematidae > Timema > Timema cristinae. The sequence goes on along the minus strand of JBCFYV010009882.1, from coordinate 6,059,109 downwards.
TTGAAATGAAACCCAAAATTATTCCAAATTTTAATTAAAATTATTCAAATTTTTAGGATCCCATTTAACCCTTAGCCCCCTTGAAATAGCATACCTTTTTTTTTCTTTTGGGTTTCCCCCTGGCCCCTGGCCTTTGTTTCCAAAAAAACCCAAATATATTTAAATTTTTCATTCGTTACTGTCTTCCCACTTTAATTTTTGGGTTTTTTTTTCCTGTTTGGGACACACAAAAAAAAAAATGTTCCCCGTTAGGGTTAAAGTGGGTTTGAACTTTACAATGTAAATAAAAAAACCCTTTTTGGATGTCTGGTTTATTCCTCGAAAATCCCATCCCCTTTGAGACTTAATAAAAAAAAATAAATTGTTCCGATTTTAAAACTATTCAAAATCAATTGACTAATTAATTGCCAAACTCCTTATAAATTGTCAGGGTATTTTTGCTTAAGGATTACATTTAAAAAAGCCGAAAGTTGTTCCCCGATTCCAAAGTACTTGCCCCCTTGTTTAACTTTTGCCAAGGGGAAAACGTAAGCGTTTAATTATTTTTTCCTTGGGCTTGGGGTATACATCACCCAAAAGGGTATACCCCAATGTTAAAATTTTTGCTCACTCCTAAAAGTTCACCCCCTTCTCTTCCTAACATGCTTTTGCAGCTGGCCTGCATTTATATTTTTTTTGGTGTGACCTTATTTTTTCCCTTTTAAATTTCGTAAAGGGGAAACCCCATTTCACCAATGTTTTCTTTCAAACGAGTTTATGTTTTTTTTTTTTTAAAAAATTTTAAAACTTGTTGCGTCATAGAATACATAAAAAAATATGCATGGAAAAATGCAAATGTAGGGGGTTGTGAACCGCACTAAAAAAAAAAAAAAATTTTAAGATTGGATTTTGAGTTCTTTTACTTTTTACCGGAGAATTTAGAAAAACCTTTAAAAATCCTTTTAAAAACCGGAAAAAAGTTTAAGTTTTTTTGTTGGAACCCGACAGTATTGTTAAGAGGAACATTTTTTTTCAGCTTTAATTTTAATGCCTCGCAGATCTTCCAATCGAAAGGTTTAACCCCATGTCCAATACTTTTTTTTAGTGCCCGTCCCTTTACCCATTTGGGGTTTTACGACTATGTTTTAATTACACCAAAACTTTGGGGTTAGGAGGGTTAATGTAAAAAAGGAACCCCCCTTTCGGGGGGATAATTTAAAAAAAAATTTTGGAAAACCAACCTCAGTAAAAACAGACCGGGGGCGAACCGATCTTCATCTTCGGGGTTTACATTCAGGAAAACGCTTTAGACCCTGTGGCCCCCTAAGGAGTAATTATACTTTGAAACCAGGGGTTTCTTTTCCCTCCCTTTGATGATCGTAGGTTTGGGTGTAAATTTCCTTTTTTTTTTTAGTGAAACTGGGTGTGAGGATCGACTCAAATTGAGTAATACTCCTTCTCAAAACTGTGATAAGGTTTTCCCAAAAAACATTTCCTTCTCCGTGAGGTGTGGAAACCCAAAATCTAACGAAGGGGAAAAATGTTTTCAGGTTTGTTCTTTTAAACGGGGTTTAAAAAATTGATGCAGGAACTTGTTCCTTAATGGGAACCCCTCCCACTCCCCAAAACCCTTTTTCCCTTTTAAACATATATTGAGGGGGAGGTTTTTTCAGCTATTTTAAATTTTATGGCGATTGTTTGGCTTGTAAGGTGAAAAACATGTTAATCTGTAGAAGGTTTATTATTGGGGGGGAAATTTACATCCGCCTTTTTATAAAAAATCAAAAACCCCATGAAATTATCTTCTTGCCCTTCGAAACAAAGGGGGGATGAAGTAAGGGTTAGTAATGGAAAGGATTCATTTATAAATAAAAATTTAAAAAAGATCATACTTAATCAATTTTTGCGAAGACTCGAAACCGGTATACGGGTGTACGACAAATTTTTAAAAATTTGCCGCACGTAAGAAAGATGGGGAAAAAAAAAAAATTTTTCTGTAGATGTCGTAAATTTTTATGATCGTTCGAAAAAAAGATGAAAAAGATTTTTTAAGCATGGTTTTAATTTTTTTATTGTCCCGTCATCCCTTTTTAGGGCAGGCACGTTTGGGGTCGTAAGTTTTTTTGGCAAAGAGAGATCAAGTTGTCCCCCCTTTTTGATTTAAAGGGTTTAAAAGGGTTATATTCCTTGGATGTGAATATCCACGCAGGGGGACGATCTTTATAAAGCATTTTTGTCTATTATCAGCAAGTACAGTTTGATTAAATTCGCGTTTGGGAATGTCTTCAACGAATCCTTATAATTTAAAAGGGGAAGCAAGTTAAAGATACCTTTTGCTTTTACTTTTTCCCCCTAGCCCCATCATCCTTTACAAATACATCTGTTCTTTTTTCTGGACCGGGGAGGTTTTTTTTGTTGTTTAAATCCCTTTAATTATCAACTCCCCCCCTTTTGATCTAATAAAACATTGAAAAAGATAAATATCCCTTCAAAACATTCCGAATAATTTCCCCCCCTCTGTTTTTGCAGAATTTTTCCTTTGATTTTATGCAGTAAGAACTTTTAGGTATTTGTATAATCCTTCCTGTTGAAAATATCCAATTTTGTTAACGGGGGGTTAAGGTTGGGTACCGAATATGGGAATGTAAAGGGTAATTGTTAGAGCTACCCTAAGGTGAGAGTCACCAACTTTTATTTATTGAAGCTGATCCATTATTTTTGTAGCGAAAGACGTTTTAAAAACCTTTTTTATTTGGGTTTTTTAACTTTTTTCAATGGGTTTCACAAGTAGCGAATGGGGTTTTCGTCCCATTTTTCTAGCCGAGCTCCATCAAAAATTTAGATGTAGCGCAAAAAAATTTTTTCCTTTTTCCCAAAAATTTTGGAATTATCACCTCGTGTTAGCCAATAACTTACGGCTCTCCCCCCTTTAAGCCGGGAGGGTCGTTGGTTGAAAACGGGGTTTTTTATCGATGAAGTCAGTTCGGGGATGTTTGTTGTTGAGACCGGTCCGTGGGTGTGGGGTAGGGGGGGAAAAAGGGGGGGGGGGGGGGGAGGGGGGGAGGGTGACGGTCCCGCAATTTGTCGGATGGGAAGGGAAATGGGGGAAGAGGGTTAAGACAATTTTTTCTTTTCCTAATTAAGAAATTTTTTTGCTTTTGAAGAGGGGGCACCCCAGGGTTTTGGGAGCCACAAATTTTAAACCTTTTGGCGTTTTCCCATTTAAAACACCTTTACAAAAGCAATAGGGATCAGGAAAAAGGGGTGATTTTTTTTTTTTGAGTACCGAGTCACTTTTTGACTCAAACCTTGGAATGAAATTTTTAAAAACAAAAATAAACCAGGAAATGAGGGAAAAGAATTTCAGGTGTATTTTAAATAACCTTAAGGGAAATTGGGGAAGGGGGGAGGCAGGGGGTCGGGGGTGGGGAGATTTTTTTTTTTTGGGGGGGGGGGGGGTTTTAAGGTTGATGTATTGTGGGGAATTATGGAGTTTTTTTTTAAAGGGGGAGAAAAGGATTTAACTTTTTTGGATTTTTGGTTTTTTAAAATGAATGCAAAATTTATACCCCTCTGGGGCCCACGTGGTGCCGTATTATTTCCTATTGTAAAAACCATCGGTTTCCCCCTGGAGTCCGGGCCTGGGAAAGGAAATTTCGAGGGTTGGTTTATTTTTTTCTTGGGATTGGGTCTGAAAAAGGAACATTTTTAACCATTGGGGCCCCCCCCCCGGGGCCCGTAAAATCCTCTGACCTAAAAAAAAACCAGCCGGACCCTGGCGTCCGGCCCTGATAAGGAGTAAAGGCATAAATGTGCGATTTTGGGGAAGGGGGGTCTAAGGTTGGGGGGGTGGTTGTCGGGATTTCGCTGTCCTCTGTGATTGAGGCAAATTTAGTTAAGTTCTATTTTAAAAGGAAGCACAAGGTTTTTTTTTTTTCTAGGGTTTTCAACTAGGGTTTTTTAATATTTTAAAGGTTTATTAGACATTTTAAGGATAAAAAATGCTAACTACGCACCGGGGATTTTTGGTGCGGGTTTTCGGGTCGCACGCCCCGCCTTTAAAAAGTTCGTTTTTTCCCTGCTTTCAGTCTGGCCGTAGAAATTTTTGTTTCTGTCCGGTTTTTTCTTGTAGTTTGGGGGGGTTTTTCATGTGTGTATGTCGCATTACTAGTGAAACGGGCCCTTTGAGGGGCCATAAATTTTTTTGTGTACTACCGAAGTTTTGCGGTGTTTTTTTTGGAGGATGCTCCTCACACAATTTAAAAAATGACGGGTTAATTTTTTCTTGTATAGAGTATTTTAGGGGAATTGAGAGCCCCCCTTTAACATTAGTCAGTTTATTTTATTAGCAATTGCTTTATTTAGTCTTATAATTTGATCCCCAAAGGACTTGACTTCATCTTGGGAAAGGGGTCCTTTGTCGAAACGGGAATGGGGCGGGGGGGGTTTCCACGTTAAACCCCCCTTTTTTTTTTAGGGGCAAAGGGGGGGATACAATTATTAAAGGATAAAAAAAAGAAAAATGCGAGTAACTGAAAGAAAAAAAAAAAAACCAGATATCACCTTTAAAATATTTCCCTGTTTCCTCAAAACCCCCAGCAATTTGGCAGGCAAAAGGAACCAAAACCCAAATAAAAATTTTTCCCCATTCATAAATTAAAATTATTAAAAAAAAGCGGAAGAAAATAAAATTAGTTTTAAAACTATGTTTTTTTTATAAACAAAAGAAGTCATGTTTTTAAAAATTTAGATAAAAAAAAATTTAATTAAAAAGACCCCAGCGAATTATAAAAGGATTTTGAATTTTAAATTTATTAGTTTCGCATTTTTTTAAAATTAAGTTCCGCAAAAAAACCCAATTTAAATTTTAAATTCATTTTTTCCTGCTCACAAAAGGGGACCACACTTATTAAAAATTTTGATCCAAGGATTTAACTTTTTTAAAATCAATATAGACAAATCTACAAGGTTTTAAGACTAATAAATGTATCTCAAAAAATTGCCCATAAAAAAAGGACTTAACGATTTAACCAATTCAGTATTTTCTCAAATGGACTCCCCATTAAACCTTTAAATATACCACAAACAAAGGGGTAAACATAACGTACAAAAATTATTCAAACCTAAGGTTTAAAAAATAAACGCCCAAAAATTTACTTAAGTCAAAGGGACCCCAAGGTTTTACACATAATACTTCTTAACAATAAGGACTTAAAGTAAGTGTTTTAATTAAAACCTTTCTCTTTTTTTTTTAAAAAAACCCCATGATTACGTAAAAACTCCACGCCAAAAGGTTTTTTAAAAAAATTCCCCATTAGTGAAAATGACTAAAATTTAACACAAGTCAAAAGGCTTAAATTTCCCCAAAATTTTTTTTCAAAACTTTTTTTAAAATATATATGTCGTGACTTATAAAATTTTAAGTCTTCATATTAAAGAATTTTTAAATTTTGTTTTAAAAAAAGGGTTAAACTTTTAAAATTTTTTCCGGTTTAAATGAACTTCAAAATTTTGAAGTCTAATAAAAATTGATATCTAGGCCAAAAAAAAAATTTTAAAATAAAAAGGGGAAAAAAATTTGGCTTAATTATTTAGAAACACAGATGGTCCGGGGTTTCTATCCTGTCAAGATGCTTTTACCGTTTCCCCACCATATGATTTTTTTTATTTTTTCAGAGAAGGGGGAAGAAGGGGTTTTAATACAAAGAAAAACAGGGGGGAAAAAAAAAGAAAGGAATGGATTGGGCGGGGAGTAGCACGCTGCGGGGGGATTCCCCAATAGTCTTATTTCTACGCAACCCTTTCCCACCAGAAAGTCTACTTTGTTCCGGGGATCCTTTGGAAAAAACATTGTTGAAGGTCTCCGGCTCCGCTGATCAAACATTATGTTTGCGTTACTGGTTGTGTCCCTGGGGGGAACCGTTAGGAATTACACACAAAGAAGGGGCCTTGGTGGGTTTATCCCTTATATTTGGGGGGTAGGTCCACTTAAACTGGTGTCAGTTTTTTGTTTTGCTTAACTTGTAGCTTTTTTATAAAATACTTACCTTTTTGCTAAATTTGGCTCTATTTCGGATTTTTTTAATTCTCCATTTGGGGGAACCTCCCGGAAAAGTATGTTCTTCAATTGGGTAGTTTGTTTTTATTACTAAAGGCGGTGTTTTCGGTGAAAAGTCTCTCGTTTATTATTTTCATTTTTGAGAATTAGCCCCATATACTTTTTAAAGGGCCCGCTTTTAACTAATGGGGCCCTTTTGTTCTGGGGGAAAAGGGGGGTTTTTTAAAAGGTTTTTTGGGATTATTACCCAGCCACTTCCGTCTGGGGGAAAAGCAGATCGCAGTAGGGGGGGTTTTATACCCCCATACCTATTACCGCTTTCCTAACATTTGTTTTAAAAAATCGTTAGTCAGGTGGCGTGCCCCGGTGCTTTTTCCTGGGAAAGGAAATTTTATATAGTGGTGAGTAGTACAATGTTTTCCCCTGCCCCGGTTGTTGTAAATTTCCCCCCGATACCCCCGACGTTCTAGTCGCGTTTGGGGAAATTTGAAATTGGGTTTGTCTTTTGGGTTTTTAAACTATTTTTAAAAAATCAGGGGTATGATTTTTTTCGAGAATCGCCCCTAAAATACCCTCCCTGTGCCCCCCTTTGCCCAAGAGAGGGAAAGGGAATTTCCCCCCAAAGGGGCTGAGAACGTTTAAAAAATTTGTCCCCCCAAAGGGACCGTAGAATAGAAAAGAGCGCGCAGTTGCAGCGAAGGCATGCTTGATGCCCCTAAAGGGGGCACGAGAGAAAATTTCCAACACTACCCCCAAATTTGGGTTCACCCTTGTGGTTCGAAAGAAAATAAGGGGTTTCACTTTTTGCGAATTTCTGGAACAAGAAACAGAAAAAATTTTTATAATGGGGGGGGAAAGAAATTTGGGGGAAACCGAAAAAAGGGGTTTTTTTAGATTTTACGTGCGGAGCCCAATTCCTTGGGGGGGGGGTGAAAACCCCCCAAAAAACCCTATTGTCCCATCTCGTTTACCCGACAGGGTTTTTGGGGGCGTCGGGCACCCACCAGGGTCGTGACGAAATTCTCAAGCCCCGGGGTTAAAAATTTTGGGGGCCCCGGGGAAAATCTAGCTAAAAGGGAAAATGCGCCCCCCCCAAAAAAGGGGGCCTTGTTTTTGGCAAAACCAGGTTTTGTGATGCGAGTATCATTAAACATATAAAGGTGCCCCCCTAATAACCAAAAAACACACCCTCTGGAACCCTCCCTCCTATAAAAAGGGGTTCCAGGGGGCCCCAAGCGGAAAAGCATAACGGGTTTGGGTCGAGCAATGTTTGTACAGCGCAGCCTTTTCCCTTTTTGACGTGCCACGCCTGTTAAGCTTTGGGGGTTGTTCCCACCCTTTTCCTCCCCCTTTTTTGATTTTCTCGTTACACTGCCCGTCTGGGGGGAAATTTTGGGCCGGAAGCCCCCGGTATTAACACGTCCCCCCCTCTGTTTTTTTTCCCCCAAAACGCCGAAGTGGGGGGGGGCCCCGTAAAAATTTTTTTTCCACGGAAACAAGCGTGCTTCCCCCGGGGGTCACCGCCCCCCAACTGCTCTTTTTCGTCTGGAGTCCCCCTCTCCACCAATGCCCTTGCCACGACTCCGACTGACCCGTGTCTCCGCATCAGTGCCAATTTGGGTTGTAGGGGAAAATTTTGGGAATGTCGTTCAAAAACATACTGAAAGCCCCGGGCCCCCAGGGAAACCCCTTTCGGACCAAGCCCGGGCTTTGTTTGGGGGGTGGCCCCCCCAAAAAGGGATGGATAAGGTGGGTGGGAGGGGAAAAATTTTGAACACCCTTTAAACCAGGTAAAAGGGGCAGGTTTGGGGAAAAGGGGTTTTTTAAAAAAGGGCCCTTTTTGTGCCAAAAGGTTAAATCCTTTGCCACACGGGGGCTCTCTTGGGTGTGGAGAAAAATGAACTCGCCCACGGACGGAAACAAACTGATTGGGGGGTGTCGCATTAGGGGATAGGGGGGTTTGGCGTGGTCTGGAAAATGCGGATGAAAATGAAGGGGGCCCAACAATGGGGGACAAACACTATCTTTTAGTTTTTCGGGAAGCATCTAAATTTTATCATTTATGCCCCCGGTTTTTCCCCCATTTGGGGATACAATAATAAAAAAGACTAAATTATACTTGGAAAAAAGTTAACATTAAAATAGTTGTTTTTCCCTTTTAAAGGCCCCCCACCATCTCTGGTGGGTGTTATTTTTATCTCTCAAAAAAGAGGGGTTGCAAAAATTTTTAAAAAACTGGGGGATTACACCCCTTTTTTTGGGGAAAAAATTTGGGTTTGTTTAAAAATTGGGGGGGGTTTTTACCGCTCCGGGTAAAAGAAGGGGCAAGAAAATTTTTTCCCAGAATTTATAAGAATTTTAGTGCAGTGCGGGGCCGTAAAGTGTGTAGGCGCCCAAATTTTGGATAAACGGGGGAGATAAAACGTCAAGATAAAAACAACTCTCGAGCAGAAAACTTAGCCTCCACCCCACCAGCTATCCCTTTCTTTTTTTGGGGGGGAAAAAACCCTGTTGGGGGGTTTTTTGGGGGGGATCTTTTAATCTTTTTTCTTTACTCCCCACGAAATGTGGAAATTTTTTTAAAAAATTAAATTTCTCCCCGTTTAGGTAAAAAAAAAATTTCCCAGGGGGGTTGGAATGATACTTTTCAATTTAGGGGGAAAGGGACCCCTTTTGCGTGGAGAGAGGGGAAAAAAATTTTTTGGAAATATCACCCTTTATGATTAACCCCGATCTCCCAAAAAGGGCCCAGATAACTTTTCAAAGGGGACCTTTAGACCATTCCCCCCAAAAGTGGAAAATTCCCAATCCTCAAAAATTTGAAAACTTTTTTCCCCCCTAGCAATATGCCGTAAAAACCCAAAAAAAACATTGAAAAAAAGACAAAAAAAATTTCCCCGCCCGGGTTTTTTGGGTTTTTGGGGCCCAAGGGGTGTGTTTTTTTTAAAAAAAACCATGAGCATGGTTTCAAAAAACCCCTTTTTAAAAAATAAAAATTTTGGCGCATTTCAAAATCACGGAACAGTCGTGTGCCCCCGAAATTTTTTAAAAGGGGGTGGAAATTTATGAAATTTAAACAGTTTCAACATACTTCTCCGAAACAAAATCACCGTATTCAGGGAAAGTCGGGGGGGGAAAGGGTCCTAAGAGGGGCCCAACCCCCCAAACATCTTTAAAGGCTATCTGATTTAATTTTCACGACGATAACAAAACCCTTTTTATGTCATAACATCCTTGACACCCCATTTTAAACGGGGACTTTTGCCGGGTATCGTGAGCCGTTCAAAAACAAAGAAGACCCTATTGGATCTGTGTACAAAAATGCTACCTAAAGGTGGTTTGCCGTAGTTGTCGAAAATGTGGTCTGAAAGAATGTGGGCGTTGGTTCACAAACCAAACTTTTTTTTGATACCATAAAAAGTTCGGGTTTTTTTGAAATCACCGTCGAAACTGTGAGTCAAAAAAAGGGTTTGTGAGATTTGTGTGGTATTTTTCTGTTTGTAAAAGTAAATTATTTACACAGGTTTATAGATTTTTTGAGAGTTTGTGAATCCCCCGTCCTTTTGGTCATTTTGTATTAAAACCACATCCAAGCCGTTCTGGAAAAAAGCATTTTATGTTGTGTTTTATATTTTGAATGCAACAAGAAAGCTTTTTCAAGGTGCGGTCAACACGTATTGCACACCTCTTGTCTACATACTATTGCAAGCCTGCTTTAATGAGGTAAAAACCATCTTCACCGAATGTGGGGGCGATAGACTGCATTTCAAGGGGGGATACACAATTGGCCCAATTTTTTGATTTATAGAGCAAATTAAAGCAACAAAATTTTAAGGATATCACCCTCCTAGGCCATAATGCAAAAGGGATGATGTAAATTTTATTTTAAAAAAAATTTTGTGGCGAAAAAAAAAAAAAAGGGCTCCAAGCTAATAATGAACGGTGGGAAAATCATGTCCAGCGGTTTCGGGGTCTCCACTTTATTGACACTCTGGACTTTCTCAGATGTCCGTCCCAGATGTCCAAACCATTTGGCTTGGATGAGTCTTGTGCCAAGGCACTTTCCCCCCCATTTTTAATAAAAAAAGAAAACGCGGGTATATGGGTCCCTTGCCGCCAAGAAGGACACGGGATCGGTGAGATGTCGGTTGAGGGGAAAAGGCCACTTTTTAGAAATGGCATGACGCGTTGTCAAAGAAAATTTGTCTTTTGATTTTAACCCCAATTTGAACTAATTTCGTGAGAGATAAGGGAACCACGAGGCCTGCCTTTAAGTTTAGAACATGCTTTTGGAAAAAAACAAAAGGGGGACCTTTTTAGGAGCGTGTTTTCTCGCAGGAGCATCAATTTTGATTTACGCCGAAGCCATCTTAAGGGGAAAAACCAAAGTATAACCCTAACGCTGGTAATGGTGTCAGCCCCCAAAAGTGCAAGTCGCTACCAATGCTTTTTGGGGGGGCCCACCCACGGGGTGTATCTATTATTCATGGGACAAGGCCGTGAATATGTGTTTGGGTGACGGTAGACGGCGTTGTTTTAAACAGGAAATACCACCACCCCTTTCCCGTTCTGGGGTGTTATTGGCACGGACCACCCCATCAAAAATTCCCTCACGGGACATGGAGACGCCTATGAAGCGACCCTTAGCTTTTTAGAAAAGTTAAAAAATGCCGGCTACCCGTCGAGAGATGGGGGGTTGTTTTAAACGATAAAACCCAGACAAGGACTTGAAACAATTTGACTTTAGCACGAGCATTCAGCAAGAAGCCCCATTCCCAAGACGCATTCTTGGCGGTGTACAAAAAATATCAAGCCAATCATACATTTCTTGGGAGGGAAATCAAATACTTTTTTTTTCATTGTATCCTTACTTTTTCAAGTACAAAAAAAACTCGACGGGCCCCCCCAAAATTTATGGAACAAAATTGTCCGGCATAGACAAGTAGAAGGCATAGCCAAAGTTACAGTGACGCCTCCGCGGGATTTATTCATGCCCGTATTGTTACCGAACCGACAATTTTAAAGTTCATTTGTGCGGAATGCGGGGGGAGATAACCCAAGGGGCGGCCCCAACACAAAAAAGCTCTGGTTGACAGCCGTCTGAGTATGACGAGATCCGGAAAACCGTTGGAAATGCTCACTGTTGAAAAGAAACAAAGTGTGGGAGTACAATGTATCTTTTACGATCGCATACACGTACTGGGGGTTGTTTCACCGGGGACATTTATACTTTTTTAAAATTTAATAAGAACCAGTGGATGGCCAGAGGGTTAACCTCACAAAGGAAAAGTTTTGCTTATATTCAAAATTATGAGGAAAGGAAGGGGGAAAAAACTCATTTTTGGCTCTGTTTGAAAAAAACCCGATCTCCCACTCTGGGTAAACTCTCTTAAAATTTACAATTTGGGAAAATTTTTTGGGAAAGACTCGATTTTCCCCCGTAGCCCTTTTTAAAGACACGTCATCCACAAGTACCCCGACGGATCCTACTCACCATGGAAAAGTCATTGTGTTAATATCTTATGTTCCGAATTACAAATATGCGCGTGACGCATTGCACCCCAACACGTGTGTGGCGGTGGCATGCCACGACTGCTATTTCAGGGTTTTACTTAAACCAACCTTTAACAATTTGGGGGACCACGTTTTTTTTAAACATGAACAGATAGCGTTCTATTTACGAAACGCCCCCCGATTTTTGGGGTCCACCGACCGGAACTTTTTTGGTGACCCAAGATAACTTAGGGTTACGGCAGGGAAGTTACATTTCGCCTTTGTATTGGCGGTCCCAAGAATTACCCTGCCCCAGTTTGTATGGGGCGACCTTCCCAAAAAAAAACGGTGTGCAAGGTTTTGCGGGGTCACTAAAAACACGGCAACGGAAAAACGTTAATTTTTTACGTTTTGAAACGATGGCCACCAAAAGGTGCGGAAAGAAATACACATACCGCCAAAATTAAAGCAAGGCTTGCCACGTGTTACCGTTTCGCAAATAAAGTCTACCCGGCCCCCTGTACACCAAAAGGGGTAACCGATGATATAATACTTGCCGTTTTTGGGATCTTGTAAATGCGTTCGCCACGACTAAAAGGGGATATTAACGGGCTGTGTCATCTTTTTTTTCTCTTACTCTAGACAGTTTCACTGAATACCATTTTTCAAAAATTTTAAATTTTTTTTATTTTTTTTTTGCATAAAACACGCTATTTTTGTAACTTATTTTAAAGCACCTGGGATATTAAAAAATTTTTTTTTTAAACCCCATTACAATCCTTCACCTCCTGGGTTATTTCTAGTCAAATAGAATTAATCGATTGTAAAATTTTAATTCTATCAATTTTTTTTTCCTTTACAATTTTAATTTAAAACCTTCGTTGTGTACATGTATTTAAATACTCTTTAAAAATGGACTTAGTAAATTAAAAACCCAAACCACTATTTCCGCTACGAACAAGAAATTTATTGTTTCCTTCAACCTAAACACTAAATTTATTTTAAAGGGGTAAGAATATGCATAAAAATAATTTTGTAAAAAAAAAACCAAAGCATACTTTTCATGGCGTGAGCCCTATTTCTAAAACTTTTGTTTTGTGCAAATAAATATTCCAAGATACTTTACAGTTGCGAGAAAATTTGTAAAAACTTTTATTTTTTGGAAATTAATAAAATATTTACACTGCATATTTGTGTTTTTAAATTAGGCGTATCCCGAACTTTGTATTGCCGCTTTTAATTTTATACAGCGTATAACCCGAACGGGTAGTAAGACGCGTTTGCTAATATTATTAAATTTATCCCCCAAAGTATTTTTAAATCGGGGGTTTTGATCAAAACAATTTTATGGTTTGCATGGCGTCAAAAATATTTACCAGCTGTGTAATTTCCATTTTAAAACCCGCTCTAAAAAAAACGCTTATAAATAGCCCACGAAGGGGGGCCCCCCTTTTATATATCCACCCCCCCCTCTAGTGATATCACGGGGTACGAAATGAACAGGGTCAATTACCTCTTTTATTAGCTCACGGTTTCAAGGTCACGACTATTCTTGTCTTGATTTCGTCTTATCGACCGCAAAGCTGACTCCGTCATCGGGGAAAACCCATTGCGACATCATTCAATTTCACGATCTATTCTTGTCTTGACTCATCGAGCCCCCAAACTGGCGCCAGGTATGATCACCGGGAAAAAACCTAATCTATAAGGGGTCGCGACACCGGGAAAACCTAATACCACACAAGGAGTTGCATGAGGTGTTGCGAAATGCCTTAAAGGAGGGGGGTGTGGGGGAAGTGAAACGAGTCTTAGGGCTGGGAACCATCTCCACACTTTTCTTCGCTGCCGTCAAAAAAGAGCTTTTTGCTCCGTGTTCCCCCGAGAAAGAAGGAACCCCCGATGCCGTGGACTGCACGCCAATAAAAAAATAAAAAACTCCAACCCCCCCCCAATCCTCCCCAGACATAAAAAACCAATGAATAAATAACCAAATGACACAAATAAAATCAAACAAATGAGACAAGAATAAACAGTTAGGAACATGGAAAGGGTGCAGGGGGAGGGGAAGGGGAAATCAACAGCCAATCAGAGAGCGAGGGGGCGGGGTAACGTGCCCAGCTTAACCCCAATCAGCGTCGGGGGAAAAGGGTAAAATTGGGGGCCATACCCCGGGCTAGGTAGTTAGTTTATTTTACATTATTACAGAAAATTAGGGAAAAACAAAATTTTAAATTTTAAATCAACCTATATTTTTCGCAATTTTTTTTTTTTTTTTTTTTTTTTTTTTTTTTTTTTTTTTTTTTTTTTTTTTTTTTTTTTTTTTTTTTTTTTTTTTTTTTTTTTTTTTTTTTTTTTTTTTTTTTTTTTTTTTTTTTTTTTTTTTTTTTTTTTTTTTTTTTTTTTTTTTTTTTTTTTTTTTTTTTTTTTTTTTTTTTTTTTTTTTTTTTTTTTTTTTTTTTTTTTTTTTTTTTTTTTTTTTTTTTTTTTTTTTTTTTTTTTTTTTTTTTTTTTTTTTTTTTTTTTTTTTTTTTTTTTTTTTTTTTTTTTTTTTTTTTTTTTTCCCCCCCCCCCCCCCCCCCCCCCCCCCCCCCCCCCCCCCCCCCCCCCCCCCCCCCCCCCCCCCCCCCCCCCCCCCCCCCCCCCCCCCCCCCCCCCCCCCCCCCCCCCCCCCCCCCCCCCCCCCCCCCCCCCCCCCCCCCCCCCCCCCCCCCCCCCTGCGCTAGTTCCCTTTTCCACTGTAGTTGTTTTATCATCAAAGCGAAGGCAAGGTAGCAAAAACCTGAATCCTTGAAGAGACATAGTGACTCTAAAAATATCTATGCCTGTGCCATCTGCTGCCCAAAGTTCTTCCAAATTAAGACGACTCGATTTGTGAAGGCCAGCTAAACACAGCAATCTCAAGACTGCAGAAATCCCACTAAACAGTGGTTATTTTGACAATGTATACTGTCGAGACAGAAAGTTGATTTAGTTTTCTATTTCCTGGTTTGTAGAAGTAACTATTATGTTAAAGATTTCTGGAGTTAAAAATTTAAGAAAAACAGTCCTCATAAGTGACAGCCTTTTTTTGCTAAAACCCACAACACCAAGTAAACGAGAAATAATATTCTCCACTCGTGTACCACATCCGGGCCTGGAAGGAAGTACCCCCCACTTTATTTTGTCCACTTTACCTAAACTAAGGAATACTTTCTGACATTTCTCAACATTCCCAAATCATCGTCGGGTTTCCTGCTCTGAAGTGTCGGGTTATGTTTCTAAAATACCCTTCCTCCCTTCTCCTTGAATCAAATGGATCCCTGCACAATCTTGTCGAAAAGTCTCTTATTCTCTCTGCTTCAATTTAGTAGCTGTCCATCTATAAAACCATGCATTTAGCCAAGAATATGCAAAAAATCAAAGACAAGCATAATACAGGAATAAATTTTATTTTATTTGGTTGAAATTAAATGAGACAATAAAAATAAAAAATATATTTTTATGAAACTTTCACCTTTTCAAAACAGTAACGGATTAGTGTGGTGCGGTGGGGACACCCCAATCGGCTTTAACCCTCTCGTTGCAACGTTCAGCTAGAAACTGAAAACTGGTCTT